>CM054179.1:101269374-101869374 GCA_028829895.1 Sinotaia quadrata | reverse complement strand
TAACCAAACTACTAATGGCAGAAGAATTAACTTGGTTTCAAAGTTAATAACTAAGATTATCTGTATTCAAATCAATTAATTTAAGTGAAATATCAAAATAATCTGTGTACAACCATCACCATTTAAAACAATATTTTATTTTTTTTTGCATTTTAAATTTGCACTTACTGAAGGAAAAAAGAAGCCAAGTATATAACCTTTTAATTTCCTCAGTAAATATAATGCAAATATTCAAACATTAAACATAACTATTCTATCATGGTTTTATCTTTATTTAGATTGTGTCTAGTTTAATAATAAATTTTGATTTGGAAATACATAAACTTTGTGATGTAAACTGAAATTATGATGACAAGAAAATATTATGAGATTGTGATAATGATTAAAAATGATGTCCCATGAAAATGTATTAGATGTTACTTGAAAAAATACTCTGATGAACAAACTGCAGACAAAAGCTAATCTTAAATAATTTAAAAATAATAGTTACTATATAGGACTACATTATTAAAAAGAGTAGATATAAAAATATGTTGTATTTTTTAGTTTTAAAATTGTTATATGAATTTCATGCTATTTACTAAATAACATAATAACAAAATTTTATTTACTTAATAAGTTATTCTAAATAAATCACCAAATATTAAATGTATGTTTATTCAATATTTATAAGCTCTGCTTTTGTTTTAAGATTAGTCACCAACCCAGTGTTGATCAGTATGTGATCAAGTCTGCCCCAATTGAAAAATATTGTTTACATTTAAGAAACACAACAGTAATAGTCTCTAAATCTAATACAGGTTTAAAAATTGTATACACTTATACACATGCACAACAGTGACCTATCAAAAGAAAACTAAACAATCAAGCTAATGTGCATAATCCGTTAATAAAATTAACTGAAAATAGTATCTAGCTACACAATCAATCATGTTTAGAAAGCTGCGATTATTTCTTTCCCCTAATAGTTAGCTCGCCACTACACAACAATAAAATAACGTTCCATTTTTTTTTTGTTACTTCGTATTCTGACAATTTCTGTGGCACGTTTACAGTTATGCTGATTAATTAATGTTTTTGGAGGCAAAATGAATATTCCTGAGTAAACAAAAACAAATCATAGCACAGTGCTGTCTAATATTACAAATAAAAGTTATGCATAAAATCCATAAATGTGATGGTATATACATCATAGCTGATCTGTTGAATTACAGTTCCAAAATATATACGGTTTATAAAACAAAATAAAACACGAATGATTGAATCCTGAGCAAGTACATACATTTTCATCCTACACTATTGAAAAACAAAAACATTGTTCTGTCTGCTACTTCCGCCGTCGAAAGTCGCTGAAATCATAAATAACAGATGTATTTACAAATTCATTTGCAACATTCACTTTCTTAACTATTTATTGCATAAATACATATATTAAATTTTGTTTTCAACAGCATTTTCACCATTAGTATAAGATCTTTCAAATGAAGCAATTAAGTAGTTATTTAACATATATGCGATTATCACGTGACAATTATGTTCATGTGACACATAGGTGATCGGTCTTCCTTCTGCACAGGCTATACTAAATGGGCGACTGCAAACGGTAAGTAAACTTTGCATTTGTAGCGAGCTTTCAAAATTATTCTTTGGGTTTGCTCGTTGATGGGAACCATATGGCGTATAGAATGATCAAATTTTCAATATTTACTTGTGCACATATTGTGCATATTGTTTATTTCAATATTTGTCTAATGTCAGTTGCTGCTGGTAAAACTAAAAGCTATTCAACCTCATTTATTGCTCTTTGCATGCATATCTTTGATACATATTGCTTTCATGAGCAGTTAATTTCACATCTTCAGTTTTCTTTTTTTTTTTTTATGCATAATTGTACTAATTTGAACTGTAATTCTGGAGAACACACCAAAGACTAGGCTTATATATGTATGCTTTATCATTGATGAAAATCTTCCTTAAGATATACTTCAAATGGTACTAGTACTACTACACACTTTAAAATTCTTTAGATCATAGATGTGTTCCTTCAGATTGGTTGCAAAATCCTGACTTTTTTGTTTTACTTGTTTATAATTATATCTTCATCATTATTCTTCAAACTATAATATAAAGAAGCATGTTTTTACCTTGCCTAGTTAGTACCAATTGATGAAAATGCTACTGTTCCTTCCCATCTCTTTTGTGACAGACATTTTCAGGAATAGAATATTTTTAATCATATTATTAATTATCATATATGCATTTTAATTTCTACCTTAGTAAATGTTCAGATACATGTTATGTCTATACACATTTAAGAAAAACAGATTTGGTGCCAGGTGACTAAGTGAGATTAGTGGTTACAACTGAAGTGATGATTGAACCAATGGCTAAAATTAAACAAATGTTAGATTGGACATAGATGTGATTAGAGGACATGTAATAGGACAGATAAGACTAAGAGTTAACACTTAACAGTGTAGGACATGCAAGTCAGCTAGTGACCAAGGACATTGTGACCGGTCACAGTGATTGAGTGTGAAAACTGGAATTGATATTACTAGGGAAAATGTGTGTGGTAATTTCATTCCGCCCAGGCATGTCTTGTTAGAAGCTAAAGATAGGTAGATCCCCAATTTGAAAGCATAGGAGAGTTGCCAAAGTAATTGTAAGTAAAAAAAAATATCTCAGAATTATTAGTAAATTTATTAATCTTGTATTTGTTAATATCCAATTAAGTTGTGGTTTATCATTATTGGGATGTAGAATAGAATTTAGTAGAATAGCATTTGGATCTGTATGAAACTAGATAAATTATGTTTAGAATTACAACAGTTGGGATTAGAAACATGTATATACATAAATATATATGGACTCTGTCAGAAAGAATAATGCAAGTGTTGAAATTTAACTGTACTTTTTCTATTGTGAATGTATTTTATTGTAAATTCACCTCAACTGATAAACCTGATTTAATTTATAATGAACCACAGATTGATGAAGTAACATTTAGGAAATACAGAGACAGTTGATGAAATAGATTTTATCGAGGAAGGAAATTAATATTGTTTCAGTTGGAGAACCAGGTGACAGTGTTCTTTTTCTTTCTTCTTCTTCCTGTTTATTGCTTACTTCTGCTATCAGACTTACATTTCCTTACTCCATTCTAAAGTTTGCAGTGTTGGAGTCACATGATCTGTTCATAACTTTGTGGATCCACTTACGCATAATATTGTCAGTGTTTCCACACTTCAATATACATGTAAATAGAACCTGATGTTTAACACTTACAAAAGGACAAAGGGTTTATGTAAGAAAATAAAAAAAAAATATTACATTTACAGTGACTAAACCACAGTTGCAGACTAAAATAAAACAGTAATTTCTCAGTAACTGAGTAAGTATTATGCACCTATTTCTAAAGTCTCTTGCATGCTTTATACTTGTTATAGCTTAAGAACTTTCAAAACCACAGTTTTAAAAAAAATAGTTTACATTATTACCACAGTGGCAATAAATTATAATAATTAACAATAGCAAATAATTGTAGTAGCTGTCATTAGCAAATTTTAAGCTTGGTTAATAGTTCTTGAATTAATAAAGAACAATCTGTTTTTCAGTATCATCGTCATATCTGTCAAAGTGTCAGCATTTTAAAATTTAACTATCATGTCTGTGGTAAATATTTTATATAATATAGAAGATATAATATTTACACAGGGATAAATGATTTTAGTATCTTCCCAACATATTTCATACTCTTCAAAATTAATCAGAGGGACACTTTCAAGTTTATGTGCACAAGGACCCCAACAAAATGGCAACATCAGCACTTTCTGAAAATGATTCTGGTTAAAGTATTCTGCATTGCAAGCACATTTTAAAAATATATATATCTCATCAAAGAAAGATGTTTAAAAATATCTGGTTTAACTGTGTGTGACTGGATATCACTCGAATATTGTTTTAACTTACACCATTTATCTTGGATCCCTCTGTATGTTTATTTTTTCTTGGGTTGTAAAGAGTGTGATATAAACTAATGAAGGATGACAAACAAAATTTAGCTGAATAATTATTTTGTACTGTAGGGGGATAAATAGTTTGAGCTAATAATTTTTATTTAGCTCACCCATGGTTATTTAGTTAAGTTATAGTTAAACTATACCTACATGATTATCGTAGTATTATTTATTTAAATTCTGCATATTTAGTTAAATAAAAGACTTTAGAACCCAATGGCCAAGGATCCTCCAACTGCCTTTTTTACCCATCAGAGAGTGAAGAAGCTCTTGTGTTTTTAGAATGACAATAAGTACAATTCTGAGGGCTGTCTAAGAGCAAAAAAAAAAAAGAAGAAAAAAAGCAAAAGAAGTCCTAGACTATTCCTAATTGTATGTACTGCAAAGCTTGGAAATAACTAGTATGACTATTCACAATGTAACAAATCGTTTGTAACTTTTACTTTTCAAGGAAGATAGTAATTTTTAGATCTTTTATTTCAGTCTAAAATACTACTAGTACTACTACTCATGATGATTATGATGACTTAAATAACCCTAAATTTACTAAAGTCCTAAGCACTTTATGATACTAATACAATATGACAAAATTTGGCAGAAATTATATATATAATAAAAGAATTTACAGAAACTGAATAGCCTTTGCTCTTAATTCGTTGTAAACTTAGTTCTGATACTTGGGATATTATAATTTTTTTTGTTGCTGAAAAGAGAGGATTATAAAACTCTTCAGAATCATAAAGGATATTTACTCTCAGTTCATGTTGTGGAGTGTTAACAAAATGGTATCTATGCCCCTTTGGTCAGGATTTGATTTTGAGAGTAAAATAGCATCCTTTTGGCAATCACATACTTTCAATATGCATGAATTAATTGGGGTCACAATGGTGAAGATAGGATGTTGGCAGGCAATGTTCGGTCTAATATTTTTCCTGTGTATGTGGAACTTTTTCCTATGTATGCAGAATTGGCGTGTTTGTGTGAAACTGCTGCACAACATTTTCTAATAAACTGTGTGGCTGCACATCTTAGAGGGAACATTGTTGGCAGGTTTATGCATGCATGCACACAGTCACGCACGCGCGCACACATACATGCTAAATCATTCATATATTATAAAATAAATGAGTTATATTATAAAATAAATGCAAAATAACAATATGAGGAATAATAGTGGGCTTAAAAATTGTGTAAACAACTGTAAGAACCAGTTTTAGAAAAATAATTTAAGTAGAAAATAATTACACACATAGTCACTTTTGTTCTTGAGATGAAAAAGATCAGTTTTGAGACTAGTCTTAAATGTTATCTATTCACTATTTCTGAACTAAAAAATATCCTTCAGACAGGTATGTGAGACTGGAAATGTTTATGATTATTGATATTAGAAAACTCTCTTTGTACAAAAAACAGCATGTAATAAGCATAGGCATTGCTACTAAAGGCAGAGCTAATTGAGAAATATTAGTTATGACTCAGAATATGACTGGAACAGTCAGAAATTTATAGTATTATGAAGACATACTTCACTTTTAGCATTATAACCTGAAGATGAGTCACATCTATTTAATGAAAACACTGATCCAAAGAGGGTCTGTGTACTGACCAAAAGTATATTATGTACTTTGACATGGTGATTTTGCACTGATTTTTATAACAAGAATGTGTAAAAGTATACACTGATTACCATAACATGTTTTGTCATAGCATTTCATATTATTGTAAACTGATATTACATTTTTTTATTAAGCAATAAATCACAATTCATTGAAGGAAGGCAAGATAGGGCATAAATAGGTGACACTCATTGAGTGGCTAATAATGTCCACAAAATCAACAAATACTGGATGTGTACATTAAACAGAAATAAAATCAATAAAAATAGTGGCAAATGTTGTAGTAGCTCAGATAAAATACAATTAATTACATCTGCCTACCACCTGCAGTAGGTTTGAGCCTAGTGATACCCAGCTGTATTAGAGAAAATGATGTCAACAAATGGTGAGAGACAAATATGATGAATGTATAAGAAACTACCAAACTAGAGACTGATTTAGAACCCATTTCTGACTCGTCTCTCGCTCAACCCTAGGAGGCCATTTTTATGTCCTTTCAAGAAAATAACTCCTCATGCACCCATTCACAAAATCAGCGAATATTGGAAGTAGAAGTTAAGTATAAATCAGCCAAGGGTTATAAATTTAAATTAAATGGTCTATAAGTTTTCATAAAATCAAAAATGAAATTACTTTTACTTGAATTTTTAGTTGAGTATGTTCGTGAATGCTTATTATTATATTAATGAACATGTTCATTGGAGGGCATCATAAAATATAATGATTAAAAATTTTAAAAGAGCAAATAAAAAAACAGCCAAGAGAATAGTTATTACTATATATTAGTTATGGCAAAACTATTTTTAAAATTGCTCTGTGATGAAAAACCCACAAAGAACACAGACATAGAATCTTAGATCTCTACAGTAGCATGGAGAATTGTTAAATAAAGGATAACCAAAATGAAGCCCTTCCTATCAATCAGGGATAATTAACTCCAGTATTTTGTTAAATTTTCTTTATAGAATGCATATGAATCTGACAAGCAACTGGTTCTGTGTTGTTGATACACTCCATGACCCAGTTAGGGCCGGATTATCTTACAAGAGCTAGAACCTCTAACAAATGCATGGCTTACAAATTTATAAAATTTGATCATGGTTTTATCAAGAAGAATAAAGAAATTGTGCGAAATATAAAGAAAATATGGCTCATAATGAATGCATACTTGGGAATAGATTCATCACCAGAAAGGGAAATTATTGTGTGTGTGTGTGTTCTTATTTCAAGACTGTCGCCTGTGACCACAATCGGTTTCAACAGAACAGTCGGAAGTTGATTTGGTCGTTAAATCGGACTACCTTTTATTTTATATCATTGTTTTTTTTACACCATTTTTCTTAGTTAACAAATTTTGCAGACTTTTTACCTTTCTTTAGATAGTATTGTATTTTTTAAATTTTAATTTTCTTTTATATATAATTTATATCATCTCTCTACAAATCAGATTATGGTTCAAGGCAATCTGATGGACTAAGTGCGGCGATATATCAAAGGGTCTCTCAATCGAAACAATCTGGACATGTTTTGAAATAGGGTAGAAATGCATATACTGTTCATAGTATGCTACAGATGTAAAGCGTGTCGCCGACAATGCGTCTCCATGGCCACTATTAAAACCTCACAAGGCACTAGTCTTCCAGATGGCTGCAGTGATTTGAAGGGGTGGCGGGCACAGAAAGAAGGCGAGGGGTGGTAAGGGGAGGTCTGGAGGTATGCGGTTGGTGGGTGGTGGTTACTGTGGCAGTATGACTCATCTCATGCCCTGCATCCTAATCAGTTTCCGGATCAGCGGGATCACCCGTCGGCGTGCGTGCCCACTCGGTCAGTCAGTCTGTCAGTTTTGGACTGGGCTGTAAGGCACAAGGAAACTGACTAACCGTAGATGAGACTTTTTCTCTGGTGCATAATCGCGTTTCTTTTTACCGCCTGCTGCAACTACTGCCACGGTGCCGTGTGCGCGACACTTGAACGCAATAACAATTTTGCTGCTTGTCTCTTTTGGAGAACAGCAACAACGGGACTGTGAGACCTGGACGACGCTGGGCCTGCATGGCAACACGGGTTCTGTGCCGGCATTAGCAGTTTGTGAGTCTGTTTTGAGACAGGAGGTGGAGGTGTGAACAAGTTGAGTGCAACATATTGTGTGTCGTGCGTCGTGTTCGGGTAAGTCAGTTGGTCTGCCTAGTACCGCCGTGGTTTTGCTGAGTACTCAAGTCAGTGAGTATCCGTGTGTCGGTGTCGTTTTTGCACATACATAATTATATTATGTGCTGACGTATAAAGTTTTATACCGCAGGTAATGTCACCATATGCAAGTTTCAAATCAACTGTATCATTACGAGGACATTAGTGCGAATAGACTAATAAACACCAGTGCGCGTGCACCTAATCAATGCAAACTATCATCGGTTCAGAATTCGCTTTTGTGTCGGTAGTGAATAAGGTATCTGTGCACTTGTCTCTCCAGTCGCTTTCAACCAGAAAACATTGCTTTTTCAGCACTTAGAATGCAGTCGAAATGAAATTTTCAATTGTTATTCTCCAAAGCCATGACTTGCGTACGTTGGTATTTCTATACTTCGTACTTGCCAGTCATGGTAATCACAACATGGAAACAATTGTACCTTCCTTGACAGCACCACACTCAGAAATAGTACCAATTTTTATAATTCAGTCTTCACCCTCACTCCACCCGTAAAAAAAAAAAAAGAGTACAAAATATAATCCACTTAAGAATTTGTGTGTTGTTAAATGACTTAAGATTTGTTGCCATGTCTTCAATTCAGGCCAGTGCACAGTAGTTTGAAAGACGGGAAAAACAGGAAACTGTCACTGATGTGGAATGAATTCGCCTGTACTTAGGAGGAAAATTGTCTACAGACTCTTCGGTCTGTTACTAACGAATTTTTCAGTAGTTACATTTTCGGTTGTAGAAATACCTCTGCCAGACATAGCGGTAACACTTAGTCAAAGGGAGGGAAGAGTGTGTGAGATTAAAAGGATGAAAAGTACAGGCCGGGAGTTATGGCTACAGCTGCTGCCGAGCCGCAAAGCAGTGTTTATACATTCATTGTGTGCATAGTATTTACATTATCACTGTACTCAACTATTAACTATTATTTTGCACAACGATCAATACGGGTTACTTTGCTAAGCTGGTGCGCGTCAGTAGAGAACAATGCCTGACACTTTTCTTTTCTTAGTCGCCGTCACGTTCTTCCCGACTCCCATTTCCTTGAATCGTTTGTGTTGATTTCTGCTCGGCTTGTAATGGCCTCGTGCACTATAGTGTCTGCATATCGTGTGCTCTGGTTTCTGCGTTTAGTAGTATGTGTACTGGTGCCAGCTTAATAGTGGTAGAATAACGAGTGCTAGTATTTTCAAGGCACACCAAAAGTTTTTTTAAGAAGAGTTTTTGCATTAAAAAAAAAAGACAAATATTAAACAATTATTAAGGTTGTGTTTAAAAATTTGATAGCAAAAATACTAATAATTGTGTTATTTTAAAAAATAAAGGTGATCATGGATTTAAAAAGATTTATTTTTTAAAAAAGTTCTTTGCAATTTCCCCCAAAACATCCTTAGCACACTTGACCCTTTACAGCCCATTGGTGTGCCTTGGCATACCCGTTAAAAAATTTACCTATAGTAAGAACAGAAAGGCCCTGATTATTATTGGTGTTTGTCAAGACATCTTTTTCATTAGCAAGAATAACATTGTCTCCCATGTAACAGTGGGTCCTCCTTGTAACTTCTAAGTTCTATGTTGGTTCAGCGCAGATCAGATCATTTTATGATAAATTCTCCATAATAAAATATGGTTCACTTTACTAAAAACCCAAAACACTTTCTGATAAAGAGATGTGCACATCATGCAACATGTAAGCTTTCTCTCTCTATTTTTTTCTCTGTCACTTGATATATTACACATATTTGTGTATTATCTTTCTCTCGCACTATTTCTCTTCTAAAATACAAATGAACAATATATCATGTGTCATGATAAATTATACCATGCCATCATTCTTTACTGAAACAATATTATGTTCTTTTTTTTATATCCCTTCTTTTATTCCTATTATTTTTCTTAATTTATATTTCAGAGAAAACATTTTCTTTTTTTTTTTTTGTTTTGTTTTGTGTGTGATTTCAATTTAACATTTAAATGTTTTAAAAATCCTCATTGTATCCACCCATCCACCATTTTTTTTTATTAGTATTATGCTATAATCCCCATAACACAGCTACATTTCTTAAACTAGACACTCATGCACTCATACATCTATACATATCTATGCACCCTTCTCCTTGCTCCTCCCCCCCCCCCCACACACACCTATCCACTACTTCCTACACTATCTGTATCTATTAATTGTTGTGAATTTTATGTATTATTATTATTATAAATTGTTAAGATTTAGAGCTTTCTTAGTTTCTAATTTTCATCACATTATTAAGTCTTCATAATAATAATTTAAATACATGTATATAATTTACATACACTTGTTACAGCAGTCCTCAGTGAAAACGGGAAATTCAGAGTACTACTACAGGTTGTAAAAAATAATTTGTCCCATTTTCCCAATACACTGAATTGCTATATAGTTCTTTATTTTAGTTTTATAAATACACTTGTGCCACAATATAACATGGTCTTTGGGGTCCAAAAAATTCAACTGCATTATAATATATGCAAGGCCGCATTATAATGAGGGATCCTTTCTGTCACATTTGAACAACTCTGTCACATGGCAGGTACTGTTTATAAACTTAGGGTCTACCCTACTTCACCATGTGTACTTAAAACTACTTTAAGCCATGCAATTTAAGGCCTGTCTTCAGCATTTCCAGTGCCTTTAGCTTTTCTTTGACCGTTCATTGATTTCTCTTTCCATTAGAAGATATGGTAAAAGTCAAAACTGTACATTGAAGGCTATAGAGTTAGCTCTACCAGTGAGGTTTCAGTTACATGTAATATTATTTATGAAACAGTAGTTAATGTGAAAGCTAACTATATTAAGTGTTGCAAAAATTCGTCCATATTCATAATAAACCAGTTTTATTTATTCCAGTATTTTCTCCAGTTCTAGTGTCTATATTAATATATGCTATAGTGAAATACAAAAGTAATTATGATATTAATTATGCTTTAAGTTTAAGTCTGCACTGACAAATTTAGAAGAACGTGCTTATTTAAAAAATAAAAGTAATATGAGGGGAAATTATATTTAGTATATTTATTTTTAGTAAATTTTCATGCACATAACACTCTCTCAGTGTTATGTGCAATATATATATGTCAGTATATATACTTTACTTTGAGAAAAATATACTCTGTATAATTTATATAAACACATTTGTAAGTGTATGTACATATTGGAAGATTTTATTAATATTAAATAATGAATGCTTCTCAGCAAATTGTCTGCAGCAATTTAGACAATTGCTCAATTGTTGTTTGCGACTGTTTTTTCCCAAATAACCACTAAAACTTTCAGTAGTGACAGAGGAAACACACACACACACACACACACACACACACATCAATAGATACATTTTGTGTAGTGTGTACTTTGATTTGGAAAACAAAATATTAAACCTGAAGCAAAATATATACAAATTAAAACAAAAGCATTGAATAGAATTTTTTCAACAAAGTTGTTTTTAAATGCGATGGCAAACTATTGTTGACATCATTTAATGATATTCTGTATATGTAATGTTACAAATTAATATTTTCAAGAATGTTTATTTTAAGCATTTAAAATATAAAAGACTTTATCATTACCTAATTTTAAAACAAGAATTATTCTAATAAATGTGATGCTGTCTGGGAAAACCCAGCTAAAGTGAAAAAAATTGAAAAGTGGGTTTTTATAATTTATTAAAGTTCAGAATCTCATATTTTTTATTTTTTTAAAATGTAATTTATGTCAGATAGGTTTTTTCACTATACATTTGTTAAAGTACATACCTCCCTGGACTATCAAAGGGGAGTAAATGACTACAAATGGCTGCAGCGCTAAAGTGAAAAAAATTTAAAAGTGGGTAAAGTGGGTTTTTATAATTTATTAAAGTTCAGAATCTCATGTTTATTTTAAAAAAATTAATTATGTCAGATAGTTTTTTCACTATATATCTTTTTAAGTACATACCTCCCTATACTATCAAAGGGGAGTAAATGACTACAAATGGCTGTAACACAATCAATTTTAGCAACTGTTGCCAGGTTTTCCCTGACAGCATCACAAATGCCTAATAAAAGTTACTGTGTTAACGAAGGCATATTTTAAAAATACTTTCCAACATGTAGTCTTCAGCACTGTTATGTGTCAGGTTGGTCTTCTAAAAATGGTAGCACTGAAACTTCTGTTAGCGACACATCAGCTGTGCTTCACTGCTTGCTATCATTGGATACCCTCTCCATTTACATATAGCTCGGTGGTGTATAAGTTCATTGGAAAGAAACAGCAACACTTGTTTTGCTTAGCACATTACCCTTTTGAACTCATTCTTTTTAATGCAGTTTATGTAGAAAGTGCTTTACTAAAAATTATACTTTTATCTTCATATTAGATTAATTTTTTCTTTTTCTTTCTTTAAAGCAGTCATATACACAAATTATGTCTTAATTCTATATACTAACATTAATAATTTATTAAATTAGATCTCCTGAATTGTTAGTGCATTAATGTTTATGTGCACTTACTAAAGCCTGTAACAGATGGTAATGTCTTCCACTAATGAGGCATAATCACATCAGTTCTGATATTAGTTGACTTTAAATATGTTAGTCGAGAAATTATCGAGAGATTATTAACTGGACATTTGGATTTAATGCTGTACAAATTCTGAGTACAGAACAGTACTGTTGGCAATTACTATTCAAGCATACTCTAAGATAATCTTTTTTGTGTGCTATAGTAAATATATACTGATAATTGGTATGTTTTATAACATTTTGCACAAGCACATGAGATGAACTTTCTTTCAAATAAATGTAAATCTCTTTTTCTTTGTAATCTATCTGTCACCAGCACCAGGGAGGGGGTAGTGGTTTAACTGATGATGTACTAAGTTTGCAGGATGGGAAATAACAATCTCTCACACACATACATCATGATGTTCTTGGGGTGGGTGGGGATTTTATTCTGAGTGCGGGGTAAAGTGTGAGAGTCAGCCATGTGAATGCATGCATATAGGGTTGAATGTGTGATGTGGACGGACAAACAACTGCACTGCGCACTACTTTCGAAAAACCAAAACAGATGCTTTGAATAAAGCTAACAATGAGAATTTATTCTCAGTAATATGAGGGGTACTTTTGCTTGGCTGTTAGTCATTCATCCAGAAAACATCCACACACAACGCTCATGTGGCTTGGGACCAGAGCAATTAAAAAATGAATAAAAAATAAAATAAAAGAAGATAAATTGCTACAGTGAAAATGTCTCTGGGAGAAACCCGCAATTATCATAAACAAATTATTGACAAAATATGTTCGCTGGACTGAAAGTCTTAATTAATAATAATATTAAATTATCAATAACTAACAAACCTCCCTACCTTCCAATGAAAATGCACCACTAACTAAATATTATTATTCCCGTTTTTGAAGGGTTGATGAAATTGACAAACACACTAACTAACACACTCAAACTGTCCAAAAGAATATATCCACGAATGATGGAAGATTTCTGTATATATATACATGCTTTCCCTCAGGAAAATGAAACAACAATGTTCTTCGGTGATGGCCAGGACAAAAAAGCAATGATTGATATCCCCTGATCAGGATGAGAGATAGAATGCACACGTTAAAGAACCTGGGTGACCTTTCTCATTGATAAATGTAAGTAAGCTTTCACGCTGATGAACGTGGTGATGGTGAATGTCATCTCCAACCCCAGCCCTGTCAGCTCTCACAGGACCCTGATGACAGCTGCCATCTGGTGTTTGATATGATGAAAGATAAGATTCAGGGTCATACTAAAACTGAATAGTTGGGGATTCAAGCCACTAAACAGTCAGAATCCAACACAATGATGAACATTCTTGTAGAGTATTTTCACTAAAATTCTCAAAAATTCGGGAAAGACTAGCACCGGTTATAGTGCAGAGAAAAACATTGACAATTTTTCACCTTCTCTAGCCGCATATACACACTCTCTGCCAGAAAAAGGGCATCTCAGTGTTTATAAATGATTGAATGATTTCCCTCGAACCATCAAAGGCTCCAGATTCATGGCACATCAAAAGCGTGCCTAGAAAGTCCTGTAATTGATAAATAACTATTATATGGGTGCATTTTCTCCTATCTAAAGGCGCCTGTCTTAACAACTAATGAATAACTGTATATAGTTCCTATCTCACAATCACATTAAAGAGTTTAAAATGATTGATTAATACAATTCCTATTTACTCCTAACATAATTAACTATTAGTCAAAGTAAATAGATAAATAAATAATCATTATAGTTAAAATACCACACATGCATAAACAGAATATACATGTAAACAAACTCACTGAACTGTGCATGTATCGACACTTCATTCACAGAGTTGAAAAAAACAACGCTCTTGTGACCGGTAAGGGAAATAAAAATTAAGAAATAAATTTAAATGATTACTTCCCCTTAACCGTGACACTATTTGTCTGTCTATATGATTGTATGTATGTATGTAAACAAATTAGACAGTTCATAGTTTTTTTTTAAAATCTGCTTTATAACCTCTATTGCCATAGAGTTATACACCCATGTGTTAGTCTTTTAAAGATCCTAAATCATAGTATGAGAAATGCTTTCTTATACTTTTATTCTGAAGTAGATCTTAAGTCCATAGCATGAGAACTGAATAACAGTGAAAGAAAGAATGTCTTCAGCACATATATTGAGAAATGCTTTCTTACACTTTTATTCTGAATTTTATTCATTCAGCACATAGCTTACACCTTTATTCAGAAGTAGGTCTTCAGTACATATAGTTAAATCTTGATAAATATGTTCTTGACATTAGGATGCTCAGTTCGAAAGAAAGGTTTTCAATAAGAAACACGTGTAGTCTTTCATGTCTCATGTTTAATCAGAAATGTATAATTTTATTTTAAAAAATAACATACTAAAATCCAAATAAAAATCAGGAATATATATATACATGTATATTGCTTGTCTGCTTCAATTTAATTTATACACCGCAGGAGTTAACTGTTCTTAGCAGCTATGCATTAAAATTTTATATATATGCAGTGTGCTATAAATGATACATTTATTTCATTACATATAAATGTGTATAAGTATTCTAGTAAGAAAATAACTAAACTGGCTGTCATATATTGATTATTTAAATTAAATTTTATTATTTAATTTCTCTTAAATAGTTTGGGATATGTGTTCTTTGTAAATTCTTTAGTAAAAATAGTCACATTTCTATTTGTATCTTGTTGCTACAAACTTTACTTATATTGTTTTATGGAAATCTAGCTACCAAGTAAAGAAAGTAAATGAACTATAGAGTTCTATTTTTATATTTTTATAATGCTGCATACACACACCATATGTGTGTGTATGTAGAAATGCAGCTTAGTGACAGCAGTATAAGTAGAAGATAAAGGGTGGTCATCAGAAGAAAATTGCTTAATGTTTCCAGACAAATACCAGTTCTATTCACATCTGAGTATTGGTGCAAGTAAAAACATCTGTGAAATAGTTTATGCTGTGTTCAGACTCGCCCTTTGTCATTATAAAATTGTTGTTTCAATTGCTATAAATGAAAATTGATTTCAACAAATGAAAGCCAGAAAAGTGATGAATTTTGATTATATGAATCTGTTCTCTGAAACTTAATTACAGAAATTGCAGTTACAGAAAATGTAATTATAGAAATTATCTGATCCTATAATCAAAACTTTTATGTCAGCTGCATATGCTATATATATGTTTATTTATATTGGCCTGTTGGTAAATTATTGCATAACATTATTTGGCTCCAAATGGTCCACAAAGTTTTTTAAGATAGAGTATTTAATTTCAGCATGGTTTATGGCTAAACAGTTACAGCATTGGTAGATGACATTCATTGTTAAAAGCAGATAAAATATCTTTCATTCTGCTTTGATGTTTATTTCCTTCTTCCTGTGCTGGTGCTGTAGTTTTCAGCGGGTTAAAAAGTGTGAATGTAACGTTTCTTACATTTTCTCTAGGAGGTTTTATTTCCTTAACTTTTTTTTTATTCCTCACCATTTAAAAAAAGAATACAATAATTGGGGAAATGAATCAAAACTAGTTATGCCATGATTTAGAGTTCAGTCAGTTTTGCGCTAAGCATAATAGAGAGTTATTGATTTTCCTTTGGTCATGTTGTAATGAAAACAGAGCCTACAGGAATTTTTCATGACAGAAGTAAATGCATAGTTACCAACCTACCTTCATTATTGTTTAGTGGTTTTGGTCATTAATTGTTAATTTGCTATCTGTCTAGCTAGCTAGGTTGTCTATCTTTTTATTTATTTAAGTGCCTGCACCCATCTGAATGCCAGTCTGTATTTTTGCCTGTCTATACCTCTCTGTCTACACTACATGTCCATCTCTGTCTCCACATGTTTTATCCCTCCAAATAAATAAATATAAAAGCATTAATTATCTCTGTCCACCTAACCATTTATCATTTCATCCATTCTTCTGTTCATTCATCTTCTGTCTGTTAATTTTTCTTTGGTTGCCTGCATACCTTTGCATCATGATCAAATTATAAGAATTAAGATCATGTGTAGGATAAGGCATTGGACCTGTACATGGAATCTATTAGTCTTGGGTATCAGTCACTAAATTATCACTTTGGAAGGCTGCCAGAACTCTCTATCAGTATCAGTGAAATAGAATTAAAATGTATGCTATATGTTCAGATTTTGGAATTTTATTCTATTAAAATCACCTTTTGGTTACTCAATATTTTCCCCAGTTTTAAAATAAAAATTTCATTCAGACTTTCAGAACGCATTTTTGTGTGTGTGCATATTCATTGACATTTTTAACATACATGATCTCTGTGTAACCATTCACATTCAGACACCTCCCCATGAAAATTGAAACATAATAATAAACTCATGCACATACACACTTACATAAAATTCCAGTCACTTTAGACATGTTCCCATGAAAATAGTAACACATTTAACATAAGCATCCACAGTCACCCACAATAGACCCCTTATTTCTTCAGATCAGATTCAGGAAAAATGTCACTGAATATATTTTAATTCTGAATAAGTAAAACATTTACTGAATACATTTATTCTCTTTCGTTTGTTTAGAATCTTGTAAATTTTCTGTGGAATTAAATTTATTTTTTTCTCTTATGTTTTTTCCAGAGAGAAAATGTCACTGATGACATTTGAATTATATCACATATATTTATCACTCGGGTGAATCATATCACATATATTTATCACTTGGGTGAATTTTGAAATAAACCTCTTCACTGGATGCAAATGAAAAACCACATTGAGACCCCTTCTACAATGCAAATGCCGTATTCTCCTTTTGATGAAATTTAAATCACTAAATAAAAGGTCAGATAAATATTGTTGCAATGAATTTGATTCAATGCAGACACAGTAGACACATTGTTTATCAAAAATAAAAATTAAGTGAACATTACCTTAGAAATAAAATGTTGCTTGTATATTTAGGATATCAGCACAGCTTCATGAGTTTGTTTGTATGTTAGTCATTGGTTGCTGCTAACGTAAACTTTTGAAATTGTTTTTCATATTTAATCAACAGTAAAAAAAAGTAAGAAAGACAAAACGTTGGCACTGGCATATAGAAATTTTTAAAGCTACGACAACTGTTAAGTCTAAAGTGATGTTTAGATGAAGAATAATAAATATACAGTATTATGGAGAACTGCTTTTTATTTGATATTTCTTTCACTATAAATATAATACTCAGTGGTGAGTAAAGAAGCAAAAAACCATACACACACACTTTGGTGCATTTCATGGCATTCTCTGGCACTTAGTTAACAGAACCTAGAAGAACAGCTTAGAAATTCGCGTCTCATCAATTCTCATTGATGTGAAGAGAAAATTTATTGAACTGATGTGTGCACGCATGTTTATTTGTGTGCTATCAAAAGTATCATACATTGTATATTTTATACACAGTTTGATGACCAGTTACAATGGTTAGAAAATATTTTTCATTTTAGTCTTGTGTTGTAAATAGAATGTTTGGGGTAGGGTGGGGATGAGTTATAAAAACATGACTCAAGATTTGAATGGGCTACCTCTGATGAAATGATTTACCTAGTCTGTCTTTGACACACTTAATCATTGATGATCCCCCTTTCTTTCTTACAAAAAATGTGTTATACAGTGGAACCCCACGATAATGTGGTATGGCTCCCGAAATTCCATATATTTATTGGCGTATAATGCATTCCATTTAATAAACCCCGCATTAACAATATTTGATTTCATGGACTCCAATTATTGCTTTATAGCAAGGTTTTACTGTATTTTATTGTTTGGAGGTTTAATGGCCCTCTCTCCCCACCCCCAACTGAATTTACCTGTCACTCACTAGTTGTATTTGCTGTGTCCATGTATACCTATTTAACTCTAGTGATAGGTTTGGGGTTGTTAATGATTGTGGATCTTCATTCACTTATTTCCCCTACCTCAGTTCACCTGGTCAATTATGAGTGATGTGCATTCTTTGAAAGAGTAATTGCTAGTTCCCTTGGCAGTTCTGCTGCACATCAAGTCACTGACTGAGTCACAGGCAGATAATATCTTGCAGCTGCATTGCTCAAATTCCATTTAATTAGCACTAATGCCTTTATGCTAGTCATTGATCGCTTTCCATCATCACAACATTTGAATCCTGAGAGATTCAAAAGTTAGTTCCAGAAAGTGTTTTGTTTGTCACTTTGCTGCAGTTTTTTTTAAACTTTATAAAAACTGAGTTTTTTTATCAGTTTTGCAATGACTTTTGTTCAAATCATTTCTTTTATATATGATTTTACTGATGAAAAGTATGATGTAATTTTGATCAATTTGTGTAGGATCACCTCACACAGGATCGGTTTGCATAGGAACACCTCACATTTACATAGGATCACCTAATGTATGATCACTTTATATAGGATCCATTTGCATAGGATCAGTATACACAGGATCATTTTTGCAGATCACCCTGCATAGCTCAGCTTACATAGGAGAAGTGTGCTTGGAATCATCATAGGTAGGATCAACTTAATACAGGATCATCTTGCTTAGAATAACTTGCTATAAGATCAGTGTACATGAACTTACATAGGATCAGTTTATGTTGGATTGGCTCACTTATGATCGATAGAATACAGAGTATTGATCACTTATAGCAAGGGAAGGTAAAAAATTCAGAAAGTTTTCTTATCTCATAATTATGAAATCATAAACCAATGCTTTTGAGGATAAAATATTTCTTTCAAATAAGACTAAAATTACATAGTTGGAGTCGATCTTCTTTTCTTCTTCTTATTAGTTCTTAAATAAGGTTTTGGGGGATAATATAGTTGTTTTTTTTAAATAAGACTTATTATTAGCTTGTAAATTACTGCATGAAGGGATGCAACAGTTCTTTAGAAATAAAACTAAAGATAGTTGGAATCAGTTTTCTTTTCTCACTGTAATTAGCTCATGAATCACTGCTGTTGGGAAAACAGTTCTTTGCAAATAAAACAAATACACTTATTTGAAAACAGTTTTCTTTTCTCACTATAATTAGTTCATAAATCACTGCTTTTATGAACACATTACTTCTTTGCATATTATAATACAAATACCCTTAGTGGTATCAGTTTTCTTTTCTCACTGTTATTAGCTCATATATAACTGGTTTTGGAAATAATAAACTTCTTTGCAATAAGATTAAAATACTTATCTGGATCAGTTTTTATAGCTGTTTTGTTACTTGGGATCTTTGCAGAAAGGATTAAAAATATATATTTGGAAACAATTTCTAGTCTTATTTACTACCAGAACTTTACTGAAACTGGAACCTTGGATACCAACTAATGTTTTATTTTCACTACTGTTGAGACTTTGCTGAATGTTATGCCTTTGAAGCCATGACCAGATCAGTTGTACTTGTAGTATTTTTTGCATGTGACATTTGTCTTTTGCCTCAGAAAAGTAAGTTATGAAGAATGTAAAAATGTGATGCAGTATTATAAAACTTGTTTGTCTTCTCTTTGGCAAACAACAGTCGGCCATTCTGCTTCCATGATTTGTTTGCACACTGTAATACTGTAATGTGTAGTGTGATTCACTATAGCATATGACAGTGCATGACATGGACTTGAATTGCATTTATTACTATCATGGCCTGCTGAGTTATCTTCATAATCTTTGGTAACCACCATCTGAATATGTGAATCATTTAACCAGCTGTCATGAACAGTTTGTATAGTGTAATAGCATAAAGTGTGACATAGCTCACAATAGCATCCATCACAGTGCACCACACTGGACTGTAATTGTATTTGTTTCAGCCATGGCAAGCTTGTTTTTGCGGAAGGATGGTCCTTCACAGACTGGTGCGAAAGGAACCACAGCAGCACCAACAAAAGAAGACATTCTTAGCACTCTGGAGCAGTTTGGTGAGCTCCATGGTAACAAGGCAAATAAAGGTAAAACTTCCTTATTTTTGTGGGGTTATTTGACTTTTCAGTATATTTTATTTTATTTGTCTTTGCCTTAGAATTATTTTTATTTAATGAAAATAAACATTCAACAAGAGCAAGTTTTAAAACAATTTCATTTTCAAATAAAACACCTAGCAGTTAGGTTATTGTAGTTTTGTGATATTTTATGTACAAAGATGTTATGGGTATAAGCACTTCGCATAATTTGGATGCCAAAGCCATTGACACAGTTTGTGTGCCATGCCATTAGCATATTTTCCTCTGGTGATGAAATGCTTCAACTTTAACTGCATTAGATATTGTTTTTATTGCTTGCTGTTTTATAGATATGCACCTAATTCTGAAGAGTTTATCAATGCCTCTGATAATGATAATGTTTTGCAGAAAATAACAACAACATGAAACGACGCAAAAGCCATGACCAAGAAAATGTTGACCCTAATGACCCTCAGTGGGACATGATGGACGAAGTGAATGAAAAGCCAAGTGTCCCTAGTACCCATTCCCACTCCTACAGGTAAACGTTCTTAATAAACATTCTTCATTTTTTTCTAAATGTGAAAGAAAGTTATGTTGCTTAGTTTTCTGTTGCTTAAAAAAATTATTCAGATGTCACTTTTCATAAACCTTGGAGCAACTAGTAGTAAATTAAAGTACTTGTTTCCATTTCAGTGCAGTTTTTAATACATGTACATAAGTTTTTGTGCCTACTTGACTTTTTTTTTTTGTTTCTTTATTGTGTTCCAAAGTGATAAATAACCACTATAAGAAAAGGGGTTCCAAATAATTGGAACAATCTCAGTTGTATTTGCAGTAAACTCCTTTAGTGGCACTTAGAAATAATGCTGATAAAATTCTGACATAAAAACATTAATAAAAGGAACTTTGAATTCCGATATGATTCACTGTTGCAAGATTTGTGTCAGAAACCTCATTTAAAAATTAGTTGCTAAACTACTCTTTGTAAAAGAAAAGTATGAAAGAAAACAACTTATAGTAAGTAAATTGATATGGTTTTTAAAAAATTCTTAAATTTAAACAAAAGTTTGTATGTATAAATTAAAATAAATAATCTCCAGTAATATCATTACTTAAAATACTTTCATGCCCCTGCAGTGAAGAATTTAAATATTTAAAATTTGGAGAAACAGTAAGTTAAAATGTTTTCACATTTTTAATTTTTTAGACACTCAAATTACTTTTTGTTTCTAAAATATCTAATTTGACTAGGGCTGACTGGTTGTCTGTTTTGTTCATTGACTGGTAGCTTGATGTCTGGTTTACTGACTGACTGTTAGCTGGCTTGTTGATTGTTTGCTGGTTGTCTGATTTATTGATGGCTGATTGGTTGTTTGGTTTGTTGATGGCTGACTGGTTGTCTGGTTTGTTGATGGCTGTTTGGTTGTCTGGTATGTTGATGGATTGACTGGTTGTCTGTTTTGTTGATGGGTGATTGGTTGTCTGGTTTGTTGATGGCTTACTGGTTGTATGGTTTGG
Organism: Sinotaia quadrata; assembly: GCA_028829895.1. Classification (NCBI taxonomy): domain Eukaryota; kingdom Metazoa; phylum Mollusca; class Gastropoda; order Architaenioglossa; family Viviparidae; genus Sinotaia; species Sinotaia quadrata. The sequence goes on along the minus strand of CM054179.1, from coordinate 101,847,548 downwards.
TGATGGCTGACTGCTTGTCTGGTTTATTGATGGCTGACTGGTTGTCTAGTTTATTCATTGACTAGCTGGCTTTCGTTTGTTGATTGAGTGATAGCTGGTTGTCTAGTTTATTGATTGTCTTATAGCTAGTAGGTAGGTTAGTTGATTTGCATATGGGATGGATGGATGGTTTGGTGATTGTCTATAGCTACAGGGTTGGTTTGTTGATTGGTGTTTAGCTAATGGACTGGTTTGTTGATTGGCTATTGACTGGTTTGGTGGTTAGCAGTTAGCTAGTCAGCTGGTTTACTGATTATAAAATGTTCCTTTTTTTGTATAACATAAAATAAACAAAAGAAATGTACTAGTATCATTTGTTTTCTATTTTAGTATGGAATGGGATAGATTGTTCAAAAGACCAAAATACCTTAAGTGGTTAAGAAATCAGGCAATTGCTGGTGAGTTGCGGTCATGCCGCTACCGCAGTATTTGCTGGCGGGTATGTATATCTTGTGTCTGTATATGAGTACTTGTGAAATTGTTGTGGAATTGAAAAATGTACCCATTGAATTTCGTTTCCATTTCTTTAGCATTAAACACAATCTTTTTAAAATATTTGTCAAATCTGCAGAAGAATGCAATATACTCAGAATAATGTTTTTAAATTTTAAGAGTCATATAGTATGCTTGACCACATTTACTGCTTTAAAAAAAATAAAAATCACTATTGTCCTGAGTTTTATCTTTGTTTAACCTCTCCTATGCAGAAATATTTTTAACTCCAGTCTCAGAGATTTGCAAGAGTTTTTAAGCCAAAAGTTGTCTTCTCAAAGCCAGAATGATGAAAGTAAATTAACGGAAACATATTTAACAATTTTGTCTAAGTTATCTGCACTTGAAAATGACATATCTTACATTTCTATCAAATTAATCACTATCACCAGAAGTTAACATTGTTATAGTTTTGATTTCATGTTCACAGCTGTTTCTTGAAGTTCTTTCTGAGGATATGAGCACTTGGTCCCAGAAAGCTAAACAGGACAGGGAAAAGTATGACATTCTCAAGAATAAGGTAGATAATAATATATCTGTTTCATATTTGAAAATTAGAATATTGTGCTTAATATGGATAATAATTCAGTATTTACTTGAACAGAAATAAGACAAATTAGATTATTATTTCATAGCTGAAAACCAGAAAAATATACTTATTGTGTACATTTTAACTAAGGTTACTTATTTAGTAACATTATATTATGTCCAGCTTTCCTGTTATCAGTATTTATGTGAAGGGTCTATCATTGTAGCTACTAAGAATTTTTGTTGTAGATGTTAATAAGGTATGTTTTTAATTATATTTTTGTTTCCTGTCCCACAAGCTTCCGTTTCCCCAAAACACAAACTACCTCTTTTCTCAGTTGTATCTAAAATAAACATAATTGTATTAGTGAGTAGATTTTTTGAACAATAAAACTTAATATTTTAAGACCATAAAATTCCAAAAATAGCTTGTGCTAAAGTACTTGTATCATTTTTGCTCTTTGTTTATTTGTGTAGCATTAAATGTCTGCATTTTGTTATGCTTAATCAATTTGCAATTAAACCAGCTCTCAGAAAAATGAAATGATTAGCATGTTACAATATTTAATCTGTTATACTGGATTATTTTCAGCTTATTACAAATCCACGTGGCAGCTTGGATGCTGCCAATGTGACTGTGAACAATCCGCTATCCCAGGATGAAGAGGTGAGAAAAAAATGATCTGATTAACAAGGGGAGGTTATTGGGAATGATTTTAACGTTAAATATCTGAAATCTTGTGTTTTAAATCACCTTCCTTCATAATCATGCATTTTTGAAAAAAACGTTTTCATTATTATTGATGATATCTGTATGTTTTCAGAATATTAGTTGTTAGATTTTTGTTCTTGAAATTTATTCATTTATTTTACATGGTTTAAATTTAACATTTTTTATTCATTCTAGTCAATAAGAATCATACTAGTTTTGATATTTAACTAATATCATCCTGATAAATACTTTTTTAAAGTTTCTATGTTATATTTTAAAATTTATTCTATAATATTATAATTTTATAAAATATATTATGGTCTGGCATAAAAAACAAATATATTCATACTTATAACATTAAACATATTGTGAAATAAATTATTAACAAGTATTATTCTATTTTTAGTAAAGATTTTGTTGTAATATCAAAATTTGGAGTACTTACTAACGACCTTTAACTCATTGTCCTTTGAGTTAAATTTTGTTTAATTAACATAAATAATGAAATAGAAAATTTTTAAATGTGTCATAATGGATACCTGGGAATATACTATGAACTTTTTTCAATGAAAAATTGTGATGCTGTTGGGGTAAACCTGGCTAAAGTGAAAAAAATTCAAAAGATGTTTTTTTTATAATATATTAGGTCAGAATCTCATGTTTATTTTTTTAATTTATGTGAGATAATTTTTTCACTATACATTTTTTTTTTTTAAGTACATACTTCCTGGACTATCAAAAGGGAGTAAACGACTACAAATGGTTGTAGCGCTAAAGTGAAAAAAATTCAGAAGTGGGTTTTTTTATAATTTATTAAAGTTCAAAATGTTTACTTGGGGAAAAAAAAATATATCAAATAGTTTTTTCACTAAACATTTTTTTTTAAGTACATACCTCCCTGGACTATCAAAGGGGAGTAAATGACTACAAATGGCTGTAGCGCAAAATCAGTTTTAGCGACTATAGTCATTTTTCCCATTACAATTATTTGAAAAATCAGTATGTTTAATGAATAAACTTTTAAAATTATTTTTTAATATTGTGAATCCAGTCTCTATATAGAATTTTTTTTTTTTTTAATTAAAGCACTCAGACATTTTCTAATGATGTTATTTAGGAAAATTCACACATTGACCTTTAATTGAAAAATTTATTTAATGTATCATACATCATCTCACATCCAACTAAATTCTTTCTGAATAATGTGGCATGGCATGCCTGCTACCCATTAACTGAAATTAACTGTATGGTATAATTTGATACATTTGCTTGCAGGTTCAAACCTCTTAAATGAAATCAACTGTCCAGTAGTAGATTTGATCATATTCAAAGTAAGAGTTAGATTTTATTAGGATAGTTAGTGTGGATTATTATAATTTTTCCATTTGCAGATTATTAACAGATTTTGTGCTTATGTAGGTGGGAAGAATGAATGTTTATTGAGATGGAAGAGAAGAGTAAAATAACCAGAAATTCTAATGCATCTTTAAAAGCAGCAAAACGTCTCCTCATTCACAACCTTTACTCTCTCTATATATATATCTATTTTTCAGAGTCCTTGGAACAAGTTTTTCCAGGACAACGAGTTGCGTCTCACTATAAAACAGGATGTTATTCGAACGTAAGACTTGCAGTTTAAAATGTACTTGGTGCTGTTATTTGTGTTTCTTTTCCCAGCCTACAAGCAGAATAAACTAGAGCAATAAAACAATAGCAAAGAAATAATGGTAATCTGGAGCAAATAAAGTAGATTTATTCATATTTCTTCCAAATCCATTAAAGATCAGGTGAAATGGAATCTAGGTCAGCCACAGATAAAAATAAATACATGTGGAATAAGTAATTCCCATTCTTAGAATCAAGACTGTAAAATTTAAACTTTCAGAGATTTGTATAAATGCATTTATTTTGGTATTATAAATCAATATATCTGAAAGAAATCAGAGTCTCCTTCATTTGTGAGACTGACTTCTCACCATAGCAACATAACATTTGATGTCACAACGTGGAACTACAATCCACATGCACTGTCTGACATTGTTTTGCATTAAAAGCATGGTTTGAAAAATTAAAAATTTAAATATTGCAGTGCATATAGCTACACAAACAGCAGACAAACTAAAAGTTCTAACCATCACACTAGATATTAAGAGCTAGGATTTGTGCCACATTGAGTTCTAATTGCCACAGTGGATTGCTAGGACTCTCCTAAATTTGTTTCTTAAAAATGCTAATTACCTTATTATTTGTTAACCATACTAAAATATTCTACCTAGTTAATATCACTAGACTCTCACTCTTCCTGACTGATATCATGCTAAAATCTCAATATCTGGCTTATGAAATACTAATATAAATTCAATATGTTTAGATCACACAAACTCTATTCAGTGAAAAAGATCAGAATCGGGATATAGGGAGTTTAGTTTAAACTACAAATTTGCTATGAAGGCTTTACCAATACTGAAAGTGTATTATAAATATCAGGTTTTATTAGCCTTTAAGTAGTTAATGGAATAGACTAGATTTATGTGTTTAATGTATACTTTGTAAAGAGTGCATTTTTATGGCTTTGCTGAAATTAAACCTTGTAAGTTCAAGATATGAAAACTTTTTATCTTAAGGCTTGGAAGTCAGTTTAGATTTTCAAAATTTACTGACATTGAGACAGAATCTACCTGTTCTTAATTTTTTATCTTTACTCTTTCAGTTATCCCAAAATAGAATTCTTTCAATCCAACCAGATGAGGAACCTAATGGTGGACATCTTATTCATCTTTGCTAAAGAAAATGTAGAAATTTCCTACCAGCAGGTGTGCTGACAACAGCTCTTAAAGTCAAACTTTTTATTCCTTTCTTTCTTTCTTTCTTTCTTTTTTTTTTTTTTTGTAGATAGTCTTTGTTGTCTCACATGATGCTCTAGTTTCAGTAAGACCTGTTGCTTGTACTTTCATTTTCCTTCTTTTCAACAACAAAAAAAAAATGTAGTTTGCTGGATGTTATATGTTGTTGTTTGATTTTAAATGGTAGTTTTCTTTCTACAAAAGTAGTTTTGGGGTTGGGGAAGATCAGTCAGTTGATTGCATCAAATATAATCAGTCCATGAATTTATTTCTTTCATTGTCAAATTTATCTTTTTATTCCAGAGTAATCTAAGAAAGTTCAGCATCATCACTATTCCCTTATTTAACATTTGTTTTTGTTTTGAAGTTAGTTTAAGAAAGTTTAACATCATTGCCATTCCATTATTAAACATTTGTTTTTATGGTTAGGTTAAGAAAGTTTAACATCATTGCTATTCCATTATACAATTATTTTTGTTTTTTTTTGAGTTTAACTTAAAAAGGTTTAACATCATTGCTAATAATGTAATATCACTTATTAACATTAGCTTTTGTTTGAGTTAGTTTAAGAAGGTTTAACATCATTGCCATTTCCTGTTTCAACATTTACTTTTGTGTGAGGTTAGATTTTTAGGTTTAACATCACTCATTGCTTGTTGATTTTTATCTTTGATTTAAAATTGCTTATTAAAATTCTTTACAATTTTAGCCATTCTTTATTACTGTGTTTGAAAGCAGTTAAAGATAACTTCTACCATGTCATCAACTTTTACTTTGTTTGAAAGCAGTTTAAGAAAGTTCCCATTACTATTGTCAATCTGAAAATTTAGGAAGGCTCCTACCACCACCATCTTCATTCCTTACTTTGTTTTAGGAAAGTTCCTACACCAGTATCATCCAGTGCTTAAAAGTCGTTTAAGAAAGTTCCTACGCCATTATCATCTAGTGCTTAAAGTCATTTTAAGAAAGTCCCTACACCATTATCATTCAGTAGTTTAAGAAAGTTCCTATACCATTATCATCTTTTGTTGTTAAAGTAGGTTAAGAAAGTTCCTACACCATTATCATTCTTTGTTTAAAGTAGGTTAAGAAAGTTCCTACACCATTATCATTCTTTGTTTAAAGTAGTTTAAGAAAGTTCCTACACCATTATCATCTTTTGTTGTTAAAGTAGGTTAAGAAAGTAACAACAAAAGTTGATAATGGTGTAGGAACTTTCTTAACCTACTTTAACAACAAAAGTTAATAATGGTGTAGGAACTTTCTTAAACTACTTTAAACAAAGAAGTAGGTTAAGAAAGTACCTACACCATTATCAACTTTTGTTGTTATAGTAGCCTAGAAGGCTTAATGTATTTGTCATCATCATTGTTGTGACCATTTTTGTTTAGAAGAGATTTGAAAAAAAATACAATCATTGACAGCCCCCCCCCCCCATCCATGCACTTCATTGTACAATAATTAAATAGATCACCCTCTTGAATTATCAATCTGATCTTTTATTGAATCTCTCGGAAAGTATAACAGGCACATTAGCTGTTCAGAATAAGATTCCTTTTAATTTCTAATTTTGTTTAGTCAGTTTATTATGAAAACTACATTCATTATTCCTGAAGAAAAATCTAAAAAATTATTCCTGAAAAGCAAAAGAACATAGAATGTGTTTAGTACTTATCAGAATGCTCATAACTCTGACTTCAGTGTGTGCAAATTATACGGTTTATTGTATATTGTTTCAAATGTGACAGCTTTGTATCTGTGTAAAAATATAAGCATGATTTTGTAAGCATTTTATTCATTTTGCAAATCATTGGTCCTATGCTGTTTTTCACTGAGACTTCAAGTAAAGATAATTCTGTATCCTGGTACAAAATATGAATCTTAGAAAATAATTTTATCTTGCAGAATCTTACAGAGAAATAGAGTCCCCCCCATTTTGTTTTTGTTTTTGTTTTTTTGCATGAACTTTATTTTTTTTTTATCCCATGACCCTATAGCTTCATCGCCTTTGGGCATGTATGGGTGTTGCTTTAGATGTCTTTATTTCATGAATGTGTTGTGTGTGTTTTGTTTCTTTTTTTAGTTTTCCAGAAATTGCCTTCTTCAGGGACCAGTTGATGCAAGATACTTTGATAGATATTCTGTTCTTTTATTGTCGTACACACGAGAACATATCATATAAACAGGTTAGTGCAGAATTGTGTATACAAGTGAAAGCATTTTTATAAATGGCAATAAAAATACATTATTTTCTTGATTTAAATTCAATCAAAAGATAAAAGCCACAAGAGTGTATTGGTAATGATCATTTCTTTGGTGTTATTATCAGTTTTGTTATGAGTCAGGAAACAGTTTCAAAAATGCATCATTTTAATTTGTTGAGAAAACGATTAATATCTAATAAATAATTAATATGAAGGGAGATAATGCTGTTGAATGAAAGGTAATTAATGTTTTTATCAATTATTTATGTACCACAGCCTAAAAGCTATAGCATAAGACAATAAGTGTCCTCTTGAGGTGTATATATATATATATATATATTTATACATTTCTTTATTATAGATATATCGGTAAATATTCATGTTAACCACTCTTGATATTGCCAGGTAAGGCTCCATATTGCTGTATTATTCTTTAGTAACTGTGTTTTACAATAGACTTGTGTTATACAGTTTATTATAAAGTTGTGTGTTAACATATATATTTATTTATAGATGTATTGTTCAGTCAGTCAAATTGGTCATTCTAGTAAATTGTTTTACAGACCTATTATTGGTGTTGCATTTTCTTATTTCTTAAACTTTGTTTAGCTCACTGAGTTACCTGCTCTTTTCATCCTCTCCCTTTTTCTCTGTATTTGTGTGTGTGTGTGTCACATTTTCTTATTGTAGAAGTGTAGTTTGATCTTAAAATCGACCACAATTTACAGCTCCACCATATTATTTCATGTTCATATGTTTAGTTCAGTTTTTAATTTGTCTCTTTCTTGCAACCTTTTTTTAAAAATGTACAAGATTTCTGAAACTTTTTCTTTATGGATCTTTGTTAATTTTGGTGTTATTAGGAACTCATCTTTAACTTGTGTGGGTTTTCTTTTTTTCTTTTTTGTTGTGTTTTTCTTGTAGTTTTATTATATTTGGCGCATCACTTGTAAAATTGTGCCACTGTTTCATATTCTCATGTTACATATACCATCCATTAATGATGTTGAATCTTGATTATGATAGTTCCAAAGATTTAGTTAAGATTTAGTTTAAAATCTTTTTCATATTTTCTTGTCAGTCATAGAAGTGTAGTTTAGTATTAACCTCGGCTGAGCTTTAAAGTAACACCTTTTAGTTTATGCTAGTGAAGCTCTCACCACTATATAAATACCGTTTGTTTGACCACCTCATTATGAATAGGTGTGTTGTAAATGGCAAGCAATTCTACAGGTTCTTCAAGAATCAGATTCACAGTTTGGTTACACTTGATTATTGGATTGGGGAGATTCTAATCTCATCCGAAAAAAATGTGTGTCATCTAGATAGTTGTTATGATTCAAGTTAAATATGGTCTTTTGGAAATCACTGGCTTGGTAAACTCTAGTCAGAAATGATACTAACATTAAATTTTATCAGGTGTCTTTTAGCTCTCAGAGTTTTCTCAGCCACTTCTATGCACTAATTAATTATCAATTCTGGAAAGAAAAAATAGATTTTAATTAATAAGATAATGTTCTGCTAGGTGGTCACTTTCTACCTTTGAAAGTGTTAACATTTTGTGTTATGTGGCGTGACTTTATTTTATGTTGTTTCTGTTTTGTGTATTAATCCCTAGTTTCTTAAATTATATTTGCTTTATTTCATCATTCTTTGTGTTCCTTTTCCCATCATAGCTGTTTTTTTTGCTTTCCATACCTTTTATGCTCCTTAATTGGAATTGTGTTACTGTTGCCATCATTTCTTGTTTTATATCCCTTTTTATGCTCCATACTTGGAATTGTGCTCCAATACTGTTGCCATTATTTCTTGCTTTATATCCCATTTATGCTCCATACTTGGAATTTTCAGCATTTTACCATTTCCAGCACTTCTTGCTTTATCTCTTTTTTGCTCCTTGGAAATATGCTCCACCACTGTTTCCATCATTTCTTACTTTATATCCTTTTTTTGCCCCTTGGAAATATGCTCCATTACTGTTGCCATTATTTGTTGCTTTGTATCCCTTTTATGCTCCATACTTGGAAATATGCTTCATTACTGTTGCCAATATTTCTTGCTGCATATCTCTTTTATGCTCCTTACTTGGAATTATGTTCCACCACTGTTGCTATTGCTTCTTGCCTGTAGTTTACCCAGAAGTTTACCATAGTTGTCATTTCATTCTTTTCTTTAAAATCTCCCTTTTCTGTTGACATTATTCTGTTCATTTTAGAATGTATAGTCTATAGAGCTTCTCTGTAATTATCACTTTCTTTTTCTCTTTTTAATCTCCCTTTCTGTTGTCTTCATTCTTTTCAGTGTAAGAAATATTTCATGTTTTTAATGGTATAGCACCAGCAGCATATTTAGACATTATCAGTTATATACAACTTTTTGTTTTCCATTTTCCTGTTTTCTCTGTTACACAGTATTAGAATGCCCAGCATGCTGTGTCTGTTTCCTTACAAATAATATTTCTTATTTTTAACACATGCAGGCATGGGATATTAAATGGTTAAGAACATAATGGGGGATAAATACTCATGGGGGGGGGGGGGGGGGAGTCTAAGAGAGTGATGTACTGATCAAACAGTTTAATGAAAGCTAAATTATAAACTGCATTTTGTCTCTGTATGTCCCTGTACTGATACAAATACTACTACAGATACAAAAGTAAATTTTAAAAAAAATTCTTATCTGTATATGTCCCTCTACTGGTACAAATATTTTTTTTTATGTCTTGTGCAACATCTGTAATATCAGAATTGTTTTAGAAAATTTGAAAGTAACAGGAAACACTGAAAAATGAGTTAATTCCTGTGGTGCTATAATATGTCTTGTCTCCGTTATGATTATTATTATGAATATCTAATAATGCATAATCACTTATCAGTGGTTAAATCTTAATTTAGGATCTGTTTCCCACATCCATACACCACTGTAAATAAACATACTATTGACACATACTTATCTGTTTGCAGGTGGAACTTCTTGCTTAAAGAGTAAAGTATTTCATCAACTTACTAACATTCATCCAATCACTGACTATTCATGCACCCATCCACCCATTGACTACTTCAGACATGTATCAATTAACATGCATAAGAAGGGATTAATAAAAATAAACATATCACAAATAAATACAACTAAGATTTGAAAGTCACATATATATACTATTAAATAAATGTTCAAGTCTATCTTATACAGTCAATATTGACAATGGCTACTTCGAGGGAACAATCTATCTAAGGGTTAGAGTTCTTTTCACAAAGAGCTGGAAAAAGGAAGAATAGGAGACAAATGACTGAGCACGTGATCTGTTCTGTTGGGCCATCTTATGTTGCATCGTAGGAGGAACACGTGCGTTATATCACACGGACAGTTTAAAGTCGATAGGGCACCAGGATTCGTCTTCAACTTGTATATGCAGAACATGCGCGAGCACTGTCAAACTTGGCTGGCATTAGAAGTGACGATGTGTAGGCATCTCTGCTCTCACCACCATTGAAGTTTCCGTTATAGATATTAGCCCGATGAGATGACTCGTGCGTCGATCATAGGGAATCACTCAAGACGAGGAGCAACATCAATGATCCCATGGACAAGAAAACGGCAGCCCTAGAAATATTCAAGTGCGACGCTTTAATAGTCTATATAATTTTCTACACTCTCTCTCTCTCTCCAGTCACTCAACTTACATATCTGCAAGAGAATTGTTAGCCCTCATACACACTTCATTCATTACACCTGTTATAAATCTGATTGATCTATAACAGAATCACACATTCAGAGTACATAGTTAATCTAACATATACATATCAAATGAATCAATCCAAAATATACAGCATATCTAGATTAAGGGACAAAATCGTTCTAAGTCCAACACATGAAACAATAATTCTAATATACAAATTATTTTAAATGCATTCTTACGTATTATACCAGACAACTCACAACAGCTCACGGTCTGCTTTTGGAACCGGACTTTGAATAACAATTGCAAGTATTGGAAAGGAGTTTGATTGACCATTTATTCTAAGTTCACCTGTCAGCTAACCAGAATCACTCATCTCAACCCTCCAGTCACCATTCATCATTCAGTTGCGTTCGCAACTATGTACTTAAGCTTCCAGCCGGAAACCATCTCTTTAGTCAGATGTCACTCATCTCACCCCTCCAGCCACTGTTCGTCATTCAGTCATGTTTGCAACTATACACTTAAGTTTCTGGTCGGAAATTGTCTCTTCCGTCAAATGTCACTCATGTCAGCCCTAGGCTGTGAGTCTGTTACTCTATCCATATTGACTTAGCTCACGAAGAAGCGTGAAAAATGCATGACCACCTACACTTTTACATTAATCTTCTTTCCATTATTCAAGAGTGACTCTCAAGTGTCACAATTTCTAATTTGCTGTGTTATGTTTTGAATCATTCACATGTATTATATATCAGGCAACAGGACTCAAATAGTTTTCACCAACAAGAAATGCTTGCACAATCAGAAATATTCTTCTTAAAAAAATTTGACATAAATTACCCAAGTTCTTTCTGTTTGATCAATAACTGCATAAAGAAAACTTCTGTCTAATCAGTAAATGTATAAAAACAGTTTCATTCTGTCCAATCACTAACTGTTTAAAGAAAACTTCATTCTGTCCAATCAGTAGGTGTGTAAAGAAAACTTCTGTCCAATCAGGTGTGTAAAGAAAACTTCATTCTGTCCAATCAGTAGAGTGTAAAGAAAACTTCATTCTGTCCAATCAGTAGATGTGTAAAGAAAACTTCATTCTATTCAAGCAGTAGTTATGTTAAAAAAATTTGTTCTATTTGATCACTAGTTGTATAAAAAAAAGTAATATGTATTTATATGTATGTATTTTCCTGTGTATAAAGAAACAGTTTCCTTTAAGCTGTTCTTAAAGACATAATTATTCTCTCATGTGTTAACACAGGGGTCGGGAACCTATGGCTCGCGAGTCAGATGTGGCTCTATTGATGGCTGCATCTGGCTCGCAGACAAATGTTCGATTATAAAAAAATGTTTCTTTAGACTCCTTTGATCTACATATTAATTGCATATCAATATTTCATTCTACAAATGAGCTAAAGTCTACTGCAGCTCAGCATCAGAAGTGGTAAAGGAGATAAACTCCGCTGACCTAAAAGAGTGCAAGCTAGTCAGCAGCAAATCTGTGTTTGGACCCAACAAGGTGACTGGAATTCGGCTAGCTTTGCTGTCGTTTTAGCTATTGTGAGAAACAGAAAGCCATTCACAGATGGGGAGTATGCCAAAGCATTCATGCTTGATGTTGCCAATGAACTTTTTGATGACTTTTCGGATAAGGACAAAATAATTAAACTGATAAAAGACATGCCTCTGTCGGCAAGAACTGTTCACGATCGTAGCATCATGATGTCAAATCAAATTGAGGCAATGCAAGTGAAGGACATACATGCGGCATCATGTTTTTTCTCTCGCTTAGGATGAGTCAACAGACGTCAGTAATTTATCCCAGTTCAGCGTAGTTGCAAGGAATGTTGTCGGTGATACACTACATGAGGAAAGTCTTGCTGTTTTGTCTATGAAAGGCACAAGAGGGCAGGATTTATTCGAGTCCTTCACTGAGTTCGCTAAAGAAAAAAATCTACCGATGGATAAACTTGTTTCGGTGTGTACTGATGGTGCTCCGTGCATGGTGGGGAAAAACAGAAGATTTGTCGCTCTTCTTTGTGAGCATGAAAACAGACGCGTCATAACTTTCATTGCATCCTACATCGGTGTTGAAATTACACAAAATGCACACATTTACTTGAATTTTTAGTTTTAAACATAATGTATGGCTCTCACAGAATTACTTTTCAAAATATGTGGTGTCCATGGCTCTCAGACAAAAAGGTTCCCGACCCCTGTGTTAACACTTTGTTTATAAGATGAAAAAATATTGCTAAATTAATGAAAAGCTTGCAGTAAGAGGGTTAATGAATGAACTTTTCATTAATGTTTCATATACATTTGATAATGAATACATTTTGGAAATTCATTCTTTGGCTCTAGTGCATTCTGGAATAAACATGATCTTATGAATATAAACATAATGCTCTGGTTTGGAGAGTAGTTTTTAGTTCACTAATAATTCATTTAGATCAAAACAGAAAAAGCATGGTCAGATGTGAACAGACAAACTTAAGAAATAATAATGAGAAACACAGTGTGATTTTACAATGAATCAATTAAAAAAAGAATGTAGTAAAGTTAGTAAAAGGGACCCCCAAAAAAGAGAAAATTGTATTTAGTATCATTTGGCCATCTTTACATTTCAACTTTTTAAAAATGGAAATTGAACACCTTTTTCTCTGATACATCAAACATTGAAAATCTCCCTTAATCTCTCAGTAAACAGGTGACTCATGTTACCCAGATTAGATGCAATAAAAGTAAATATTTTATTTAAAATATAATGTCCACTGTTGTTCAGACAAAAACTTTATAATTAATTTACAAATAATTGAATAAGTAATTAGAGATGTCTGTGTGATTTTCATTTGAAACTTTGATCTAGTATTCATCTAGCCTTTTCATTCACATGTTGATAATAATACACACATATACATACACCTTCCATCTTACACTTCTTTGATTATTTTTAAGGAGAGTTATAAAGATTAATTTCACATTCTCCCTATGGAAGGCAGCAAAACAGATAATCATGTCAAACTAAGATTAGTTTTGTTTTGGCATTTAAAATTGTCTCATTTTAAAATTTTTTTCAAATCGCATACCTTTTAGCTGAGAATAGAATCTGATTGTCAAAAATACTTTTAAAAAACATTTCTGTACTATAGGGCATGCATGAATTGCTGGCACCATTGATTTTTGTCCTTCACTACGATCATCAGGCGTTCTTGCATGCATCTGAGACTGAAACAGTTCTGTGAGTAATGTTTGCCTCTTACACTCCTTTTCTCTCTCTCACTTTCTATTCCCTCTCTAACCCCCTTTTAAAAATTATATTGTTTTTTGGTTGTTGCCCTTTTGAGTTAAGATAAATAAGTCTAATCTTGGTGTGGCAGAGTAAATGTGCCTAATTCTATTTCTAGACTTAGTTGATATATAAATTATTTAATTTACCCAACTTTGGGCACTTCTTATAATGTCATTTTTTGTAAGTGTCAGAAAACAACTTGAGAATATGCTAGAAAATTGCTGATGCAATCTAAACTAGTTCCAACTGGATGAGTAGTTTTTCTGACTAATAGTCTCACACTTGTTCATATCAATTTCATCCAGTGGGAATGGACCAGATGTTTCTTTGTTGAAGAAGTACTCTATTCTAATCACTTTGAATTTGAACATAACTCCAGTCCGGTCATAAGGCGATCATTAGCTTATGGTAAGGTAATTGACTGATAAAGGAAGAATATTTTGTGCGTTTGCTATTGATATATGATTTGAATTGGAGAATACTTATAGAATCATTATTTCTATGTTCATTAATTTAACTATGTTGTACATTATACTTATGAATTTTGATTGATGCTATATTTCTTATGCGGTGTGTGCATTGGGCTAGTGAAATTGTTGCAGGATTAACAGCTGCCATCTTTGAACAGGATAAGTAAATTGACTTTAATTATTTCTCTGAAACTCTACTCTCATTTCCGTGATGATATCCATGATTGATTATGTGTTTAATATTAATTGACTGCTTTTGTTTATGCTAGGATAAACTGAACTATTTTTCAGCATTAATTGAACATTGTTGTGAAGTGATGTAAATGTCATTGCTCTTTTGATTATATTCATATGTTGTATATTTGATTGTTGATTTAATAAATTTATTGTTAAATTTATTGACCTTCTTACACCTATTGATAACCTTATGTTGGAGAAGAAAGTGGGTGGATGGGGGCTTGCTAAATATAGATTAAAAGACAGATTTATCTTCACCTTTGGTAAGAAGTTTTCCACTTACGTAAATATTGTGTGATGGTAAATGTTTGTCTTTAATGTTGTGGAAGAGAGAAAACGTTTACAGCGCCTGCATATCCGCCAAGTGGAAGAGACAGGTGGTGTCTGTTGGAGAATTATTGGAGAAACATAAATTAAGATTCTCATCACTTGTAATTAGTTATGGGTGATTAAATAATAATAATAATCATAACAAATAACTAGGTTGCATTGGCATCACACTTGGTATAAATCTTTAACTTTGGTTTAGCTTTTAATCTTTAGGCAGCTATGGCTGAGATATTTTATTTTTGTCTAATATTTTAATACTTGATTTTTTTCTTCTGTTTATTATGCCGAAAGGTTTATTTCTTCATATTTTTTCGTCCAATTGAACAAACTTCAAGTACTTTAAATATTGTGATCCTGAATTTATTGCAAAATTTTATAATAGTTAACTTTTTATAGTGGGATTTTCTGAATATATTTTGCTGGATAATATTCATAAATTGTTGACATTGGTTGATAGTTGGTTAATAATTATAAACTGTTTATCTTGAAATCAGTTGAAGAATGAAAAGGAACCATTTATCCAGATCTATTGTTCACCAGGGGATAAAAGTCTTCAGTAGATCTATTAGCTATGATTTTATCAAGGGAAGACACATTTTATTACTGTGATTATTGTTAAATCATGAGAGTAGATTATTTACTAACTCACTTAACTACTGTTATATCCAGGAAATAAATTATTTGCTAACTTGCTAATCTATTGTTATATCATGGAAATAAATTACTTACATAGTCAGTTACCTACTGTTATATGAGAGGAATACATTATTTACTAACTTGGTTTGCTGCTGTTTTATGATTGTATAAAATAAACTGTTTATAACAGGTTCTGTTAATTTCTGTTTTTTAAGAGAGGAACGAATTACTTGCACTATAGGTTGGTTATGATTACAACAGGAAAATACATTATTTACAGTTCTGGTGAGCTTCTGTTATAGTATTATTTACTCATTTAGTTTGTGTTAGCAGGGTAGTAAATTATATATATCTTGGTTAGCTCATCATGATAATATATTATTGAAAGCTGTCGTGAATAAATTATTTACTGGCTCTCTTAGATACTGCTGGACCAGTTTAATAAATTATGAATTAATAACTCATTTAACTGCTGTTAATCTGGTAAATTATTTTTTAAGTCAGCTAGAGTTATATCAGGGAATCCATTATTTATAATTTTGTTAGCTACTGTGTATCACCATTACAGTACACTGAATATTATAATGTATTCTCTGCACCAAAGTGATTTTGTTTGTTAACTTAGTTTAATGTAGATAAAGAGTATATTATAGAATGCTGAATATTATAATGTACATTTTTTTTCTGTACCAAACTGATTTATTTTCCCCAGTGTGCGTGACAATTTCTTGGTAAACTTGTTTGGTTTTTGTTGTTCAACAAGTGTTATTTTTTTAATTTTGACTAATTGATACATGCTAATATTTCTAAGATTTACACGATTAACACATAGCACATATATATATATCTTTATTTTATGTATATCCCTACACAACTAAGTTAAATCTTTATTTCATCTGATTGCACATATATATATATATATATATATATATATATATATATATATATATATATATATATATTATTTATAAAAGCATTTTTTTTAAATGTTAAATTATTTTTTGGCTCTTCTAACAACTCTTCTGTCTGTGATCTTTTGCTGCCATTTGTGTTTCTTAACGCCACAGGGCTGACAATGATCACAAGTGAGTCTTTCTTTAAGTGTATATATGTATTTAAATATACATTGAGCAGGATTTGTCTTGTGTCTGTGAGAAACGTACGCTAGCAAGCTTGTGTCTGTGTGTGTATCTTTGCATGTGCACATGTTTATTATACTTCATCCACCCACCATCACCTCCTTCCTTCCCTAAATTAAAAAAGTCCTTTTCATTACCAGTTACTTAACTTTTAATTAGTTACATTTATTTGAATATTTGTGTGTGTGCATGTGCATTTGTGTGTATGTACAATTAAATTATCAAAATATGCACTGATAGGTCACTTGTGACCCTGTGAAGTGGTTACCTGCTAGAGTTTATCATTTTGTTAATTAGTTTTCTTAACCAGTCCCTTTAATGTCACCATAAATTTTACTTCACTTCACTTTTATTTATTTATTTATCTTACAAGCTGTTTAAAGGATAATCCCTAAAGTGCTGAATATCACTTCAGGTAAAACTGCTAAAGAGATTATTCAAACAAACTGCATTAAAAAAAAAATATGGTAAATTTGTTTCATATATTTATGTAATTGTTGGTTTATGTAATAATTTTAATAATAATAATGTAATAATTTTTCTTGCATTTCAATTAATGCATTAACTACAGTTGATAAACTGTAGGCCTTATTCTAATTGTGATAATTATTCTAAAGAGAGAGATTAGATTAATTTGGTTCTCAGAAGATGTTTTTGCAATGCTCTGTTTTAAATAATATTCATTGCATTACTGAATTTTCAATACCTGAGTTTTGTATAATATTATTAAATGTTACAATACAGTGAAACCTCGCTGTAACGCGATAATTGGTGTCCATAAAATCACATCATGTTAATAGCAGGGTCGTGTTAATGCAGGGTTTTGCAATAGAATGCATTATTAAGATATATATTTCTGGATCCATGCCATGAGCGCATTATATCCGAATTTGTGTTATCGCGGGGTTCTACTGTACTTATAATTAAATATAATATACTTTTAAATGGTTAATTTTCATTCAATATAGACAAATATTTTTTTTCTCCCTGTGATTCACGGCCCATAAACCTGTGAATTAATGTAATTTACTACATTTGTCATGCATTTGATTTTCTTTCACTTTATAACTCTTACTATCTTCTAATTACCAGAGTGGTTATTAGTTATTAATCATAGTTTTCAGATTAACAAATTGATTTTTTTAAAGTTAGTAAACGAAGACAGTATTGAAAGGCTTGTTGAGATCATTGTGGTCGGTCTCTCACATTTTTCAACTTAACATCTTGGTAATCATGTTGCTGTAGATTTGTTTTTTGAGCCAATAATTATAATGCAGAGTTATAATTTTTTAGTGTTTATTGTCTACAAAGGTGACATCATACCTGTGCATATCTGGTACAACATTCCATTTATGCTTGTATTTTGTTGAGATCAATGCAACATTTGGATATTGCTTTTTTAGTGAAAAGCAAATTAAGTAACTTATGTTAAAGGAGCTTGTATTATATTATTATTATTATATCTTTTTCCACAACTTCTGTTGACTGTCGGATATGAACCAAGGTCTTGGAATCTTACCAAGATTCTGGGAGATCCAAGGTTTTATGGAGGATGTGAGCACTTCTGAGGGGGGGGGGGGGGGGCTGCTTTTAGCAGTAGGGCACTTGTGTTGTATAGGCACTTTATTCCAATATTCCTCCAATTCAGGTGTTATGTTCCCCAAAGCTCCTATCACTACAGGTATTACTTCTGCTTTTACATTCCAAAGTCTCTAGATTTCTAATCTAAGATCTGGTATTTTCATATTTTCTCTCTCTCTTTTGTTTGTATGTTTCTATCACTTGGAACAGCAATATCAATTATTTTTGCTGTTCTGTTGGACTTGTTGACAACTACAATCAGGTCTTCGTGCAGGTATCACTTGATCCGTTCTTAGTTCAAAGTCCCGCAGTATTTTGACTTCTGTTTCAATGACTGCTTCCGGTTGAATCATCCATGCTCTTTCCAGGGTTTTTACTCCATAGTTCTCACATAGATTTCTATATGATTTTTGCCACTTCGTTGTGTCTTTTGGTGTATTCTGTTTCAGCCAAAAGTTGACATCCAGAGTGTATATATTCAGCTGTTTAATCCATATTTTTGCAGAGTTCTGCAGTTAGAATCATTTGAAATTTTCATGATTTTGGTTTTGTGTGATTTCATATTTAGGTCTTGATCTTGTGCTGCTCTTATTGGTGCTTCTGTTTCTACTTTCAAATCTGCTTCTTTTAACCATTTGAATGTTGACTGTTTTGTTGATATATAATTCATCAGCTTGTCACACATACTGACCATGGAGAGGCTTTTGGCTCCAACTATTTGCTGGTGTTTGTTTTGCTGTTTTCTTCCACATTTCTTTGTTTCTATGGCTTGGTATAATCCACTCTTCTTTACTGCTTTTACCAGTGGCTCATCTTTATTGTTATTCCAAATGTAGTCCCTCAGACCTATTACTTCTCCTTCAATGACATCTTTGAGTCCTCTGCCCCCCTCCCCCCTTTTCCGAGATACATATAGTCTACTACATCTGCTTTTAGATGTAGCGCTTTATGAATTGTGAGTAACGTTCTTGTTTTTCGATCTAGTTCATTTATTTCATTTTTTGTCCAATCTATAATGCCTTCATGACAGGTATTTCATAAGCATTAAGGGCTTGTATTTTATTAACCCCGTTTAGCTTTGACTTTAGAACTTGTATAACTCGCTTTTCATACTCTCTTTTATTATTATTGTTATATTATTATTATTATTATTGTTATTAGTTTTATTAAAATTCATTTGGGGTTATTTCTTAAAGTAGCATGCACTGATAGTCTTAAAGTTTGCATTCTGGGTCAAAGATAAATGCATATTAAGTATTCTCTGTGAATGGTACTTTTTTTCCTTGTACCTAGTGTGTTTATTTTCATGCGGTAGCACATCAGAGAACTTCTAAAATATCACAGCTTCCATGAAAAATAATCAGAATTATCACTTCCTCACATTTGCAAGGCTGGTAATTTGAAATCCAACCTACTTCACTGGAACTCATTGAAATCAGATTCTTATTGACAATTGATCATTGTCTTTCAAACATATGCTTTTTACTGTTGAGTGTTTGTGTGGTTTTTTTGTTTGTTGGGGAAGTTTAAATAATGAATAATATGTTTTATGAGACTGCTTGATATTTACAGTTTAAAGACATTTTTTTTTTTTGAGTAGTGAGGGTTACATTTTGGCAGATGATATCAATTAAAGAAATACATCTACTATTTCTTTATAATAGTTTGAGCATTATGTATTTTAGGCACAAATACTATGATATTCTTGGGGACATTTTTATAAGCATTGTGCATTTCGGCACAAATACTACGGTATTCTTGTGGAAATCATTTTGTATTTTAGGCACCAACACTATGTTATTCTTAGGGACATTTTTATAGGGCAAGCATTGTGTATTTTTGGCATAAACACTATGGTATATAGGGGAAACATTGTGTATTGTAGACACAAACATTACAGCATTCTAGCAGACATGTTTAGGGAAAGCAATATATATTTTAGACACAAATACTATGCTGTTTAGAGCTGCTTGAAAGAACTATATTCCACCTGAACTGAGTATGGTATTTTCTTTCTTCACCAGGTCTATCATTCAAGACATGTTGGATCCAAAGTACTTGGAACATGATGCTTAGTAAGTATAGTACAAAGTTGTTTGACCCCTTATCTCCCAATTTTTTTTTTTTATACTAAGACTGTAAAGAATGTTGCACAATTTTTTATTATAAAACATGTACTATTATCTGTTCTAAACCATAATTTATTATTTAGTATGTTATATTGATTTTAAATACTTGCTTCTAAGTTCTGGTTTAGCTGAATGTACGTTTTGTTATATTTTCTCATTCTTTTTCTTTAAAACAAAAATATTATAATTATTTATCTTATATATACTTATCATGTTTACATCATGTTTAGCTCTTGAGTAAAACTTTTTTATTTGTGAATTTTGGTATTTCAAACTTTTTAATTCAGTCAGCTGTGTACTTATCTGTATGATTATATATCTGCCTTTTAATTCAATATAAAGAATTAAGTCACTATAATTATGAAAAAAGAGAGAATATTGTTTTCTGCAGTTTTCTAGAAGAAAGATAATTTTATATTTATAATTATTTTTCACTGCAGCTACATGTTTTGTCAAGTCATGGACACTGTAGAACCATGGTACATGGCAAAAGACATCCTGCCAATTCCTAAAGTGAGTTCATGTTTTAGACAGTTTTAGTCACAGCATATGATTGAGGCCCTCCAAGGGATGAGTTTACAATCCAGTTTTACCAGAACCCTAGAGCCACCTGTGTATGGTTTAATAGATTTTTTAATTTTTTTCATGCCAGATTACCTCTCTGTTATTATTTTCAAGTGTTATCATTTTTTGTTCGATTTTGGAATACTAGGTTATTATTCTTTCTGGGGTTTTTCCTTCAGATTTAGTTGCTAGTTTTCATTCTTTGCTGGACTTTTTAAAGGCTAGATGTCTTTGCTGGACTTTTAAAAAAATTTAGGTGTCTTTGCTGGACTTTTTAAAAACTAGATGTCTGCTGGATTAGGTGACTTTCCTTCCATGATTTTTATTCTTCTTCAGATTTACTTACTAGTTATCATTTTTTGTTGGACTTTTTAAAGACTAGGTGATCATTCTTTCAATGATTTTTGTTTTCCTCTTTGATTTATTTACTAGTTGTTATTTTCTGCTGGACTTTTTTTTAAAAACTAGATCATTCTTTCTATGATTTTTTTTTCTTTAGTTATTATTCTTTGCTGGACTTTTAAAGTCTAGGAGATCATTCTTAATATGATTTTTTCCTTTAGTTATCGTTCTTTGCTGGACTTTTCTAGGTGATCATTCTTTCTATGATTTTTTTTTTCTTCAAGATGTGTTTACTAGGCATTATTCTTTGTTGTTTCTTACATTTAGTTCCTCTTTATCATGTCATGTTTGCATTTTTTTGAACCACTTATTTTTTATGTATAGACTTTTCACTTTTGCTTGTTAGTTATTATTCATTATTTTCTTTCATTATCTCCCTCTTCCTCTCTATTCCTTCCTTTGTTTAAAATTTTTCTTGTAATAGATGCTAGCATTCCTTGCTGATTTTTTTGTTGTTGTTGCAAAGGATAAATTTTGAATATCTTTCTTTGTAAGGAGAAATACAAAACATATTTTCACTTGCAGAAGCATGAAATTTTTACGGGCCAGCCTTTCACTCGTCCACAGGAGCACATTCCTTCCAGTGTCATCGTAACAAAACTGACACGCATCCAGGACTATTTGCTGAAAAAATTTGACACTGAACTCCATGCTCATTTGGACACCTTGGAAATTGTCCCACAGATTTATGGAATGTAAGTATTTTTGATTTGGAGTGCAATAATATTTTGAACTCTACAGTTACTAGTAGGATGAATGAATTAAGAAAGTCCTTTTGTTGGAATTTTATATAGTTGAATCAGCTTTCACCAAAATCCAGAAATTTTGATTAATAACTTTGAACCTAGGAACATCACATAGATGATAGAGGCAGAATTATAGTTTGATTTTGCATTAATCTGGTTACTATTACTTAATTATGGCAACTATTAATACTTTCAATATGTTATTACCACTATAATCCTGTCAAGTGATTAATTCTACAGAAGTTATTATTTTCATGGCTGTATAAAAATGTATTTCCCTTATATGCATCTTAAAGTCCTTCAACAACAAGTGTATATATTGTGTATATATATCAAATTTATTTCAAAACATACTTGTTTCATTCTCAGAAATGTTATAATGTTTTTCAAAGTAATGTACAATCTGCTCAGAAGCAGAATAGACTGAAGGAACTGAATAAAAAGAAATTAAACAAGCATGTCAAAGTTATCTCTCATTGATTATAATTACCATTTAGGGTTCTCTTTATTAATTATAGGTACCCAAAGTGATTTTTTGTTTACAATGAAACATAAGAGAAAGCAATGCAATTGGAAGCCCTTGGGAAACCATGAAATTTGGTAGTTTTTTTTTTTTTTTAACAAATAAAAAAGTTATGGCACTTTTAAGTATGCAAAGTTGAAAAAGTTACATAACACCAACTTAAGAGCACACCTATCTTCTTAAATATAATCTTACAGCCATTTCTTACAAACAGCATACAGTCTGCAATATACTGATCACACAAAGAAAACAATAGGGCTATATCATGAATAATTATCAATATTATATTTGAGACAAAAATTGCAAATCTGCAAAACACATTACAAAAAAATATTGTTTTTGCAAGAAAGTCAGTATTCACAACATATGTCTAAAAGTATAAAAGATACAAGCTTTCAGTTTGTGAACATTAATCTGCATACTACACAGATACAACCCAATTTTTTTCAGAGGATTGAAAAACCTGTTGTTGTTTTTTTATAATTGATTTTAAAGTGTCCAGAGGTCAATTTGTCTCAAGGAAAGAAAAAATGTGAAAATGAAGAAAAAACTTTTGGGAAGATATTGTCCTTTTTTTGCAAAAAATCATTTGTAGACAATAATTAACATGTAAATGCTGTTTTTAAAACAACTGGTTACTAGCATTTAAAGACATTTTGAACTGGAGGAAAATGATCATGGCACACTCTTTCCTGCAAGAGGGTAATAATGAAGCCTCATAATCATATATACAGTTTCAAAAGTCCAAAATACAATTCTCTGATATTTCCTGACAGTTTAATGTCCTTATCATTCAATATTACTTTTTTGTATCTTAACTGTCAGTGTGATAGCTGGCACCTTTGGATGGCAGCCCTTCCCTGTCATTAAAAAATGTTTTTTTGTAGTATGAGTCATCTGCAACAATAAAATTCCAGAAGTGATTTTTTTTTACAGAGAATTACCTGTACTGTTATATTTTATACACATGATTGTATTAAAAAATAGGATTATTTAATTATATATATATATATGTATTATTAAAAACTTGAAAAGGGCACATCGTGCTTAAATTAAAATGTATATTATTATATTAATTAATATGAATATATGAGTCTGAACTATGTTAAGTGCATTTTATGAAAGCTGTTTATATGTATTTCATCCTTTCGAAGGATTTTAACGATATCAACTAGTGTCTGTTAGTTCTGACATTTCAAAATTGCAGCAGCTACTTAGTTATGAAATTTTTTGGTCTCTTACTGCCCTAGTCTTGACAATATGTCGGCCCTTGGCATAGGCCTTGTGTACCCTTTGCTTTTGGGATCATAATTCACCCTATTGCAAAAGAAACCTGTATTCAATTACACATTAATCAAAACATGCATTTTTTATTCCCATTGATAACTTTCTTAGCTTTTCAAGCTCGTGAAATAATTATATTGATACATAAGGTGTCTGAAGAGGTAGATAAAACATTCAAGCCACGCTGTTACAACAACTGTGTGATTGTGTTAAATTGCAAAATTATATTAAAACTATTGTAAATGTTGTATTTGGAGTTAAAAACAATTTTTAATAAGTGATATTCTTACGTATATATCAGAAGATGTGATGAAGTTTCAACTTGAACTGTCATAAGTTACATCCCAATCTTGTTCTACAGTGGGGGTGACCCCAGTTGATAGAACAGCCTTGCCCACATCCCACTGTAAAATTCTTGGCTGAGCTTGAGCGTTACTCAAAGTCAATTCTCCTGACCAGCAAATATCAGAAGTCTTTGAAATTTCACATGAATAAAGAAAAATGGTTCCTGAATCCACTCAATCCATGCAAGGAATTATAACGCCTCCCTAGAATGTCAGTCTTGTGAAATTTAAACTTCACTTCAAGATGTCAATGTTTTCCACCATGCTTTCTTATAGCTTGCTTTAGGCAAAAGCTAAAGCTACACATCTCCTCTTTTTAGTGGTGAAAACCATATGCAAATTAGAGATCATCAGGTCAAGAGAGAGCTGTTTGAATGAAACGAGGTGAGACATCAACATTCAGAGTTCACAGCTCGTCGGGAATAACCATGCATAACATTGCTGTTTGTTTTTATTAGTACAAAAATACTTCAGTAGCTTTTATTATTTGGAAATAATAATAAAGAGAAGATAAAAGAATATCATATTAATAGCAAAGGGAAAGTGACGACTGAAACTTGAGGAATTTCCCTCAGTTTTCTCCACTTTTGTCCGTTTTCAACATCACGAAGGAAGTGAGACTTTGTGGTACCTATTAATTATATTGTTGTAGTCATGGAAGTGAAGTGCTTAAAAACAAAGCTTAATTTAACAGCCCATGCTGCATGCTAAAATTAGCCCATAGGCCAGTAGCACACTGTATAGCCTATATAATGTAATTATTGGACTTGATAGTATTGAGCTTTGTAATTATTTAGTTAGCATTAAATTTTTATTTCTTTTTAAAAATTCTGGTAGTAGAAATAGATTTAATCTTTTCAAACTAAATGCAAGATAATTATTTTGAGGTCATT
This sequence comes from Sinotaia quadrata, assembly GCA_028829895.1. Lineage (NCBI taxonomy): Eukaryota > Metazoa > Mollusca > Gastropoda > Architaenioglossa > Viviparidae > Sinotaia > Sinotaia quadrata. The sequence goes on along the minus strand of CM054179.1, from coordinate 101,822,487 downwards.
TTGCCGGGTGATTTGGACCAGTCCCTGTCTAGTTAATTTACCACTTGGCTGAAGGAGTCCATTTTCTAGTCATGTCTGCATACATTTTACCTGATTTTGGTTTCATTGTGATGTGTTGCTTTATTTTCATAGACGATGGTTGCGCTTGCTGTTTGGCAGAGAATTCCCCATGCAAGATCTTCTTATGCTCTGGGATGCCATTTTTGCCGACAGTATTGGCTTCGACCTTGTTGATTACATTTTTGTAGCCATGATGTTATACCTTCGGGACCTTTGTAAGTTTTGTATTTGTTATTGTTTCAGTGAATTCTAAGTTCATAATAATTTGAAGTATATCTGTCTGTCTGTATATATGTATGTATATATGTAAAGTGATCTGTAAATTGTGGAGACTATCAGTAATATGTACCACAATATACTAGTATGCCTCCGCACACTTAATATTCATAATTCCCTGACAGTATGAACATTCTTTTCCAAATGCTTTTAATGAAAGCTATTTCATATGTTTGAAGTTAACCTATTGTTTTCCTATTATGTTATTTAGCACAGAACAATTTGATTAATTCTTATTGTTAAGAATGCATCATATAATATCAGTCAGTTCCTCAGTATTAAAAAAAAATCAAATAGTATTTATACTAATAAATAATTAATTACATTTAAAAAAAGAAGCAATCCATTTGAATGAATTTTATTTTTAAAAATCAAATTTATGGGAACACTGATTAGTTCTGTTTGCAAACAATTAGCAATTAACAAAGCATTTATTAGGCCTTTGAATGAATCACTTCATCCAGTTAGGTGGTACATTACTTTTAAGGAAGATTATCTTCAAGTTCTTGATCATTACCTAAGTGATTGAATTTTTTCTTGAAAAAGTGTTTATTTGAATCTGTTTTAAAATTAGTCATGATTTCTGCATCAGATTAAAATTTGGGAGATCATTATTTATACTCTAATATATCCTGTAAAAATATTTCACATACATAATCTGGAGACTTTTGGGTGAAGGTTTTTAAATGAATGTTTCCTGTGCTGCCTGGCATTTGGGTGAAGGTTGTTTCATATGTTGCATTTTGTTTCCAGTGCTAGCTAGTGACTATGCTGGATGTCTTAGCGTATTGATGAAGTTCCCACAGATTTCAGATGCTCATTACTTTATTGAAAAAGCTCTCTGGCTCCGGGAACCTAAAGTAAGTTCAGTGTCACCGTCAAGTAATCCTTAAAATTTTTATTTTTTTATTTTCTAAGGTATTTTTACTTCCCCTTAACGGTTACAAGGTGCATTCATTAAAAAAAAAAATATTTTGTGGAATGAATGCTAGCATCGATACATACACAGTCAGTGCATTTGTGTGCTTGTACGTTCGCTATGTATTTGTATCATTGTGACTACAAAGATTTGTTTATTTATTTACTTTGAGATTAGTTAATTATTTTAGGGGTAGATAGAAATTGTTTTTAATCATTTAAATTCTTTAATGTAATTTTGGGATAGGGATTATATTTTGTTATTAGAAGTCTTCCACCCATAGTTGTAATGCGTCCATTCAACAATAGAAATTTTATAGCTGGAAAGTCAAGTTGCACACTTGTCATACGGACTTTCTCAAAGCTGATGGAAGCACCAGAAAACTCAGCAGTTACATAAAAGAACTGGACGCTATTTTTCTAGTGAGTGTATGTGTGCGCGAGCTTCCATAAAGTATGGTGGAACACAGCCGTGATTTTTCTTTCCACTTTTCTTTCCAGTTTGTTTTTATAATTCAAAAAAGAACCTTTGAGTGTTTGCTGTTGCCTGTCTGGGACTGTGCGTTTGGGTGGTTCCTGACTTCCCAGTCTTTCATGATACAGACCTTACGGTCTCTGTCTAGCCACACAATGGGTCAAGTCCCTTCGGCAGCAACTTCCAGTGTCCCAACATTTAGGAACTGGTGAAAGTTGGCCCAAGAGAGGAGAGAGCATTTGTTACTACACTCAACTGGTTTTCATCACTATATTTTCTTGCTCTTCAAAACATTTCCAGCTGTTTTTCAATGGGGAATTACATTTGGGTCTTCACCCTTTTGCAAGCAGTTCACTCTTAAGTACCTTGCTCATCACATGGTTATCTTAATTGCATCTATAAACGTGGTTGTCACTCATCAGTGCCACCACAAACTATTGACATTTTGGGTTTTCACTCAGAACTTTCCATATGAAATTTTGTTGCAAAACCTTTATTAACACTCAGTTAACATAACTGCTTTGTGACATTTTTGTGGTTGTTACCGCCATCTTTCATTTGCCAACCTCTTTATCTCAGTACTTACAAATTCTTTCATTTACAGACCTCTTTATCTCAGTATTTACAAATTTTATTTAGGCAGAAATTACATTTTGTTTAAACATATTGTTTTGCTGATATCATGCTTTATGTTTTTAAGTAATAGATATATTCATATATTTCAAGCACATTTATTATGCTTTGTGTTTCAGCAACATCAACAGCCTCCCAACTACTTCCATCAAGTCATGCCAAGAATTCAAACTATCACACCCCGCACCAAGCACAGTAAGTTTTATATTTTCAGACAAACATATTTCACAGCTAAAAGAGCAAGAGAAATTGATTGCTGATGGTGGCAAAAATTTACCATTGCTAGAATTAGCAAGCATTTTGCTCTTGCTAGTAGCAACAAAATGTTTCTGCTGTTACCAACAAACAAAAAAAGTAAATAAATCCAATAAAACCACTGTCTATTATCTTTTTCCAGATGTGAAACCACTGTCACTTATCGATATTATTTTTCAGATGTGAAAAATAATGTAACATTTATTTTTCGAGCAAAAGCTCCGTGCTTTTTGCACACAATAAAAACCACACGATGCCGCGTGGTACTTTGACAAATGACAAAAGGTTTTGGTGGTATTATCACATAGTTAAATAAAAATTTCCAGTAGAGGGTAATTGAATTTAATCTACAGTTCTTTAGAATCAGCCACACAATTCACTTTATTAGGTAGAATCAAGCAGTCAAGACGCCATCGGCCTCCAAACTTTCCAGGTATCAAAAGAACTTTGTTCAAAATGGCTGCCAAGTGCATACCAAGCATGGGTTGTTGTGGGAAAAATAATTTTTTAATGAGACTGATCATTCCAAATATGGTATCCAATGAAAAAATTAGAACACATTGGCTGCTGAGGCAGTACACATGTTTACTTCAGACTGATTGGCTAAAATTAGAATAGCAAACACGCTAACACTAAGCCTGCATGCATGTGTGACCATTTCATCATGACACCGATGAACGGGTTAAACGGTTATAGAAAATTGTGTTTACAATTCATTTCGTCATCAAGACCAATGTGAAAAATACAAAATGAATTTACAAAACTTGGACATAGTAGTATCACATCAGAACACAGATGAAACATTTATACTATCAGTCTGACATGTTTGAGAAAGGTCTAGAATTGCAAGGTATTAGCAGTGATGTTGCAGAATTTCTTGCTTACAAAAGGAGTCAAATCTTTCATGTTTGTTAACAATAGATTCATTACACACAGTCATTTGGCACTGGCCTATGATTCAGTTGTAGGTCAGCTATGTGCATGTTTTTTTAATCCTAATTATGCAATAGCATATCATGCCCGACGACAATTAGTTTCTGTTGTTGCATCGTTCAAGTGTGCGGCTGGGACATTCCTTACATTCCAATTATATAACCACCAGCCATAGCAGAGGCGGTTCTTGTCTGAATTTATTTTAGGGATTATTTTGTTTACAATTCTATGTAACGAATAAAAACAAATTTTATTTGGTTATAATCAATACAAAATATTTAAGAATTAAAATATTTAATTAATTATTTACATTTATTTTCTGTCACACTGTTCATCATAGGATTGCACTACACATTTTATTTTATAATCCATTCCATAGTTTCTTCAAGTTCACTAATCATGTTATTGCTACTGTTTTTTTGTCCCTGCCATTTCTAATTTTATTTAGATTACTTTCTAATTCATGTATCCTATTCAACATGGAATTGTGTTACATATTTTATAATCCATTTCTTCTGCTTCACTAGTAAATGTGCTACTGCTAACATTTATGTTCATTTATTGTTTTTATTCATCTGACTTCTTAGCTCATGTATACTGTTCATCAAGGATTTGCTTTACTAAGTCTCTTATAATCCATTTCATTTTTTTTTTCTCTTTCTCATTGAACTAACTGTGAACTTCTGCTAACCATCTAACATTTGTGCAATTTTAAATTTGCTCATTTGACTTGCTAGCTCACTCACACAAGCACAGTGGGCTTGGCGGATTCTCCTCATTTTCACGTAAATTCAGCCGTCCTAAAACTCTCTCCATCTCCAGTTTTCAAAAGAATCTTCCCAAATCTTCCAGTGAGCCAATGAATTTACAGACTGATATTTCACCAGGTAATTCCTGAAATGGTATTCGAAGATGGATGTTGTAGTTTTTTTTCTTTGTCAAGTGGCACAACAAACAGCTTTACTTCTGAGAAAAACAAGTTTTCAGTTTATTTTCACTCATCTTTTTATTTCTTTAGTTTAAGAAATTCTTTTTATTTCTAATTTCTGTCTAGTAATTTAAATTGTAAGCATGCTTTCTAATTTTTGTTGCATTGATGTTGGTTGGTACTAGTGTTGCTTTCATGTTTTATGGTCATTCTTCCTTAGATGGTGTTTCTGCTTAGCTTAATTTGTTCTACTCATGAACTTGGGTATCATTTATACTCTTTATGAACCTGGTAACATTTGTACTCCTAATCAGCTTGGTATAATTTGTACTCCTTAAGAACCTGATATCATTCATACTTCCTTATGAACCTGGTATCATTTGTACTGCTAATGAACTTGGTATCAATTTTACTCCTTTTGAACCTTGTATCATTTGTTCTTACATTATTTTCTTTGTATTGACCTTTATGAGCTGCTTACAGTGATTGGGACAAAAAAAAAATTATGTCTGATTTACAGGGTGATCTTATGTTGTGTTCTTAAGTATGTTGTGCATCATTATATTCTTTTTAACTAGTGATAGTTTGATGGTAATAGTTTGGTGTTCAGTAAAGGAACTACAAACTCAGTAAAATTTGTAACATTCTCATGGTAATAGTTTGTTGTTCAGCAAAGGAATTACAAACTTAATAAAATTTGTATCATTTTTATGGTAATAATTTGTTGAGTAAAGGAAGTACAGACTCAGTAAATTTTTGAAAATCTTATGGTAATAATTGTTATAAGGGTACTATAAACAATACAATATTCTGTAGTCATCATATTACAAGTTCCATGATTGTTGTTAATCAGGATGCTTACATCTTGAACAGTTCCATGTTGTAGTGTTTCTTTCAAGAGCAGTAGACAGTTTATAATTCACTGTAAAAATTTTTACCTTTAAAATGTTGGATTATTTTGCATGATTAGTTTTTTAAAAGTTAATTTTTTTTTTAATTTTTTTTTTTTACATTTATGTTGTAAAGCATGCAAAACAGGTTGCAAAACTTGGATCTAATTTTGTGTTTGTGCATGTGCGTCTTTTTTTAAATTTTTTTGGGAAAATCTTTTAATTTTTTGTAAAATATTTTTATCAGGTTTAATTTTCAAGTACAAGTTCTCTCCCTAGAGCCAGGCATTTTGATTTCAAAAGTACAAAATTTTATCTCTTAATTGACTTGTTGATTTTTACTACTTTACTAGGGCTAAAATGTTTGCATAAGTATCTATAATTCTTTCATAATTTTATTTTAAAAATATAAAAGAAAAGTAGTAGTGCAGATTTCTTATTAATATTTCTTTTTCAGTTTATATAAGAAGTTTTATTATTTAGTTTAAATGTTCAAATTTGATCTTGCTCAGAGTATTAATTTATACTTTAAAAAAATGTTTACCTAGAAACAGGTGTTTTAAAATTATCTGTGTTGGAGTGCAGAAGAGAGAATGGAATAAATATGTATTAAGCTGATGAATCCAAAGTATTTTCTGTTCACAATACATTCACTATTGCCATCTGATATATTCAGTCTACTCTCTTGCTGTACACATTACAGTGTCTTGTTCTTAGACATAATTTCATTGGTATGCTGTCACTCATATTTATAAATATTCCTTTATTTACAGCTGTTGTTTGTACAGATTTTTGTACTTAAAATTTTGATTGTGCTGAAAGAATACTTTTTTGTACCCACCCCTTTTTTTTAAAGCTGTCTGGTAAATGTCCCTTTCAGTGGTAAAATCATTGTGGAGCTATTCCAGATGCATTGTTTAATACTTGTAATTTATAAATATCCTCTCCCTTTGCATGCTGCTTTGTTATTCTGTTAAATGTTTGACTGCATGGTGATCTTAGGGCAGTCTCTTGGTACTCTTCCTTGACAATGTGAAACATCCTGCATTATGCTGCTTTGTCAATACTTTGTCACTATTCACATGCATATTTTTTTTAATGCAGTATACTTATTGTTGTTCAGCATCTACTGTCATTTACATGGTAGCAATGTGAGATGTTTGAACACACTGTTTCTTACAGGCAAAACTACTGGTTCAAATAACGTTGTTTTTTTTTTTTAGTAACCAACTCTGCTGTAACATGCAATTTGCTGTTAATAGTTTTATTATCTGCAGGCTATCTTGTTAATGCTCATAAACTAGCTGCTACCACTTGTGCAGAAGCAATTCAGATCTGCCACTTTTAGCATTGTTTTGTGGTTTGAGTAGAATGATATAAGTATGGAAGTTTTCACAGCTGGTTGCTTTTTTTTTTTTTTTTAACATGTTTACTGATGATTACTTGCTTTTAAAAAGTGTTAATTTATAATTCAAATGCTGTTTGTATAAATTTTTTTATAATGTCTTTTTCATTATTTATAAGTAAGAGTAAAATGTACAGACAATAGTGTTGTCTGAATGTTTGAAAATCACGATCTTGTACTTTTATTTCACAACTAAGACCAGTAAAGGACATTTGAAATGTAATTTAAAGAATTTTAAAACATGATCAGTTTCTTCCCTTTCTCCAAAGCAATATTTATTAGGTGTGAGATCTAGGCATTATACTGACTTGCACACTTGAAACTCATTATGGTCATTATAGCTTTTCCAAATGAAACACCAACTCTCGACCTTGAATCTGTTGATAATCTATTGATAAAAACACTTAGATGCATTAAATTTATTAGTGTTAATCAAAATATATTTATTAATCTTTGTTATTTATGTGTCTTGACAACTGGTGCAAAAATATTTAATTTTTGTCTCTTTTTTTTTTTTTTTTTTTTTTAAGCATATTTAATAAATTTGCAATTTTACTTGTGCACAACATAAAGTATGCATTTTCACAAATGTAAAAGAATTAAAAGTTGGTGGACTTGAGTAAAAATTTGAGCTGCGCTGGGCAACTTATGATAAATATATGAGTTTTCAACAGTGAAGTGTAGTTGTTATGATACATATTCACTGGTGTAACTGTTGATGGTGTATTGTCACACAAGAAGATAAAGTGTCATCAGTTTATTAGTTGAATTCATTTTTTAAAAAATATTTAGCCATTGTTTTTATACTTTGTAACATGTATATATAGTTTTAGTCAGAATATTTTTTCTTTATTCAAAATATACTACACATCATTTGCTTAAAAATGAAATGAAAAACATCTTTTTTTATAAATGATAAAATATTATTCAGTGTCTGTGCCACAAGGCAAACGTGGCTCAACGGCCAGCCTCTCACAAGTGGAAGACAGCATGTACAGGCAGCAAGGACAGTCAACAGCATCACTTGGCCGATTAGACCCTTCCAACATTCGTTCTGTACAGTCCAGTCCAGCAGGTTACAGTCCAGCAGGGCTGAGTCCAGATGAGATGCCTGAACTTGGTAGCCCCTCAAAATATTCATCTTTACCACGCAGCAAGGGGAAGACAAAGAAGTTGTCCCAGAAAGTTAGTAGATAAATGAAAAGAAATATATTTTGTTGGCTTTTATTTATGATACTAGATTTCTCTTTGGCTGCACTCTTCCTTTACCGTATTGCATGCTTTCAAGCCTTAGTTTACACAAATATTTTCACCTTTCAGTACCTTGACCCAAGTACGGTATTATTTTCTTAACATCTGCTTTGATCATCGCATGAAGAGAATGATATTAGACAAAAATTGCAATCATTATTTCTAGTGTTTCATGGGTATAGAGGTCAGTCGCTTATTGGCTAATATGGTTAAGAAATTGTTTCCCTTGTTTTCTGTAGAAATTAGTTAGATCTGTGCTTACCCACATTTCAGATAGCTGTTTTCTCCCTTACTGCAAGTGCTTAAAAGTAAAGGTGATTTGAAGTTCTTTGTTATTGTTTTATTTTTAATTACAAGTAAATGAGGGTAGATTTAAAATAGTTTCCCCCTACATTATAATCAATTATTTCCTTTTTTCTCAGAGCCATCTTGCTGCTTGTGCAATCTTTATTGTAAATTCCATCCACAGAATGATGTTCCCTTTATTGTCATTGGAAAATTTGTTATGAAACAGATCTGCTGGATCTTATGAAATATGAGGACCTTTTTTTTAAAAAAAAAATTAGTTCTTCATTTGATCAGACTGTTTCAAACTCCTGTAACTATGTTAGTCTTTTGTTTCTGAATTGATCAGACTGTTTCAAACCCCTGTTAACTATTTTAGTTTTTTTGTTGTTGCATAGACCAGATTGTTATTAACTCCAGTTAACTATTTTAGTTTTTTTGTTTGTTTCTAGATTGACGAGACTGTTCCAAACTCCTGTTAACTACTTTAGTTTTTTGTTTCTAGATTGTTACAAATTCCTGTTACCGGTAACTATTATTTTTTTTTGTATCTGGAATGATCAGACTGTTACAAATTCCTGTTAACTATTTTATTTGTTTTTGTTTCTAGATAGACCAGTCTGTTACAAACTCCTGTTAACTACTTTAGTTTCTTTATCTAAATAGACCAGATTGTTACAACTCCTGTTAACTATTTTAGTCTTATGTTGCTAAATACACCAGATTTTTACAAACTCCTGTTAAGTATTTTAGTTTCTTGTCTCTAAATAGAGCAGATCCTGTTAACTATTTTAGTCTCATGTTGCTAAATACACCAGATTTTTACAAACTCCTGTTAACTACTTTAGTCTTATTTTGCTAAATACACCAGATTGTTATAACTTCTTAAGAATTTTAGTCTTGTTCCTAAGCTTAAACAAATTATCACTGAAATTTTCTTTAAAATATAGTTCTCTGCCAGAAGGCAAGGAATTTTAAGACTGGTATTCTTAACATTGGTGGGCATCGTTTGGCTCATCATAAATAATTATAACTAAATATTCAGTATATTTCTTGAATTCATTCTTCTTATGCTAAAGATATTTTTGTGTGTTAAGATTGTTTTACCCCTCTTTGTTGAAATTATTGTTTGCTTATTCATTCATAGGAGCTGGAACTACAGCAACAAGTGGCCAAGTTGCAAGGTCAGCTCAATGAACGCAATGCAATGTGTCGCTACTGTGCCAGTAAACTGGACGTGCACATTGGTACGTGCATCTATTCATTCTATACTTGTGTGTTTGTTATGCATGCATATCTGGTTGCTAGTAAGGTTGTAGGTTGTATGTGTGTGTGCATATTTGCCTCCAGTTGTGAGTTTGTGCAGTCATGAGTTGTGTAAGTGTGGGTGTATTTGTAAATGTGTGCAAGCTTGCATGCAATGCTTGTGTGTGGGTGTAAGATTGTGTGTGTGCGTATGCACACACACAACTTTTGCTTTTAAGAATGCCTCATATGTTTGCAAAAAATAATAACACATATCATAAGCTCAGTTTATCTTTTCAGTTTAATAGGTTTCTTGTAATGTCTGGAGGTCAGTGATTTATATATATTTTATAGCCTGTACAATGGGGTGATTTGTCTGCAGGTCGTTTGCAGGAGGACCTCTCAAGACAGGCATTGGATGTAGAAGATGAAGTTATGGTTTCTCTGGCTGGTATAAAATTGGTAAATAAATTGTTCTATTTTAATTTTTGTGTGTTTCTGTTTTTGTGTTCATGCATGCCCCCACCCCACCCCCAGGTATTACATTTAAGTTTAAAATATAGTATTTTACTAGTTTTATAAATATGCATGAGAGTTTTGCTTGTTTTAGCTGATTTCTTATTGGGTCAGAAATTATCTTTATACTTAGTTTTACCAGTTATGTGTTGTTTTCTCTGGCATCAGATTGCTTAAGAAATTGTTTTCATACTTGTGTATATGTATTTTGATATAAGATTGGGTGTATAATTATAATTTTATTTATCTTTCTATGATTGTGGTTTATGCGTTTGAATTTTTCTTTTAAACAGATCAATTTTATTTTATATGTGCTTAACTGCACATAAATATAATGACTTAATCTTTTGTGTGTATGCTTGTGCACATTATGCCACATGGACAATTTTAAACAAGCTAAGTCTTAACATATGTTGTTCTGAGTATAATGAAAGCTGTTTTGAACAGGTGAGAGATGTGCTGAATGGAACACTTAGGTTTAGCCGCAACATTATGGATGATGAAGCTGAGATAAATATCAATGACAATCACTACGATTTGAGTGCTACTCCAGACTCAGATGAAATTGGTGGCTTAGCAACAGGAAAACATTTGGCTAACTCAGACTCTGTTGGCAAGTATGTACACAAAACCATCTTTTATGACGTGTTAATAATACCTTTATAGATTTTTTTTAAACAAGTCAATATAAAGTGTGATTGTTATTTTTAAAAAGTAAAATGTGCTTTATTTCTTTTAAATATACAAAACAGTAGAAAAGTATACATTTTTTCCAGTTCAGTCACTTGTTGCTTTGAAAAAATTCTAAAACTAAGACCTGCATATTTTGCTTATTTACTTCTTTCCTTATTTCTTTTAGATAAAGAATTCTGTTAAAAATCAGTTTGTAGAAAATTCTATTTCTAAATATTTGTTAATTCTTAAGAGGTATTACTTACCGTTTGTGTTTCACATAACTCTTACCTGCTTTCTTAAATTGACTTTTTTCCCCTCCCTGAACTAGAAACATCCCTTCTTCACAAACAAAAGATCGTCGGCGCCGCATGTTCTACATGAGTAGTGGGGAGACATCTTCCACTGCAGAGTCACCAGAATCCATGCATGAAACAGCTAGTTCAGTTCCAGCACCCCATGTTATGCTTGCTTCTGGAACGTATGAACTTGGGGATGTCGTAAAAGCCCGTACATCAAGCATGTGTGGGAGCTATTCTGGACCTCAAGAGAAGAATGTTGAGACAGGCAGTCAGTCAAGTGAGTGTACTTCAAGTGAGACAAACCAGGAGAAGAATGTGGCAGAATCCCCAAATCCACTTTACTACAGAGACTGGGAGCCAGATTTTGCGTAGTATTTCTTGTTGGCATAGACTGACACTGTGCACTGTTCTTCTCTCCTACTGATGGCAAACAATCATTTTCAGCTGTGCAATGTGGGTGCTTCATTTCAGTTCTGTAATAATGACCACGTTCGCTATAATTCAAGACGGGTTTTTTCCTTTGTTTACCAAATGGATATTATATGTACTTTGTCATCTGCCTGAGTACCAATAGGAAGTATATTAAGCAAAATAATAGTGCAATGACATTTCCTTTCATGACGATATTGTATCAGCATTTTTCTATTTTGTGTGGTGGTCACAGCTCATCTGTACTTGACTTCAGGGTATTTTTGTTGAAGAAAGTTTGTGCAGATATATAGAGGTTTCTGGTTTTCGTTTAGAACCCCAGCAGTTAGCTAGGCTTACTAAATTTTGACTCACTGTCTCCAAGAGAGGTTTTATTTTTGTTTCTCTTTTAGAAAAGATTATCAGACGGTGGCGAACGGGGGTCAGTTCAAGCATGTGAACGAGCACTCAACTGTAACAGGAACTAGTGACAGTGAACTCTGACTGTCTTGAGGCTGAATGTTTTATGTACAAAGGATGATGCAGTAGATGATTATTCTGACCCTGTTTGCACACCATGTGCTATGTCTTGAAATAAAACATTTGATCACAGTAAATGACAGTTTATGTTTTTGTGGGTTTTAATAATTGTGCCATATATTGCATAAGAATAAAATAGAAATGGATTTGTGTGAGTGCATCCATGCATGCATGTATGTGTGTCTATGGAAGAGAAAAATTTGAGCTTCCAGCCCTTTGTTATTTATAATTTAAATAAAACTATTTTTGTAGGCTTGCTGTGTGCTTAACCACAAAATAATAATTAGGGATTGATTATAAAATGTTATCATCTCAAGTTCAGGGATATCTCCAGAGGTCTAGCAGCTAGCTATGTGTCTTGTACTCTTCTTCTCACCATCCTGGCAACATCCACCTGATTCAGGTACTCGTCATTTGTGTTTATCAGAATTGTGGATGTTTGTACATAAGAATATTTAATGATTTTTTACCTCTTTACCATATCAGGCCACCATAGTCCTTCCATCTGAATTCACTGTGGCTTCTTGTATGACGTAGTGTGAATGCCCTCTTGTTTCAGGTGGTTCCTTTGGTCACCATGTCGACAACAACATAAATGAAACAATTCTTTTCGTGATAGCTGTGTTGAGTATTCTGATTTTTGTATCGCTGTTCTGGAATGTTTCTCATAAAGTCATAGAATTGCAAAGAGATGCTTACTGGTATTGTTGTGAAGTGTTGCCATGGTGAGTCTTGTACACTGTGCAGTTCTTTCAGCAAACCTGGCCATGTTCCTATTTCTAATTAAGATGTCCTGTAATACCTCACAGTTCTCAGCAAGCATTTCTTCAGCAATGGAGTGCAGTATTTGGACTTGCCTACAAATCATAGCATTGGGAAACCACATTTTCATGTCTTTTGAGAGAGATTATGAAAGTGATGCCAAAAGACTGGTTAATTCTTTTCCTAAGCAAAATTCAGTGTTCTTGTTGCATTGAACATTTGACATGATAAGAATATGCTGTGTGTTTTGCCTGCATCTTTCTAGGAATGGGGAAATTGCAAATTTTATATATATAATATATGTATTAGTGCTGCAGATTTTAACAGTTAATTTCATTGATTAATCATTGAAAACTTTAATTGATTAAAAAAAAGTCTTAAAATTTTTTATTAAAATTTTGTCTGGTGTTAGTGCTTTCACTCCAGTAAATAGTCTATTCCATTTATTATAATAATAATTATAATTTTTGAAAATGGTAGATAACAAAAGCATTATATCTATTTCAGAAATATTTTAGCAATTTATCTAGAGAGCATAACTTCACAGAAATTGAAAAATTGTACTTTTAGGCTATATAAAAAAATATATAACAACTTCATTTGCTGATTTGTCAATTTGTTTAATTTTATTCAATTAATGATTAAAGACATTCAGTTAATTTACTACTTTAAAACAAAAATAAAGTCACTATGACTATTATAAATATAGAAAAATGTCTATTTTTATTGAGTGCCTGTTTACTTGTAATATGAATTGTCTGCTTAAACCTGACTTTAATGATCTGAAGTGTAATCTTTATACTGTCATGGCTTGTGACTTCTTGCTAATTTTCAAAATTCAGTAATATGACAAAATAAATTACAGGACTAATTTCTCAAACAATGTGCACAAAAATACTATATATATATTATGATTACAAATTCAAAATAAACACATTTCAATTATCTCTTACTGTTTAGAAATGTATGATGTTAAACTTGTAACAATAATTTATGTAAATCATTTCTTATTTAAAAATAGATGTGAAGCTTTTAGGATTTTGACTTCTACTTAATAAGTGTCATACTGATGGCAGCAATGCTGTGTTCATGTGTTGTTAACTTCTGTGATAGTTACAGTGCTGATGCTTGCTTTTAAAAGCTTAAATTATAACTCATGTAGTGTCCTAAACATGATGTGAATCTTGTTTGTGTTGTGGGTTGATAAAAATAAAAAAAATAAAAACAAGAAACTTGACACTTTCTATCATTCTTATTATCTATTTTATTAATTTGAAGCAATATTACTTTCTATATTTTGCTAAATACGAAACTTTGAAACTGTTTGTTATTGGTCAATGTATACATATCTGTTTCTTTGTGTTTTTATTTAATGTTTTTTTGAGATTGTATTATATGTTATCATTAAAAAATGATACCCTTGTCTTAGATTAAAAATATGTCCTGCTAGTTTTAATATATTAATAATTGATATATATAATTTAATGATAAAATATTTCATTGTTAATTTAAGTATTGCATGATGGTTTATGCATTTGTATTAATGGGCAGTGAACCTGCTGTGTGTGTGCATGCGTGCTTGTGTGTTTTAATGGAATTTTGTATTAGTTCCTGTAAAAGATTTATCTGTAATGAAAGCCACTTTGTTAAATATAAGCAGATAGTCAAATTAACAGGTATTTTTTAAAATTCATTTTGTATTATGATGAAGTTTTCAATACAGATCTAGTACAGACACATTTTCAGAATAACAGTGCACATCCTTTATCTGTTATCAGTAGATGAAATTTGTGAGAGGATAATGGGCTAACCTGATATTATATCATTAGTGTATCATTAACTAGACAGTAGATGAAACTTGTGAGAGGATAATGGGCCAACCTGATACTATATCATTAGTGTATCATTAACTAGACAGTAAGTGAAACTTATGAGAGGATAACTTGCCAATCTGATATCTTAGTGTATCATTTACTATCAGGTAGGTGAAACTTGTAAGAGGATAATGTGCCAATCTGATATTATATTAGTGTATCATTAACTAAACTGAAAGTGAATGTCCACTAGAAAGTAGATTTGGGAATCTTGTTAATTGTATCTGTTTTGCATAGATGTATTTTGCGAAGACAGTGGAAATATTTAGTATATATGTATATCCAGGTCTCACACACACTCTTTTATAGGTACACATACTTTGACCACCAGTTTTATAAATAGCCAAAAAATGGCAAAATGTCCTAACTTTAATATAAATATATCTCTAGCGAACCAATATGAGCCATTTGTCTTGTAATGCACTGAAAAACCTATAAGTCAAGCCTCTCACTGACTCGTCTAAAACTAGTGAAAAGGTTCCCGAAGACAATTTTGATTGTAAATACCGTGTTGAGTTTTCAACCATTTTGATGTGTGTAATTTGATTTTGTTTGAATCAAACATGTACAGCAGTTCAGTACACCAAATGCTGTTAATCAATAATTTTTGGACTATACCAACTTTGGTATGATTTTAGAAAATAAACTTGGATTGGGGTGGGTGGGAAGTGTTATTTTAATTGTGTTAAAATGTCTATGTTGTAAATTTCTTTTGAAAATGAGAAAGAGAAAATGTCTAAATGGACACATTGGAATTTGTCTTAAATGAAATGAAATATATTGGGCTGCTGGATACAGTTATTGAGACAAGTATTACAATCATAAATTGGCACATAATCATTTTAGAGGTATTATTTATGTCCTAAGTTTTAAAACTATATACATTAAAATAATTTGACACTCAGTAGACTTGTGTTGAGCATAAATTAAAAATTGTAATCAGATAATTTGGCATACTCTCTTAAACACAGATAGGAAATTGTAATAACTGGGCATGTTTGGTCTTTGAATAAGAAATTATAATAAAAATGGGCATGTTGGTCTTTAAATGGGAAATTGTAATAAAACAATTTGGCGCACTCTCTTCAATAGGAAATTGTAATAAGACGAGTTTGCACACTCTCTTAAACACAAATTTATAATGTTTTTAGTATTTTACTGAAGCATCTAACTACCAAATTTACAAAAATATAATTTTTTTAAAACTTATGTTATTCAATTTTGCATATCATGCTAAGTGAAATCAACATTAATATTTTTATTTTACTTTGTGTTGTCATTTGTAAAATGTGAATACAATGTCACAATGGCAATATTTTCTTTTTCAGACCATTGAAATGTTCCTTGAAGGCATTAGTTTTCACTTTTCATAAGACTACAGCTTTCTACTATACATAAATTTGAATAGAATTATACTATATCAAAATGATAGATGTGTAAAGTTTCTTTAAATGATGTCAGATTGAATGCTAGCCTATAGTATCATTATGTTTTATTTTACTGTTACATGATATACTAGGGCCCATGACATTACATTTAACTTTGTTGATGAGAACTTTTTTCTTCAATAAATACAAATTTTATTTAAAGAACTATAAGGATATCAAAGTTTAGCATTATAAAAAATAATAAGTCAAAGTTAAATTTGAAATTTGCAGACTTTCTGTGGAAAATCATATAATTATTAATTAATTTTTGTTGTATTAGGTGTCATGCATCATCATATGAAAAAAGTTCATCAGAAAGAAGTTTCATTTTAATAAAATATTTTGCTTTAGAGATTTTGCTCTGTGTTTCTTAAATCAGATTTAAAAAGCAGCAATTTGTAGTGGATAACATCAGCCAGACCCTTTGGACACTGAATTAAAATAACTTTAGAAGTAGATGTAGTTTAGGTATGATTCATTATTTTTAATTAATTGTAGAATGTAGATGGAAATATATTAATTTCATTCTTACATTATAATCATGGTCAGAACTGAAATTTTCTATATTAAATTTTATTCATTCTGATTTTAAAATTCTTCATCATAGTGAATCTTAATATTTTTTTTTAATTTTGGGATTCAGATATCAAACATATTTTATAAATCCAGTATATATTAATATAGTAGATTCACATATCTAACTTATATTACTATATACCAAACATATTTCTCATAAGTCTTATATCTATTTCTGTAGCATATTCCTGACTGTCTGGGATTGGATTCATGTTAAAGAAAATATTAATACAAAATGTGTGATAAAAGAAGGTGGCTAGTCAGGAAATTAGAAATCTACAACAAACAGCATATATATGTATCTCCACATTCTTAAGAAATCGACCAAAGTAATGAAGGATGAGATGACAACTCAAAGGGGAGGGGCTACTAATTTCTTGGTTTGCAAAGACATAATGTTCGCTATTTAATTGTAAATGAATATTTTCATTTAGGTATACCTCTTCTTTCAAAATACACTATATTATAATATATTTATTACATGTAATTAAAACACTTTGTAGAGATGATGGATTTATAAAGATTTTAATTATATGGTTGATCTCCCATCCCCTACATCCATCTAATCGGTAAACATTTGTTAGACAAAAATAATTTTGCAATTTTTTCGAATTGCATTTATAAATTTCGAGTGGTTTCTTAAAACTTAAGTGTAGTAAATGAAAAACTAACAGAGTGCACATTTAAAAACTATCAGTTTAAAACAGTGTCTAATGCCATGCACTATTACCAAGGATACCTAGCTAAATTGCATGAAATATCTTTTAAGGTGTTTTTCTCAGTATGGTTGCTGGTCACTATATGTACAAGTAATTTTCTCAATTGCTAAGGATATAAGCATAATTAGACTGTTAGTTAAAAATAAACAGTTTTACATTTCTAGGACATGAAAGTAAGCCATACCAATAACTCCAAAGTGACAAGATGTACTTTTAACCTCCTCAGTATTGATAATAGTACATGTACTACTTCGTAATAACAAAATTTGGGGTCTACATTAAGGGTCAAGATGTAAGAAGAGGTCACAGTTTGACTAACTTCAACTGGTCTTTCTTTATGGGCTTTGCTTTGTCTTCATCGTAAAATCATTAAATGTATTTCCTTTCCTTTTACAGTTTTAATCCCTCAAAGAAACTGTTCATAATGATTCAGATTGTGACTTTTACTGTTTCTTTTTATATTTTTTCTTATTTGCCAACTGACCAGGTTGCCTCAGTCTTTTTCTACATTCATTCAGTTAAGTGGCTTATTCTGAAAACTAAGTGACAAGTGGCCTCCACTGTGACCTTTACCTAAGAACCCAATTATTTGTTTATTTGTACATAATAATTCTTTGAGACATTCCACCATAAACCACTTGAATTTTTTTATTATTGTTATTGTTGTGGCTTTGCAAGCAATTTATTGCTGTTTAAAATAAAAACTGATTAATATTAATAATTTACTGTTAATTGCAAGATGTTTAATTTGCTGAAAGTAACAGTGTATGTCGTGTTTGTTAAACTTGCATTTTTTTTCATCTGTTCTAGATTTATTTACATACATAAAATACATTTATTTGGTTGTTTTATCAGGCCTTGAGTTTGACTTAAATTGTGTCACTTTATTTATTCTGGGCACATGCGACGAATGTTTGTGTAGCATGAAAAATGCAAAGGGACAACTAAAATTTAATTAAATGTATTTTTAATTATTTCTAAACCTTAATTTTCAAGACAAAAAGCTTGGACGCGACCGCCATCTGCTATTAACCGTGCATATAAGGTAATGCATCCGGCTCATAGTTGCGAGTACCCTGCACGCCACAAGGGTGGTTACATCACCGTTAGTGAGTCGTGTACTCGAAATGTCGGTTATGTGTGCGACGCCGTTTCAAGAGCTTGACAGGACCAGGTGGACTACTTACTTGGTTAGGAGTTGAAGCGTAATTTTAGCTTGACACCAGAGAGAGCATCTTCCAGTACCACCAGGCAACCGCACCCAGCTCGGACAGGTCAGGAAGGGGGGGTAGAAATCAGCTGGTCCCGGGCTCCGGACCCTTAACATCTATATAACCCATGCCAGCAGGAAATTTTTACTTTTGAATAATCTGAGTCCTGCGCTTGTCCCTCCACAGTTGGAATTGTGACAACGAGGTTGTGTCCTAAAAAGTGTGCTGTGACGTGTTAGCAGATGCTATGGGAATGTCCATATATAATTAGGTATCTATCCAGTGGGAAGGCTACTTTTGGGGGTACCAACAGTGGAAGTGACTGAACATTGGATTGATGTGTTCTAAGTGTATGTAAAGGATGACCCTTAAGTAACGTGAAGAGAAGAAATGAGAAACGTAATGAGCAGAGAAGAAATGAGAAACGTAAGATAAGAGAAGAAACGAGAAACGCAATGAGATGAGAAGAAATGAGAAACGTTAGGAGAAGAGAAGAAATGAGGAACGAAACGAGAAGTAATGAGAAAATGTAACGATCGTTGAGAAATAGGCCTAACGAGGAGCGCAGCAATAGAGTGAAACAGTAGCAGTAAGGATGGCTGTATTTAGGTTCCAGGGAGTGAACCCCGATGTCGACGGTGTTTTTGTGTATCATCAAACCCCCCCAGCAAAAGGAGAAAGTGACTATGTGAGTAGAAAAATACTAACTAGTGTAGGAATTTCAGAGCACATAAACCATAACCTAAAACTAAAGCTTAGGATCTTAATTAAGAATTAAACCTTAAATTAAAAATAAACCTTAAACTTAAATCTAGGCTTATAAGTGAAGAACCATTTTAAGATTGATATAAAAAAATGCTGATGTGACTATTCTGAAAAGGACTTGCAAGTCGAATGACATTGTTTTCTGTTGAACTATTGAATTTTGATATAAGAGCCGTGGCTCCAGAACTTTTAAATAGTGACGGTTATTTTAGTTAAATAATGTAGTACTGCATGAAGAATCTTGAATTTTATATTTCTTTTATTTTATTTCATCAATCATCATTCTTTCCCCCTACCCCGTGGGTGAGTTGTGGACAGCTGACTAACCAACCTGTGAGAGGAAACCCATAGATCAATAAATTTGAATTTATCCTTTGACATTGAGACTTTTCCTGTCTATAGTTTTGAAAGAGTGGTTGTGGTCGTTGTTACATGTTATGTCGTCTACACTTCACCCTTACCTATATGCAATCACACATGCAAACATGTCGGCAATATGTAACCTACATGCAGAATAAAATTTGAGCCAAATAACCATCTTGGTATTCTGTGTGTGGATTTGTAATAGTATCTATGCTAGTCCTGCGTGGCGTCGACTAGTCACCACCCTCCTTTCTTCTTCGGAGAGAAGGGGGTGGCGACATATGATAATGGATTTGTTATTAGTGAGGCATTAGAAGTTCACAGTGCAAAATAATATTGATGGAGCAGTATAGAAATAAGAATATTTTGAAGTGGTGTGATAGCATAGACTGTGATGATGTGAATGCCAAGTTTGTTTTTAAATGGGGTTTAACAATGGAGATAACCAATGGAAGAACCTGGTCAGCTGCTGACTAAGAGTTTTGCAAGAAGAATTTTCTATTTATAAAATTATGTATTGGATATTACTTATATTATTGGTATATTACTTTATTTATATGAAGTTACTGGGATTAAATACATTACCTCTTTTCAAGACTTAATATTAATTTAAACATATATTTTGTTACCACATGATGCTTATTGTATTTGTGTCACTGTGTGTTATTGTGCATATTCATTATTTGAAATAAATAAAACAAAATGAAATGATCTTTTATTCATAGCCTACATTATAATTATATAAATATGTTAATATTTCTTAAAATCATGTACACGTGTGCAGAGCAGTGTTTTAATTTAAGAATAAATTTTTCATGCACACTTTCAATGATTTAAGACCTTGTCAAACCTGAAAATATTTACAACCCTCAGACCATGGCTGTACAACCCTCACAATACTTAAGATGACCTTGTGCAAATACATTTTTCAGTTGTTTTTTAACATTCCCAAAAAACTTAATTGAGAGTTTGAGCGAGAAATCTACCAGTATCAGAGTACATTTAATCAAACTGAGCAAAGAAACTAACTGGAATTTTAATACTCACACGTGCGCTCTCCTACATGTCGGGGAGGATGGAATACAGCACAGACATAATCCAGCAAGGGGAGACATTTGATGACAGCAGATCACTCTATAAATGAAATTGGCACTACTTGTTCGACAAAATGACATCAGACAAGATAGGCACTCTGGAACTTTCTGTTAAGTCTGCATCTGCACTTATATATATATATATAAAACCATACTTCCAGCTTTAGGTAGACAATGTTTTAAAAACCAACATTAGGTGGACCTCAGTGTATATATACAACTTTCAAAACCATGCTTGAATTCACAGGAAAAACTATTGAAATATGTCAAAGGTAACTACAATGAAGATAACAGAAAGAGAGAAAAATGGCAAAACGAGGTTTATTTATACAAATAAATAGTACAAAACTTTAATACAAAACTTAGGCAGACCACATATTTGTCTTCTTAATGCTGTGGGTCAACATAAGGCTGGTTTTTAAGCACATTTGGTCTGTGGGTAAAGTTATATATATCTGACACATGACTAATAGAAATAGACTTGGTGAAGAACTTTTTGTGGAGTCTACATTCTACATTACTGTGTATCATCACAAATTATCACTGTAGTTACTAATCCCAGTATGACTCAGATTTTAGAAGCTTTAAGGATGAGGTAAGAGGATTTAAGAAACAGGTATATTATGTTGCAATATCATTACAATAAAAAAAATAAGACTTTATTCTATGTTTGTTTAAATTGTTAAGTCACTGCCACCCCCTAGAGCCCGGCCTAAGTGACCGATATGACCCTAGTACCTTTGACATTTTCCATGCCTGTTTCATGCATTGGAGAAAGTAATGTACAAAACATTGTATTTTGATTCCACTTATCAGTGTGAGCCATATTTTCATCATTGAATATAATATAGTCAAAATACAGATCTTGACTTACATATGCAAATCTTGATGATTGTTTACAAAAAAGGAATATCTCTTTATCTTCCAAATTCAATGAAATGCATTGCCCCAAATCAGACTGACTATTATAACATGCATGTGATTTAATAATACCCGTTCACAGCTGAGTGCTGTTAAGTGCATAATGATTAAAATTTGTGTTTTATTTTTGTTATGTTTATTGAAATCTGGATACAAGTAACTATAACGTGTATTTTAAATTACCATAAGTGGTTATTTTTATTAAAGTAATAATAATAAATATATTTTGATTAGTTGAACAAATAAAAAATAATATGAGAACTATTTTTAATATTTACAATAAGCTAAATCTAGCTGTATCTGTATAGTTTTTGTCCAGGAATTGTAGATCCGTATGTCAGGATAATTTAACACTTAATGAAAATAATCGGGTATGCTTACCTCACAGATCCAGGAACAATGTCATTAAATACACTTAAAACTAACAAATACACACTTAAAATGTCCTTTGTTATATTATAATTTAAAATGTAGTTAACAAATTTTAACTGGATTACAATCATATATTTATAATCTGTATCTTTATCATTATAATCCTTTTACTCATTTTGCAAGCAGATAATGTTACTTTTATTAGAAACAGATCCAAAATGTATATAGTATTCAAAATGTATATAGTACTCAAAATTATATTAGTAATACTAAGTGAAGAGTAATAATAATTAATTCCAATACTGTCATATTAATTTAATTTATAATCATAGTACAATTTGTAAATGAATGCTGTTTTATATGATAATTATTTACCAGAAACCCATTTTTGATGAGAACTGGCAAATTCCACGACCTTACAATGAATACAGTATCTTTAGGCGTCACATTTCCTTTTCTCACCTCTTTGACATTATACTATAGTTTTATTAATTCATTTATTTGCTCAGTCAATAATTTTTAATTATTTTTAATTCATTTAAAAAATTGTTCAGGTATTGCAAGCTCATTAAGAAAAACATATAAGAGAAAATTTAAAATTCATAAATACACTGATTTCTTTTGTAATCAAGCAATCAAGGAAGGAGTGTCAATTTACACTGAACTGATCAGTAACAATAATATTAATAATCACAATCTGTATTTGTTACATAACTGAAATATTAAATTTTCATGTTATGATTGATGGATCACCTAAAAAAAAAATTTGCTAGCAAGATGTTTAACAATCACTGATAAGTTGTGTATAATGTTTTATCAGCATTGATATTAAAAATATTTATGCCATGCCAGAAAATTCCAATGCATGCTCACAAGGCGTTTATTTAATTAATGAAAAGTGTAATGTTTCATTTATATTTTATATTTCCTCTACTAAATGGACATGTAAATAAATATTTAGTACATGCGTGTAAAAAAGATATTGAAACACTTGTGCCACAAAAGTAAAACCAATCTAAAAATCAAAACATACAGCTTTTGTTCTGTATTTTTAAAATAATCAGTAGCAGATTGATAAAACAAGCAACTAATTACACAAGATCAGTTTCTAATCAACAAAGCTGCTGTTTTTTGTTGTGTGTTTGACTTCCTGAAGTGTGATTTAGTGCATCTGTCGGGTTGGTTTTGAGTTTGTTTTGTATTTGTTTTCGAGTTCTTTTAGGTCTCTTGTGAGTTCCTGAATTTGTGTTATTTTCTTGAGGTGGGGGTGTTATTTTGT
The DNA here is from genome assembly GCA_028829895.1 of Sinotaia quadrata. Classification (NCBI taxonomy): domain Eukaryota; kingdom Metazoa; phylum Mollusca; class Gastropoda; order Architaenioglossa; family Viviparidae; genus Sinotaia; species Sinotaia quadrata. The sequence goes on along the minus strand of CM054179.1, from coordinate 101,799,132 downwards.
TTGAATTAGTCTGCTGTGTATTTTATGATTTATATGTGTGAAACTAGCCTCAAGATAAATGGAAACGGTCCTAAGATAGAAGAAAATAGCCTCCAAATAATTTTAAAATATTCCCCATATTACACTCTCAAGTAACTCGCAAAAATCCTTAAGATAAAATAGTAATACCAAGACAAAGGAAATTAGCGCAAACAAAAGAAAAATTCCCCATATACATGAGTATAGTGTAGAGTTACTTGCAAATAGAAGATAAAATAATAGCACCAAGATTTAAAAAAAAAAGACAATGATGATGATGATTCCGCTATCTATACGCCCCGCAAGAATTGCTGTAAAACTTTTCATCTTGGCGATGTTTTTGGTGGATTCCTGTGGGGCCTTCCTCCTTTCTCTAGTATTCAAGGAGGGTGGGGTGGCTGTTCGTGCGTTGTTTGGTTTGTGTATATTATTGGGGGTGATTTTTTATTATAATTATTATAGTAGGTGGAGTGTGTTTGTCTCTAAGAGGTATGTGATAAGTGCTAGGTGCACATGGCTTTGATTGTGTTCTTTGGGGTATAGGAGTGCTTGGGTGGAGAATGGTAAGTTTAATAGGTCTGTTGTTTCTCTGATGATTTTTCTTTCCTCAGTGTATTGCACTGAGTAGGAAGTGTTCGATTGTGTTGTTTGTTCTGCAGAACGTGCATGCTTTTGTTTCGTTGTTTGTTTTGTGTGTATATTGTGTGTTATTGTATCTTAATCTGTATATTGTTCTATTGTGGCTTATGTTTGTGAGTTGGGGGTGGGTTAGGGGGGGTCTTACTTTTGTACATGCTTTTGATTTGTGTGTGTGTTTCCGATGTGTGTATTGGTGTGGATAGTTGCTTGCCTTGTTTGCTTCCGTATTTAGTTCCCCTGTCTGCTGTTTCATTTCCCATAATGTTGGTGTGACTGGGGATCCAGAGTGCTTTTACACCTTTTTTCTCTAGTGTTTGTATTTGATTTGTGATGTTTGTTCTTGTTGTGAGGAAGGGGAAAGAAAGGAGAGGGGTAAGCCTACGCAAACACACACCACACACACACACACACCCTCCCCCACCGCGCACACGAAATCCCAACCAAGAAGCCAAAACTAATAGTATACGCACACACGCCCACCCCAACACCGCTTCCAGTTTTCGGCCTGTCTCACAAAACAGAAATTACAAAACAGCTAGGAAATCACAAACAGCAAAGAACACACGCTAGAAATAAACGCAACAGGGAGAATAGTAATTACAACAACAAACAAGAAATTGACTCAAGATACACAATAATATTTAACATATAATCGAAAATAGTCCCTAGGTACTCAGACATGGTGAAAATGTATTTAAAATGGTGAAAATGTATTTAAGACTATTTAAAAGAAAATAGTCCCTAGATAAGAGGAAAAAAATCTAGAGATAAAAGAAATAGTCCAAAACACAAGAAAAATATATTCAGAAAGAAAAAACGCATACAAAATCTTAGCCCAGTCCCATAATAAAGTAAATAATTCTAAAACAAAAAATAAAATATTCATATATTCAATAAGATAGTCACAAGATTCTAGAAGGTAAACCATAAGCACAAGAAAATAGTCCCATAATGAAAGTAAATATTCACACAATACAAAGAAATGGTCAAATGTGAAGAGAGCATAAGCACAAGATACAAGAAAATTATGCCAAGTACACGAAATAGTCACAGGATACGTGGAATCAGTCCTAAAAGACCCCCACAGAATATACAATAAAAGATTTAAGATAACAAAAAGTCCGATTAAAACTGACAATAGTGCTGAGAAAAAGAAAATGGTCACAAGATACAAGAAAATGGTTATGTTGCGAAAAATATTTGAAGATAAAAGAATCGTTATTAAATAAATAAATGTTATATTACGATATTAATTAAAACAATAAATATTACACACATAAATCCCCGAGTTAAAAGCTAGCTCTTAATTAAATGGAACTCTCTTCCCAAGTACTTCTACTTTACCCTCATCTCGTATAATTTCGAGTCCATGACGTCACAGATACAGAGAACAATGACGTAGGAAGATATCAATCTTGTACAGGAAATATTTAATAAGAAAGAAATCCTGAAAGACACCTGAGGACCTGTCACAGATTACAAGAATACATAGACATGTTCTGAAAATAAAATGAATGCAGTAATGGTTGATTATAATTATTATTCACTTTAACAGTGAGGTAAACGGTATAACTACACAGAAAACACTATGGAAAAGTACAGAGACAAGTCAATAAAACGTACTAACTTCGGGAAGTCCGCAGCTCATTTCAGTTAGGATAACGCCTCATTTTACTAAGAATTATTAGTCACTCAAAAACACCTCTCATCCAATAATAATAGAAGTTAAATACATGCAAGACTATTAATGAAATAAAATATGCAAAGTTCAAAGACATAAGTCCTCAATCAAATGCTCGTTTTTCCATTTTGTCTTGAATCAAATGGTCTGTTTTTAAAATTTTGTTAGGTTCATTATTATTTTACTTTAATCAGATTCACATTAACTATAATTCATATGGTAGAAGTATGGAATAGTAAATAAGGCGTAATATATATGTGTGATATTAAGACTTCATCTCATACAAACAGCTAAACCATATTTCAAACATTATTGACGACTCGGAATAACTGCGATGTGTACTGAGTATACAATTCTCAAGATGTGGCCACCATGACCTATATTGCATTAATGCATTCACTTTCTTCTTAATCTTAATTTTAACCTACCCTCTTAGTAAATACTTTTGTTACACATACATAGCGAGCATTCTTCATAATACATTGCTGAGACGAATTCTGAGCTACCAAACATACTTCATTCAAAATTACCTCTCTCGTAAACTGAATCAACCCTTAGTAAATAATCTTACTATATTTAGTAAACTATTCTGCTAAGAAAGTTAGGGCTTCACTTAAGAACAAGAAAGATCGGGATACACTGTCTTCTATAGGAAGACCTATAAACTGCTTTAATCGTTCAGAAAAAAATATTTTAAATGAAAATGTATCCGAAAGCAATTAAATTATAGTTATGATAATGATTTAATTCAATATTCAAACAAAGACACACATACATACGCAACTGTGAATATATAACATTTCGCAATACAGTGGGACCATAGCCTGCAGGCATAGTATTAACTTTGAACAGAAAGCACTATTGAAATCGACTAGCGAGTTCCTACACTATCCGACAGATAAGGCATACCTATACTCGTGCATGCATGAGAAACCTTCAGACAAGATATTATTTGGACTATTTGGACATAGAATGATGTTCCTTTGTGAAGAACACATAGACATCCATAGAGTTCGTACTGATCGTCACTAATTTACATCGACCTTTGACATCTTGGTCATGGAAATATGGATCATCTCTGTGCTGGCAGTCTGCCACCTATCCAGGAACTCACCCGGGAATGAGTTGGAAGCTAGTGTCGGGTTATGAACCAATGATTCCCATCGCCCCTGGACTGGACCTATATGTTAAATGATGTCAGATCAAATGCTAGCCTTTAGTATCATTATGTTTTATTTTACTGTTACATGATATACTAGGCCCCATGACATTAGATTTAACTTTGTTGAGAACTTTTTTTTTCCAATGAATACAAATTTTATTTAAAGAACTATAAGGATATCAAAGTTTAGCATTATAAAAAATAATAAGTCAAAGTTAAATTTGAAATTTACAGAATTTTCTGTGGAAGATAATATAATTATTAATTAATTTTTGTTGTTGTTAGGTGCAAAATCATTTGAAAAAGTTCATCAGAAAAGAAGTTTCATTTTAATAAAATATTTTGCTTTAGAGATTTTGCTCTGTTTCTTAAATCAGATTTAAAAAGCAGCAATTGGTAGTGGATAACATCAGCCAGACCCTTTGGACACTGAATTAAAATAACTTAAATTAGAAGTAGACGTAGTATAGTTATGATTCATTATTTTTAATTAATTGTAGATGGAAATATATTAATTTCATTCTTACATTACAATCATGGTCAGAACTGAAATTTTCTATATTAAATTTTATTCATTTTGATTTTAAAATTCTTCATCATTTCATTAGTGAATCTTAATATTTTTTTTAATTTTGGGATTTAGATATCAAACATATTTTATAAATCCAGTCTATATAATATAGTAGATTCACATATCTAAATTATATATTTTATACTAAACATATTTTTCATAGAGTCTTATATATTTCTGTAGCATATTCCTGACTGTCTGGGATTGGATTCATGTTAAAGAAAATCATAATACAAACTGTGTGATAAAAGAAGGTGGCTAGTCAGGAAATTAGAAATCTACAACAAACAGCATATACATGTATCTCCACATTCTTAAGAAATCAACCAAAGTAATGAAGGATGAGATGACATAACTCAAAGGGAGGGGCTACTAATTTCTTGGTTTGCAAAGACATAATGTTCGCTATTTAATTGTAAATGAATATTTTCACTTAGGTATACATCTTCTTTCAAAATACACTATATTATAATATATTTATTACATGTAATTTGAACACTTTGTAGAGATGATGGATTTATAAAGATTTTAATTATCTGGTTGATCTCCCATCCCCTACATCCATCTAATCACTAAACATTTGTTAGACAAAAATAATTTTGCAATTTTTTCGAATTGCATTTATAAATTTCAAGTGATTTCTTAGAACTTAAGTGTAGTAAATGAAAAACTAACAGAGTGCACATTTAAAAACTATCAGTTTAAAACAGCGTCCAATGCTATGCACTATTACCAAGGATATATAGCTAAATTGCATGAAATATCTTTTAAGGTGATTTTCTCAGTATGGTCGCTGATCACTAATATGTACAAGTAATTTTCTCAATTGCTAAGGATATAAGCATATTTAGACTGTTAGTTAAAAATGAACAGTTTTACATTTCTAGGACATGAAAGTAAGCCATACCAATAACTCCAAAGTGACAAGATGTACTTTAACCTCTTCAGTATTGATAATAGTACATGTACTACTTCGTAATATCAATATTTGGGGTCTGCATTAAGGGTCAAGATGTAAAAGGAGGTCACAGTTTGACTAACTTCAACTGGTCTTTCTTTATGGGCTTTGCTTTGTCATCATTGTAAAATCATTAAATGTATTTCCTTTCCTTTTACAGTTTTAATCCCTCAAAGAAACTGTTCATAATGATTCAGATTGTGACTTTTACTGTTTCTTTTTATATTTTTTCTTATTTGCCAACTGACCAAGTTGCCTCAGTCTTTCTCTACATTCATTCAGTTAAGTGGTTTATTCTGAAAACTAAGTGACAAATGGCCTCCACTGTGACCTTTACCTAATGTTACGTTTCCAGTATTTCTTTATAGACCCTGCCTAGGATTTTAAGGACTTTAAAATGATTAGATTCAATTAACTCCTTCTCTCCATCCTATACAGACTGGTTGCTCAAATTGTCATTCGACTAAACTCAAAAATGTGTCTTTGTAGTGCAGACGACAGATTTACGAACTAACAACTTGCGTACAAAAGCTGGCTTGGAGTCGTTAAATTACTCTTAATTAATATGCATTCATTACGTCATTCAGCTCAATCTGCCCCCATCCAAACCACGTTTTAAAGTTAGGTCTATTATGCATAAAAATTTACTACGAAGAGGTTTAACAATTAAAAATAAGATTTAATAAAGTTTAACAATTAACAAGATAATCAATATACGAGCGCGAAGTCTAATTCTACTCCTCAAATAAATATATACTGATCAGTCCACATTAATCGTCTAAATGTTCGAGAAATTTGCCACAAAAATTCCTTGTGATTTTTGATCAGGTAACTTCACTTAGCTTGTCGTTTGACACCACGTGGTTTCCAAAGCCAGTCCAAACCGGTCCACCTCACTTAATCGTTCGCCAGCAAATGCACATAGCATAGGTAGAAACTGTCTCTCAGTTATCAAGCCGGATGAAGAATGCAAGTGTAGACAAAGGATGTGAAGACCTGCGCGTCAACACGTTTCCAACAATGGCAGTAGGATTGTATTCGGAGTAGAACTCGACTCTAGGAGTTCAGAACTAGGCATCGAAACTAGGAACTAGGAACCGACCTGAAAACAAGAATGTTTCCATGATCATTCTGCGTTTTAAGTTCACCAACCTAAGCACGATCCGTATTTAAATGCACTGAGTTAGAAATTCGACCAACGCGTCGTTTACAATTTATATTTGAAGATATAAATAATTTCACATATGTTACATTTAACAATACGTGACGTACGAATTACCAAATATTTACAACGTTAAAATTTAGAATTCATACAAAGAAACAATTCAAATCAAGCAAAGCACTTCACAATTTAACATTAAAATGACACGCGATAATTTGAATTACAAAAGGAAATTCATGTCGTGCACAGACGCTCCTGGCACTAGCGAATTTAAAGTTATATAAATTAAAGTTACAATGAAAAAGAGTTACAATGATTTATATACAATAACTTATAAGTTTTGTCATTTACAAGCGAACCCGTGCTTAGGCTAAAAGGTAGCAATAAGTAGCACAAAATTACATACATGGTTCAAAATGCAAGATACAATTAATAAATGCAATACCTTTGCAAGAAGTGGACGTGTTATCTTCAAAAGCAAAATAGCGTCGGTTTTCCTCTATCGACTCAATGAATATGCGACGGTACAGGTAGTCGGTACGACGGTCGCCGTTTCTGGATCGGAGTGACGAATCGGGCGCGTGCTACTGTATTTATTAAAATGCAATGAGCGCGTCACGTGACGGGTCACGTGGTATGTAGTCGGTTCGAGAAACTAGACAATGGCCTAAAGTTACATAACGTCCTGACCTCTTTGCTAGAAGCTTCTCGATACTGATGTATCATGGGAGAACTTTTAACAAAGGAGTTTTCAAAATTTGATTTTTGAAAACAGCAAGTGGGTTAAGAAGTCATGACACAGATTTTATCAGACTCGTAACACCTAAGAACCCAATTATTTGTTGATTTGTACATAATAATTCTTTGAGACATTCCATCATAAACCACTTGAATTTTTTTTATTATTATTGTTGTTGTGGCTTTGCAAGCAATTTATTGCTGTTTAAAATAAAAACTGATTAATATTAATAATTTACTGTTAATTGCAAGATGTTTAATTTGCTGAAAGTAACAGCGTATGTTGTTGTGTTTGTTAAACTTGCATTTTTTCCCCATCTGTTTTAGATTTATTTACTTACATAAAATACTTTTATTTTATCAGGCTTTGAGTTTGACTTAAATTGTGTCACTTTATTTATTCTGGGCACGTGCGACGAATGTTTGAATGCAGTGTGACAAATATTGTTTGTAGAAGGCATGTGTAACTGCAGTGGGAGATGTGCATTGAGGGAATGTGTGTAGAGAGTATGTGTGACGAACGTTTGACGAATCTTGTGTGTAGAGGGTATCTGTGACGAATGTTTGAATCTTGTGTGTAGAGGGTATCTGTGACGAATGTTTGAATCTTGTGTGTAGAGGGCGTGTGTAACTGCAGTAAGACGAATGTTGCGTGCAGAGGATATGTGTGACTGCAGAGTGACAAGTGATGCGTGTCGGCAATTATGACTTCGGCGCGGTGAATGTTTTCCATGTACAGGGTATGCCACGTTACAGCATTAAGAAATGTTGCCTGTAAGTGGGGGTGGATGCGAGAATGCAGTTTTACCAATATCACTTGTGGGCATGTTTGAAACTTAACGAAAGCTGTGTGACAAAAAGGCGACGAATGTTGCTTGTAGAGGGCATGTGTGACTACAGCGTGACAAATGTTGTGTATGTATTTGGGTGGGTGAGTAGTGCGTGTGTGCACCATCATCGAGTGGAAATATGATTTATAATATACAGAAACAACTTAGAGCAGATGATACATACAAATACTGCTTAAATAACTGATTGGGTAAAAGAAAAGTAAAGAACACAAACAGGAAAATTAAAACGTGCCGTTCAAATAGAAGGAACAGTATTAAAATGTGTACTTAACTAAATAATTGCTAATTTTTATGTGTGTATTTCATCACACGTATGCATATAAATATAGATTGACTTCGAGAGTTATGCATTTTATAAAGACTTTAATATGCTTGTTGTGAATAGCACACCTTGCTTTTGTGAAAGACTTATCTTTGTTGTAAAATTAAATATGCATTGCGGACGCAAAGATATTTGTAACAAAAGAAATTTGAATAACAATACATGTATTGACGAACACGTGTACTTAACAAGGCTGCTCGCTTACAAAGAGAATAATTTATTCATACTGTAGGGGTGGGGGTGGGGTAGAGCAAGGAGACCTGATAAAGAGACTCATACAAACGGTGGTATCACCCCAGGAAATTGCTATCGTACCCACTCGGCAGCTCTACAACAATAATTAAATCAAACATAAAAATCCGACCTCAAGAAAATAGTAATTTTATACTAGGAAAGAAAACAACAAGCACTGATTTACCTTAATTAATTAAGTGACAGTATTTAAATAATCGTAAAATAAATTATAAGTCTAAGGGAATCTTTCTTTAAAAACAAATATCACCCATTCAGGAAATGTTCTGAAGTGGTAGAGACCAAAAGCAGTGGTTCCCTCCCTTTGTATTTCTAAGGAACCACTTTTCGCCTGCCGTAAGTAGTTAACCCTGTATTTGCTTTAGTTATTTGGTACTAAACTGCGCTGCAGTGGGCAGAGATCTATAATGACGTCACTCACCAATGCAGTTTAATAAGCACTTGACTAAGTGAGATAAAGGCAGGTCTCTTAGTTAGACCAAAGTGTTGAAGGAATTTTGTAAACAAGAGCTATCTGAATCCTGGAATGGAGATATTTTTCTTTCCGGCAGTGAATAGACTCCATTTTGGTGACAATGTCTGATTGACATTGGCCAATGATCTATTCTTTGCGATGTTCAGAGCTAAGGAATCTATCTGTACACTGAACTGTATGTAGCTTATGGAACCAGTTTTATCTTCGCGTGTGGCGAACTAGGAAATACGACCATTACAATAGAATCAGGAAGCATTAAAAAGACTTCCTAAAGATTTTATTCACCTCAAGTCTAATCCGGAACTCGTGAGCGCAAGTAAGTGTGCTCGACCTTCTCCACGGACGCATGACCGTTTGGACAAGAGATCCTGGCCTCCTTTCTGGACAACACATGGCGAAGTCGATAGACAGGAATCACCTTTCTGACACCTAAAGGTCGAACCTTTTAACAGTTCTATTGACGAGGGTAATGCGTGACATTTACCACATCACAAGACTTACTTTTACTCTTTCTCCTCCGGCACTTATTCCTAATGTATTATTTTTTTAAAAGAACGTAAACCTGTGATCTGATTTTGAGAGTAAATAAAATTATAGAATTTAAAAAGAAAATCTTTATCCACTGTAAATCATATTTATTGTTTCGTACTAACCCCGATTTTTGTTTTTCTTTCTACACCATGATCGTGAAGCCACGTTCTAAGATGGAACTCGTAGGCTTTTTGCTTTGTCTCGTTCACCAGACTAAATAAATACAAAAATGGGTTAAGTGCCGAGGATACAGGCATTAATACAATGGCCATGAAGGCTATAAAATCACCAGACATGTGGAAACTGAATAAAGTAAACATATTCACTATCCAAATGAAGAACCAGCATGCAATTTTGAGCACCACTATAGAGGTCAAACGTCCGGCAATGATTTTGTCCTGATTGAACTGTGTCACATCAGTTATCAAGTAGGCTTTCCTTACTGCCCAGAGAACGAGCACTTGTCCGAGTGAGGTGACCAGTATTACGAAGACGAGGAGGACAAAAATTCCAGAAGAATATTTTTTACCTGTACTATCGATGTCAATCCAGGTGACTGGCACTGGAGCACAAATAGCCGTTTGACCATAGAAGGTCCAGTGTGACGTCAAAGGCAGTAATGGAATAGCAGCAAGCAAAATGCCAGCACACCATGCGACCAAACAAGCAAACACAGGGGACCATCTCCTAAAGTGGAAAGATTTCACTCGATAACGGAGAACGATAACTCTGTCAAAAGTGGCGAGAAAGATTATGAATACCGACACTACAGTGGACAACAATGACAAGAAACCCGCGAACTTGCAAATGGAGCTGTCTTTCCAATACTTTTCAGATAGAAAATAACTGTCACGATATACATGATCAGCACCGATAATCAGAAACAGATATGTGCCCATCAAAAAATCTGCCACGTTCAGGTTGAAGATAAAATGAGTGAAATTCAATTTTAAATGCATTTTTCGAATACAGAGTATCGTAATCAAACAACTTACATTACCTACAAGTGACGTCAGTGCCATCAACCAAACGAGGAATCGATGAAGGTCAAAGTGCAAAAGGTCATCACAAGAAGAAAAGGTATCTAGATCTGAAAAGCACAAACCTTTAGTGAAATGTTCTGGCAGGTTTTCTTTACAGCAAAGTCTGTAATTCCCTGAAAACACAATTTGAAGCAGTTTTAATTCACGAAAAAGATTTTCAGGAAATACTGCGAGTGGTGTTCCTCGTGAGTCAAATATTTTTAGTCTTGGCAAATACAAAAAGCCAGAAGTATCGATTACCTCTACACGGCTATATGATATGTTAATAAAACTAATGCCTGGAAAATGTTTAAAGTTAGTACTGTTGAAATTGCGTAAATCAGTATGTGACAGGTCAATACTTTCCAAGAAATAATGTCCAGAATCTCCAGGATCTTGTATATCACTTGCTACAAATACTAGAGGATTTCCAGCCAGAGTCAATTTTTTAAGCCTTTTTAGATTTAAGAAAACATTCATATTAACAAATGTAATAAAATTATTACTTAAATCTATGTCCATCAGATTAGGATTAGACAGCTGCGTCACGTGATCAAGATTGCAGTGTCTGAAACTTAACCTAACTAAATATATATTGGATGTCACGTCTTCCAAGGACATATATGAGCTACTTCCATCCAGGAAGCGAAGTTCTGAGAATGTCCTTACTGAAATACGTTGTCTGCAAATGAATGCCAACCCTTGACACTGGCAGCCATCAGGACAACGGAATTCACACAGAAGCTCATCGTGGTGATTGGGGCAATGTGGAATTCCATCACACACGTTGTCCACGTGTACGCAGATTTTTGAATTGAAACAACGAAAAAATCCCGGACACACATACACCTCGCATCCCATCTCGTCCTCGTGATCCGGACAGTCATACACTCCGTTACAACGGACAAACACCGGAAGACAATAGCTCAACTCACCATGACACCGGAAGTGCGTCATAGGGCATGGATCAGAACGTTGAACTTTAATTTGAGAGAATCTGCCATCATGGTCAAAGTTAATAATAGCAGGAGGATGCATGGTAAGTATAGATTTTGTAATATGAGAGCATAATGTCTCGTCAGACCCATCCAAGCAATCACTTTGTCCGTCACAACTCTTGCCGTAGTTGATGCATTGACCATTGCGGCACACTCTTTTAGAACAACTGCCATGAGTACAAAAGGTTTCATCAGATTTGTCTACACAATGAAACCAGAAATCACAGACTAGTGTGAAAGGAATTGTTTTCTTTCTGTCGTCACATACAAAAGTAGGTATTCGCAGGATGCCTTCGTTTGAGGTTAGACTTTGACCCACGTGACCTTGAATGAATTTACTATTGGAGATTGGACACCACGTCAAGTATCGTGTCTCACCACAAAAACTCTCAGGACTACAAGATAGAAAATCATGAGTTATATGACCTTCCGCACATCGTAAAAGAGATTGTCTCGAGATATTTTCATTTAATTTTAAATCTTTTTGTCTTGGAAACTGTATAATTTTCCCTGTAAATGGATTATTGCTTTGTACTTCTCTCTGACAAATAAATATACGTGTACTTTCTGTAGTGCACACTGAAACACGTATAGTCCAAGGCAAACACGGGAAACAGAACGCGCATAACTCTTCTTCAGACTGTTGGAAAAAGTTAACCGTGATATTAGCGTTATAAGCAACCGATCCGTCTATCCATTTGTACGATTGTTTGTATATGGTTAGGTCGTTAGAAATCCGTCGACTCAGCCCGATGTATGCTGGGACATTCTTTTGTTTTGTATACTGAAATATTCTCTCTACTGCTTCTTTTTCCTCCTCAGTTTTGACCATGACTAAATTTCCACCTCGAATTTGACACTGCTCTTGAGCGTTTTGCCAGGTAAGGCCATGCTTTGATACGTGGTAACTGTAACACTTGTTTTGAAAGGCAACGGAGCCATTACAGGCCGGACTGCTGAAAGGGCATTCTCGTTCGTCTTCTCCACCCAGGCACTCAATTTCTAAGTTGCATTCCAAATGTCGTTTGAAGGTCGGGTAATGAGACACCGAGCAGTCATACAGACCGTCTTTGGTTACTGGCGGGACGTGGGTCTGCGGGTGAAAGGTGAAGATCATCATAAATCCTGTTCCTACGCTAAGATCGTTAGTAACGAAGCGCAAGATCAGCGATCTGTTATAAATGGAATCCACGATGAAGTCATCCGAGCACCATTTCCACACAGGAATGGCGTTACCCAGTGGGTCAACTGTAGAGAGTTCCATGAAACCTTCATTACACTTACTCCCTCCATAAAAATCTACTCGCGGGAAGCTGATCATTACTGTGTGATTAACAGGGACATCAAGTCTGCACGATGCATTCATAAATTTTGGGTATCCTCCGATTGCGTCAAAGCCGGGCGACGTCACATACCCAGAGTGTGGTGAGTCAAACAGTATAGGTAACGTAAGTCTAAAAGACTGTGGCGACACCTTGATTTGAATATGAAATTGTGGAAAATATGTCGCATCCTTGGTGATTGGTCCTGAACGGAAATAAAGACAGCAGGACGGGGACGCAACAATTTCTTTTGGGAAAAGGTCATCACAAGTTTGAAACGAAAGTAAGCTGTGGTCATCCATAGCCTCACTTTCGCTAGACTTCAGGTACGTGTCACCCATGCATGGTTCTGTCATTTGCAGTGTAGCTAAAATAAAAAATCCTTCAGGGGCGATAACTTTCCATTGACAAAAATCTAACGGGGAGTTAAATGAATCACGAGCGAAAATGCCAATAATATACATTTGTGTGAAATAATCCATGAATAATATGTGGTCAGTGCAGTCCCCTGTAGTAAAGTTAACATGTCCAGTAGTCTTGTTAATATTTCGGCCGTCATTTATGACGTGAATTGACTTACTGTTTGCTGTCTTCCAGGTACTAGTTCTCTCTGAGATCTCTTTTAGACTCCGAGTATACTTTTCACTGACTTCATATTCATCCTGTTGGTCATGTCTGGATTTAGTCTCACTTATCAACTCTGTGGACTGTTTGGTCTCACTTATCAACTCTGTGGACTGTTTGGTCTCACTTATCAACTCTGTGGACTCTTTGGTCTCACTTATCGACTCTGTGGACCGTTTGGTCTCACTTATCAACTTTGTGGACTGTTTGGAATCACTATGGAATATAATGATATCGTTTGAAATGGACTCAGATTGCTGTTCAAACACAGATTTTTGAGAGTTTAAAATCTGAACGTTGAAAGTGTTTGCTTGGAAAGATCTGACTGACACATAGATTAAAAATAATTCAACCAGTAGTGAAAAGATATGCATATTTTTGTGTGATTTTATTTAGAATAGTAAAACCTATCTGAATACTGACAAAAATATAATAATTATCTATTTGTACCTTGGTTTCTCCTTGCTACCTGTATTAAGACAATTTACTCAAAGAGTCGATAAGACAATTTTATTCTATATACGAGTAATATTTATTAATCACTTTGAAGTTTCATTTCTTGGTATATAGATTTCATGCCAGAAGTTCAGCTGACAGACTCTCTGACAGAGTACTTTTATTTGCTTTAATTTAAACTTTAATTAAATGTACATAGTATAAATCAGAAATATCTTTGCTTAATGTTTAAACTTAATCTAGCAGCTTGAGAATAAATGTCTTTGCTAAAAATTAAATTACTTCCCTTTCTCGAGGATTAAATACAAGTGCTTATGTACGTGCGAGATAATTTTTAATATTTTATTGTGACAGTGGAAATTTTCAAACGTGAAATTTCTAAATAAATAATAATTTACTAGATTTAATTTAAAACACGAGTTCAAAAGCAAAGATTAAATAATATTTAAAATATTTCGTTGTCATCCGCCGATGGAGGGTGGTTGAGGGTGTGCGCCAAGCTGGTGCGTTCTTACTCACTCTATTCCGCCCACCCTCCCGCTCTCTACTTCGAATACAAGTATGGGTCTGTGGGTCTCGCCGAGGCACGCCAGATTCGATAACAAAATTATCAAAGCAAGCTAAAGTGGCTAAACTGCTATCGAAACACACACACACGCATCGTGGGAAAAGTTGCATAAAATTTTAAAAGAAAAATCAAGACAAGAGAAAGAGCTTCTGAATGTGTGTTTGTGTATTCTGTGTTCATGTGTTTTGTATGTGTGTTCTATGTTCATACGTGTGTGTGTGGTTGTTATGCGTGCATTGTGCTGTGTGCCCTGATGATGTGTTATGGGTAAGTATTGCGTTTTGTGTTGTGTGCTGAATGTGTTTATGTGATGTTTGTTTGTGCTCTTGTCTGAATGTCTGTGCGCTCGCGTGCGTGAAAACTATTTATCATCTTTGTAATGTTTCAGCAAATAAAAATAAATATAATTATTTTCTCTGAACATTTAATTCAGACCTAAACAAAGGAAAATATTACGTTAAAGATAAAATCAGTTTGCTTTTTGTTATTTTGACCTAATATGTCAGAATAATATCAGATTTAATTTTGCATGATATCTGATATTAAGTTTTATTCAACAGATTAAAAATATTATTTTGAATGATTAATGTTGTGGTAGTATTCTCAATAGATGTACTTTTCGATATAAAATAAATGTTATGACGCTAAACAGCAATAAAATTGGATATAACATTTTCTTTTAAATAATTTTTAAATGAAAGAACGAAGAAAACAATGCATTTGAATGCGATAGAAAAGCGAAACTATTAAATCGATGTTTCACATTTGATAGTTGTAAAGATGTTTTTCAGTAAAAGTATTTTTAACAGTCTGTTGAAAATATTGCAAATGAAAGATGCATTCCGTCAATTCATTCTTTTTTTTTTTTATACAACTAGATCTGACATTATCATTGAAAGAAATTAATACCTTAGATAGTGATGCTTTTATTACATTTCTTCGAAATTTAATTACTTTATGAATATTGTAAAATTTACCCCGTATATGTGTGTGTGTGAAGAGAGAGGGAGAGGGAGAGAGATTGTCTGTGTCTTATGCATGCACAGTTTTATTTTAAATAGTATATATAATCATTGCCTACGAAAGAGTACTACTTACAGTCATCATCATGATAAATGAACAGAAAATCAAAAAAGCATTCCAGTGTTTTTAAGGTTACCATTTCAGTATCAATCACGTGATCAAATGCATATTAGACGTCGATAAAAGTCGCAGTAAAGAAAGACGGTGTGACTGCTGGACAGGAAATCTCTGAGACGATCGATCAATTTCAATGCTTGTGCTATTAGCAGACGACAAAGCGAATGTCGTTGAAAAGAATTAGAGTTATCGAACATAAGTATCTAATTTTAATTTCTCTGGCTCCTTGTTTAAAGAAAAGTTTCGTTTAGCTTCAACTCAGAGTTAAGTGGATACATTAGTTTAACTTTAATTTACTAAAAAGAGAAAAATATTTTACTCCAGTTCGTATATATTGTTTAATTCAATTCACATCGAATTTAACTACAATTTGCATTTTGGGAGAAAAATATGCTAGCTCCATTTTGTATACACGGCGATAATATTCTTTTATAGACAAATTTGTTTAAATTTAGTCCACATTTAAGGAGATCAGAAAAGAAGTTGAAATGAATGCTGTGATAAGTCCATTTAAAAGATTTTCTTATACCGAATAGCAGAATGATTATTAAAGACAAAACAATAAAAAATATGTGTAGTGCTATACATAAAGGACTGTATTTCCCTATAGTACTAAGAGTGATATATATAATACTTGTCTTTCTGTTGTTAACTTGTAGAGGTAATAATTTTAGTTCATCTGGTCATATGTCTTTCGTCACTAATGGCATTAACATTTATCGTAAAAGTCATCTAAATAATTCTGATGTAATATCTGAATTAGTCCTGAAACAGAGTTCCGAGACTTGGCGAGGAGACTTGAGTACTGTCAACTCTAAAGAGATTTTGTCAAGACGAGAGAGAAATTATTTCACTGTTAAGGACTCAGGCTTTGAGTATCTAACTTCAGTCAGTAGAACATTTAACGAAAACAATCCCGACATGACAAATAATTTCTATATTAATGCTAGCAATTGCAAAGAAAACAAATTTATTCACATTCAATCTATGGAAGGTTACTTACATGGAGTTTTAGTTGATGCCAATAACACCGATGTTAATGTAACATGTTTCTGGAAGATCACTGTTCCAGAAAGGTATTTAATGGTGGTTACTGTTGAAATGTTCAAAGATCATTGTTCCACCACTGCTTCGATTGTCATCAGCGAAGACGAAACATTAAGTAACGACAAACTTCTCGCTTCAATCAAGTGTGAGACTCTGATGTTAAAAAAGGTTGTTACTGCCTTGTCAAACCAGCTATTCTTTCGGTTTCAAGAAATGTTAGTTATTCCTGGCTATACAATTGCACAATTCCAAATGTCTTTCACTTCAGTAACTAAGTCTTTTCGACATATTTTACCAGTTTTTTACGAATCCTTACAATCTGGTTATATTACGTCACCCGGGTTTAGTGAAGATAGCCAATATCCGAATAACTTAAATGCCTCATTTCAACTTGACGTACCTGAACATCATACAGTAATGATCAGTTTTCAGTGTTTCGATATTGACCTTGAATTTAATGATATATGTAATAATGACAAAGTAAACTTGTTTACCATAGACGTCAACAGAAATTTGGATCTAGAATGGAGTGAATGCAGACAGTACAAGGTTCCAACACGCGTTTACAATACGTCACTGCTTATCAATTTCGTCACTGATGATATGTTTGGAGGCATCGGATTCAAGATGTTGTTTTCAATTCACCCAGCGAAGTATTCATTACTGCTGTCAGACAACGGCCTCTTTGACTGCTCTGTCCCGCACTACGCCTTTTTTAAACGTCATCTGGAATGTAATCTGGAACCCGAGTGTCAGGATGGGAGAGACGAAGAAAACTGTCCCTTCAATAGTCCTGCTTGTAACGGTTCTCTGGCATTGGGAAGTAAGTGTTACACGTATCATAATGCAAAAGGTTTAATCAACTGGGAAATGGCAAGAAGTTTCTGCCAGGAGAGGGGAGGTAATCTGGCGATGCTAAAATCTTCCAGTGAGGTGGACGCACTAAGGAAACTGTTATCTTATGGGAACAGGGTGGGATGGGCATTTGTCGGATTAATAAAGAATAAAACTCTCTTTAATTATGGGGCATATTCTTTGTATGCAAACTTGTGGCAATGGGTAGATAACACAGTTGCACACAATGTAAATATTACTAGCAGTGGTGAGACTTATAGTAAGCAATGTGCTGTGTATATGCTGCGCGAACATTTATCATTGGGAACAGATTGTGTTTTTACTTGGTTTGCACATTACATATGCGAAACCAAATTAAAGAATATTGAACCCGCAAAGAAAATACATATTGAATTTCCAAGTTTAAAAGATCTGGAAAGAAATTTGAAAACGTCTAATGCAACATTTGTGCGGTGTCAAGATGGCCACGTGACTCACAGTTTTTTGTCGTGCGTGACAGGGAGCTCTTGTGGGGAGGCCTCGTTTTCACTCTGGTGTTGGATTCCCAACGCAAATATAATTACAATGGACTTAAGGACGACAGCGACACACAATGAAGACATCGATGACTTCACAAGCACAGCGATGTTCTTTTGTAATGACGGTAAACGGACACTGCATTATACAATGGTATGTGACTTCAAACGTGACTGTATAGATGGATCGGACGAAGACTTCTGTCAGTATGTTCATCGTTGTCCAGAATATACCTGTCGCAACTCGCAGTGTGTCATTTTCAAACAGACTTGTGATCACATTAATCATTGCTGGGATGGTTCGGATGAAGAAATGTGTTATTACAAATGGACACAAACTAGACTAGGAATAAATGCAATTCCCCCTCCAGTAATAATTGACTTTGACGCGAAAGAAAATATCATTAGAAAACCACTTCATCCCTCATCACCGTGTCCTGCTACACACTTCCGTTGCCATGGTGAACTAACTTACTATCTTCCTGTTTACCTACGCTGTAATGGCGTGTACGACTGCCCGGATGGTGAAGACGAGGATGATTGTAAGAGATATGTCTGTCCTGGGTTGTATCAGTGTTTTAACTCATCAGTTTGCGTGCACGTAGACCATCTGTGTGACGGTTGGCCACAATGTCCAGAGCGTGACGATGAAATGTTGTGTGGATTTCGCTGTCCCTTGGAATGTCGTTGTCAGGGTCTAGCTTTCATCTGTCACCAGTATTTTCCTGTTGCTGCCTACCCAGACATACGTTATCTGGATGCAGACGAATCCAAGCTGTCAACTCGTGACGTGTCAAAAAATGCCAAACTTGTCTGGTTACGTTTAAGTCGATGTAACATTGATCACGTGCACGACATGCAAACTCCCAATCTGCAGACATTAGATTTAAGTGACAACTTGATCACCTTTGTTGACTTGAATGTATTTTACAAACTTTCAAAACTCGTAGAGTTAAACTTGGCAGGAAATCCTATAGCGTATCTAAACCCCCCCACAGGCAGTGTTGAACACAGTTATCTGCAACGTCTGGACTTGTCGCGCACTGCAATACCCCTTTTCGATAGCACAGCATTGAAATTATTTCGTCACATTAATTTTCTCAATATATCACACAGCAACATTGAGGTTATCGAGGAGTCCGGTTTCAATCATTTCCCAGAACTTAAAACACTAGATATTCGGGGAAACACAATGGAAATATTCTCCAAAGACTTACTGAAACAATTGCCACAACTCGAGGTTATTTTCGCTGAAAACTATAGATTTTGTTGCAGAGCAATGCTGCCAGAACTTTTTCACGAAGATTTTTGTTTTTCCGCCAAAGATGAAATATCGTCGTGTGAAGACCTACTGCGTTCAAACGTTTACCGCGTGTTCAACTGGATCGTGGCATCAATGACAGTCTTTGGAAATGCAGGGTGCTTTGTCTTTAGAGTGTTTTTCAAAAAGGTAAATTCTAGGTCCGGGTATGTGGTGTTCGTTATAAATTTGAGTGTCGCAGATTTTCTGATGGGGCTGTACCTGACATTAATTGGCGGGGCTGATCAGTTGTACGTCGGTAATTATGTTTGGAATGAGCATTCCTGGAAATCCAGTGGAATGTGTAAACTTGCAGGATTTTCATCACTTGTGTCAATTGAAGTGTCCTCCATGATCACATTTCTTATCACTCTTGATCGTTTCATCGTCCTTCGTTTTCCTTTCAGCACGTTTTCTTTTCAGTGGAGATCGGCAGCGCTGGCTTGTGGCATTGCTTGGTTGGTTGGTATATTGCTCGCTACCATACCGTTATTGCCTATGACATCACATTGGCAGTTTTATGGGCGTACAGGTATTTGTGTTCCGTTGCCTTTAACTAGAAAGATGTACCCTGGGAAAACCTATTCGTTTGGCCTGTTAATCATGTTCAACTTTGTTTTGTTCATTCTAATAGCAGTGGGGCAGTCATTTGTGTTTATGTCGATTCGGGCCAATTCCATGACGACGAATACGACCAGGAAATCTAAGGACAGCACAATTGCTCGACGACTGATATTCGTCGTGCTCTCAAACTTCTTGTGCTGCTTTCCCATCGGTCTTGTAGGACTGCTAGCTTCCGTTGGCACTCTAATTCCCGGTGAAGTTAACGTTGCCATGGCAATCTTTGTCTTGCCTTTAAACGCAGCGCTCAACCCTTTTGTTTACACCTTGAACATATTGGCTGAGAAGAGGCGAAAGTCGAAGGAATTGGAACTGCTGTCAATTCTGAATGATTGCCTCCAGTCTGAGAAAACTGAAACCGCTTCTGTCAGAATTGGAAGAACGTAAGCCATTTTGTCTGTGGCAACATTTCTTTCAATCCCTATTTTAAACTCACGTACGGAATGCACGTATTTCTGTTTTTAGTAAAGAAACACATTTATGTAATGTAAGTAAACGGCTCTGTGAACCTTTCGTTATAATGAACTACCTAATGGTGTTTAGCATTCTGTATTATTTGATTGATCAAGTTATCACTTTATATTTAGGCGTTCTCTTCAGATTGATATCATCGAGGCAGTAAACCTCTTTTGAAATTTACATTTAATGCAAATCATTGTCATTTGAAAAGTAGCATGATTACAATGACCATCATTCTCGTGAATTTGATTGTATCATTCCTATTGATGTGTATTTTAATCGTGTCATTCCTATTTATGTGTATTTTAATCGTGTCATTCCTATTGCTGTGTATTTTGATCGTGTCATTTCTGTTGTTGCGTATTTTAATCGTGTCATTCCTATTGCTGTGTATTTTGATCGTGTCATTTCTGTTGTTGCGTATTTTAATCGTGTCATTCCTATTGCTGTGTATTTTGATCGTGTCATTTCTGTTGTTGCGTATTTTAATCGTGTCATTCCTCTTGCTGTGTATTTTGATCGTGTCATTTGTTACTTTGTTGAAGAAAGTTCTATATTCTAATCACTTTGATATAGACTCAAGTCAGGTCACAAAAGGCGATTGCTAGCTTATGGTAAGTTAACTGCCTGATAAAGAAAGAATGGACTTAGAAATATTTGTGTACCTGTTTCCTATTGATCTATGATTTGAATTGGATAATGCTTATGTAATTAATAGAACATTTATTACATTGTAAATTATATTGTGAATTTGATTGATGCTATATATCTTATGCTGCGTGTATATCAGGCTAATGAATATTGTTGCAGGATTTGTAGGTTGAGAATGAGTGTAAGAGAAAAAAAGGAGTTCTGAGGTGAAATATGTATTGCCAGCATTGTCTAGTAAGTTTGAGATGGGAAATTCCGTCAGAGTTAGTATTATCTAGTAAGTTTGAGACGAGAAATTCCATCAGGGTTAGTACTGTCTAGTAAGTCTGAGACAATAAATTCCGTCATGGCCAGATTTGTCTAGTTAGTTTGAGACGATAAATTCCGTCATGGCCAGATTTGTCTAGTAAGTTTGAGACCATAAATTCCGTCAGGGCCAGATTTGTCTAAAGTAGAGAAAGCAATGTCAAGACCACGTAAAGCAAAGACACGTGTGATGAAATCAAGGATGTTGAAGAGCGAGTTGGTGACAACAGAAACGTTAATCTAAAAATAGTCATTTCGTTAAAATAGGAAGCTTGGACAGAACGCGGTTGTGTGTGTGTGTGTGTGTGTGTGTGGTCACAGTACCACAGATACAGAATTCAAAGAGATCTGTATAGTCTGTGTACACACGAGTCTGTCACTCTACCTGCATTTATTCCGCACCGCCGGGGCAGAGCTACAAGGCCTACTGGGGTACTAATATATCTGGCAATAATCCCCACCTATCTGATCTGTTTTGAATGAATTATGAGGAAATGGGTACAAGTGAAACGCATATAAAATGCAATTTGATTGGCTGCAGTCATACGAACACGTGCTACGTCACACAAAAAGCAGCGGTCACATGAACACGTGCTACATTACTATAGTGCTTAGTAGGATAATAACAATTAATTTAATTTTTTCCAGCAATAACTTTTAAAATCCATGCACTAATGATAAAAATATTAATAAACAAATAAGAAATGATTGTGAACGTTGGATAGACGTTTAAGTGAACGAGACATCGTCGTGAGTTGGTAGACCTAATGATTATTTATGATTTAGTTTGTAAGTAAAATGTTTGAAGCCAACATATGCTCCACAATCTTATAAATTACGTTTTAATCATAAATTGCAAAAATTACGCAATCATTGAAAACATTATGAAAATGATGGGAAAGAGTGAAAGATAACCGAATCGTCCGAATGTGCATGTGGAATGGGTGGGAGATAAAAGAAAGAAAATACACCTTGCAACATGTGATAAATAAAAAAGGGTAAATATTTTTAGTTCTAAATGGACGGCCTCTACAGAAGCCCCGATTTTGCACTTCGGACAAATTTCATTTGTTCGTACATCTGCGGAAGGATCTTGCTATGCGCATACGCCTTTTACTGATACAATCTTTTCATGCTCAACGTTAAAGATCAATAATGTGCTTACAGATAGGCACCACAGCAAACGGATTTGCGCCACACGCATTTTCCTGCAGACTTACGCCACACACTTATTCTACAAGTCTGCGCCCCGTGCGTTTTCCTACAGACTTGCGCCACACGTAATTCTACAAGTCTGCGCCCCGTGCGTTTTCCTACAGACTTGCGCCACACGTAATTCTACAAGTCTGCGCCCCGTTCTTTTCCCTACAGACTTGCGCCACACGTAATTCTACAAGTCTGCGCCCCGTTCTTTTCCCTACAGACTTGCGCCATGCGTAATTCTACAAGTCTGCGCCCCGTTCTTTTCCCTACAGACTTGCACCACGCGTAATTCTACAAGTCTGCGCCCCGTTCTTTTCCCTACAGACTTGCGCCACACACTTATCTACAAGTCTGTGCCCCGTTCTTTTCCCTACAGACTTGCGCCACACGTAATTCTACAAGTCTGCGCCCCGTTCTTTTCCCTTCAGACTTGCGCCACACGCTTATTCTACAAGTCTGCGCCCCGTTCTTTTCCCTACAGACTTGCGCCACGTAATTCTACAAGTCTGCGCCCCGTTCTTTTCCCTACAGACTTGCGCCACACGCTTATTCTACAAGTCTGCGCCCCGTTCTTTTCCCTACAGACTTGCGCCACACGCTTATTCTACAAGTCTGCGCCGCACAATTTTTGTACAACATGGCGCCACACACTTTTCCGTTTGACATCATTTGTTCGTGTTGGAATAGAATTTTAACGGCGCATGTCCGATAAAATTTATCACCGACCATGCATAGTGTTTGCTAGTTCCAAATACTTTCACTTATTACTCCCGACTTAATGCAGTGGACACCGCGGATACAGCTCGCAATGTATTCTCAAGGGGACTTAAAGCAGTGGACACCGCGGATACAGCTCGCAATGAGGTCTCAAGGGGACATAATGCAGTGGACACCGCGGATACAGCTCACAATGAGGTCTCAAAGGGCCGCGATTCCAGTGCAAAACACCCCAAAGGACAACACTTCATTGATATTTTACCACCCTCCAACCCTATCCCCATCAAAAACGTGTACTGGCAATCTGCTATCCACCCAAGAACTCCCTCCGGGTATGATTAGGTCGGGCGATAAAACAAAGTCTTCCCATGGATGTGACCTGTGTGTCAAAACCTTTTTATATGTTTGTGTTTGCATGTGTGTGGTCAGTGTTACAAATCTAAAGATTGAATGGAATGTGAACTCTCGTGTTGTGCATAAATATTCTTCGTCCCTACGTCCATGCACCCAGGTCTGTTCTTGTTTACATTCCTCTCTGCCCACCAGTGATGCTGCTACCGCCCCACCATAGTCCAGGGCTTTCCAAGTCCGAGGACCACCCATCAAAGTAATCATTGGTTGACTACCTAACTACCAAAACTTTACCCAGGTGAAATAAAATAACTCAGAAAAACATAATAACATCACTCACACAACAGCATAATAAACATCATCAAAAGCCAACAGCAAAAGTAATAACTACCTAAAAAATAAGAAAAACAACGAAAAACCTATAAGCAACATAACCCACCCACCAGCATAATAAACCTCATCAAAAGCCAACAGCAAAAATAGTAAGTACCTAAAAAATAAAATAACACAGTAAATCCTATAAACATCACCCATACAACAGCATAATAAACCTCATCACAAGCCAACAGCAAAAGTAATAAGTACCTACAAAAAAGAAAACACAGAAACAATAGACTGTCAGTTTGGTTATTTACTAAACAAGACAATAGATTGTCAGTTTGGTTATTTACTAAAAAAAGACAATAGATGTCAGTTTGGATATTTACTAAACAAGACAATAGATTATAATTATCAGTTTGGATATTTACTAAACAAGACAATAGATTGTCAGTTTGGATATTTACTAAACAAGACAATAGATTGTCAGTTTGGATGTTTACTAAACAAGACAACAGATTGTCAGTTTGGATGTTTACTAAACGAGACAATAGATTGTCAGTTTGGATGTTTACTAAACAAGACAATAGATTGTCAGTTTGGATATTTACTAAACAAGACAATAGATTGTCAATTTGGATGTTTACTAAACAAGACAACAGATTGTCAGTTTGGATGTTTACTAAACAAGACAATAGATTGTCAGTTTGGATATTTACTAAAGAAGACAATAGATTGTCAGTTTGGATGTTTACTAAACAAAAAAAATAAATTGTCAGTTTGGATATTTACTAAACACGAAAATAAATTGCGGTGGGCAGTGACTACAGAGAATCAGTCTGCACGTAAAAACAAATTATTTAATTATGATGGTTTACAATGTCTGTTTCATAGTTTTCAATCAAATTCTTGTATGACGTCACAGATATAAGAAACCTTGACAGCTATTGTGTCTTGAGGTCTGACAAATCGGTTCTTCTTCAAAAATGGGCATGATGCAACGAAAATTATAAAAAAGTGAAACACATTTATCTCTTGTCAATGAATCCAGGACGTATGCATGCGTACATACATTTGAGTTTACGTGTGGCGTTGAACAAATCTTGACAACTGTTGGTTTCTTAATTATAATCATAATTATATATAATATCTTACAGCTTTTACGTGTGGCGTTGAACAAATCTTGACTACAGGTGGTTTCTTAATTATGATTATTTTTAAGTTACTTTTATATACACCTTAGGCAGTGTGTGTGTGTGTGTGTGTGTGTGTGTGTGTGTGTGTGTGTGTGTGTGTGTGTGTGTGTGTGCATATTTATGCATGTGTGCAAATGTATATATGCATGTGTTTGTGCGTGTTTGTGTCAATGTATGCACATCTGAGTATGTGTATGTACGAGTGTGTTCATATTTGCGTAAGCGAACGTTTGTGTCGTGGTGAGATGAATGTGCATGTGTGATGTGTGTATTATTTGTTTCTGCAGGTTGTGACTCGCGACGTTTACATACAACACACTTGGTTATATGTGCTTTTCATTTTTCACCAGTATTTGTGTTCAGATAGAAACTAGACACATGAACAAACAAAACTTTTAATGATGAACAATGAGCATATGGAGATGACCTAATGTAAAATGATACATCCACCAGGCAGTCTTTAAACAGTGGGCATTTGAAGGATGAAGACGTATAGATTTCGCGTATGAACTGTAGATATGTAATAAGACGTGTAGATTTGGCGTATGAACTGTAGATATGTAATAAGACGTATAGATTTGGCGTATGAACTGTAGATATGTAATAAGACGTATAGATTTGGCGTATGAACTGTAGATATGTAATAAGACGTATAGATTTGGCGTATGAACTGTAGATATGTAATAAGATGTATAGATTTGGCGTGTAAACTGTAGATATGTAATAAGTCGAAATGGCAGACGTTTGACACATGAACAGGAAAACATTTGAAAAGTGGACGAGCCACTTCACTTTGGAATGGCTATCAGTTTAACGTTAAACTTATGAACAGGCAAATATTTGAAACTTTAATGGGTAAACACTTTACAAAGTCCACACAACTTAACAATCCAGTTACCTGTAATTTCACATTTCAAAGCAAACGAATAAAAGGATGTTTACACACGCACGCACGCACGCACGCAGGCACACACACACACACACACACACACACACACACACACACACACACACACACACACACACACACACACACAAACTTTATCTTCTACTTTGACATGTGATTATATATAATCTATGTGTTACAGATGTTTGCAATTGAGAACACATTTGTCCCTGTTGCCAAGAGATATCTTGGGGTGGTCTTGAAATAATGTATTATTCCAAATGTGTACTGTCACGGAATAGGGGGAATAATCCTTTGCCAAATTAATTTTTTAAAAATAAGGTATTATTACTTCCCCTTGTTGGTCACGATGTATTATTATAGTGTGTGGAATGAATGCTTGCGCCCTTACATGCATAGTGTGTATGAGAGTGAGTATGTATATATATGTACATGCAAAATCAAATAGATACGTGAAGTAGCACTTTGTTATTTATGATTAGTTAAGAGTAGCTAGGAACTAAGTTTCGATGTTAGGTGTATGCACCCACAGAGTAATGCGTCCAATAGGAATCCTGTAGGTAAAAATTCGAATTGTACATTTTTGTCATGCGGACTTTCTAGAAGCTCATGGAACACAAGAAATTTAGCAGTTACAAGGACTGAACTCTATTTTTTTTTTTGCTTCGTTGCATGTGTGCGCGGGCTCTCGACAAATTTCACAATGGGCCCAGACGCGAATTTTATTTCATTTTTCTTAATTGGAAATAAAATCCTTCGAATGTTTACTGGTCGTCCGGCTGAGACAGCCTACTTAGGTATTTTCTTCTATCTGGTGTTCCATGATATTGGCTTTGCTCTCTAATCTGGCCATTCGACGGAACAACACCTGTCAGATGTGACATTTAGTGTCCAGAATGGAGCAACACCTGTCAGATGTGACATTTAGTGTCCAGAATGGAGCAACACCTGTCAGATGTGACATTTAGTGTCCAGAATGGAGCAACACCTGTCAGATGTGACATTTAGTGTCCAGAATGGAGCTAAGGGAGTCGGGCTGAGTACGGAAAGAACATTTCATCCATACACTCAACTGGTTATGGCCAATACATTTTTCTCGCTCTTCAGCGCGAAAACCTTTTCAGCGTTTATCAACGGGAAATAACAATTCGGGTTTTCACTCGTTTGCGAGCGTGTACACTCTTCAGTATCTGGCTCATCATGTGGTTTTCACTTGCGTCTGCGAACGTGGTCGTCACTCATCAGCGCCGCCGCATCGTGTATATTTCACTTCACCAGTGGGTGTTTTGAACTTTTTCGACGTTGTGTGTATTGACATTCATCGTTTGTCAGTGCGGACATCATCGTCATTCATCGCTGTTTTTCTTCAGATTAGGAAAAACACTGAAGTAGGAGGAATGTCTTTTACAAGGAGTGGAGCATTGGGGGTGACTTTATAGTGAGCAAGTGTATGTGGCATGGTCTTGTCAGTGACCTGAGCATATATATATATATATATAGGGGACGACTTAATGTTAAGCAATTCCGACGTAAAACGGAGCATCCAAATTAAACTTACTACTAAGTCACGCTTTTCTGACCATGCCTAGAGCAGAACCAATAGGCACATTGCATTGATATTACTTCCCTTTGTTATGTGGCAACATTTGGACCCTGGCGACTGATATAAATTGAAGGAGGTAAGCAGCATGGAGGCATGTCAACATTTGGTACATCACTCTACACGTTGTGAGCCAATAAAAAACAGGGACAAAAACATTTCTTACTTTCAAACTATTGCGGTAATGCAGGTTTTGTCAAGGGCAGATATTTGCGCAAATTCTTTTCATCGCGTTTCCATGAATAGTGAACAGTATTTTCCCATAAGAGTCTGGTGAACTATTCTTGGAATACTGTTTAGCAGATTGAAGTCAAAGACGTATTTCCATTACATTAAGTATGGCTGAGTATCTTTCTGACACTCGTTTCAGCCATCCGTATGAACAGTTTGCTTATATTTATGACGTTTTGCTGGGAGATGGGCAAGATGTTAATTCTCCACCACCCCAGGGCCACCTGTAACCTTAGGCTAATACCTACCACCCCAGGGCCACCTGTAACCCTTAGGCTAATACGCCTTCTGGCTGGCTACACATATTAGAAATATGAATTATAGATTAATGTAGAATAGAAGAGTGATAGTTCTAGAAGATAGCTTGAGCCCCCCCCCTTATTACATACAGCCAGATATAGTAAGTAATAGAGTTACAGACTACAACATATGACATATAAGTGAGTCATGCTAACGTGAGTGATCTAAGTATCAACAATAATTGTATTCAAGAGAGAATGTTACATCTAGCAAATAGTTCAACAGTTACAATTAGAGTTCATATATAAGTTCATAATCATGATCACATAGTGTCATAAGAGAATGCTCATTTTAGTCCTATGGAACTGTGGTAGTGATTGGTTAATTTGTATGAGCGAACTATAAATGAGTTTATAAGAGTACACTGTATGCTTCTGAGTGAACTCTAAAAATATTTTGACTAAAGTTCGAGTGAATTTGATTTTATCTTGACTGAGTCTGTGCAGTTGTTGACTTTATAAATACGTAACCTCAGGTTCACCTGACTTGTCATCCAGGGTCCCAGTGAATGTTGATAGCAAACATGCGCATGGTCTGTTGAACACATGGGTCGTCCTACTCTGGGGTCCGTTGGCACATGGGTCTTTCTACTCTGGGGTCCGTTGGCACATGGGTCGTTCTACTCTGGGGTTGCTTCATGGTGCAATACTCATCAAAGTCAACATCCAGAATAAAGTGGTTCTGTTCTGGTACTGTTTTGCAGCTCAACGATCAATGTCTCAGATAGGGTCTCAGATAAAATGTCAATCTGCCAGTAAGATATACATGGTCTAAGAATTCATCCTTATGTGTTTTCTGGCACAACACTCTTATTTACATGGTCATCATACATTTAAATATCATAAGCAAATTTTAACAATATAAACTATAGTTAATGTCAAGAGGTAAACATGAAAGATAATATTAGTTAGGCAAGCAAAACCATATACCTTCAGCACTATTGTATATAGAAGATGATTTCCTGCTGCCTTGATAACCATCAATAAAGGTTAGTAATATGATTCTAACTTATTAAGGCTAGAAGCCAAAATACATGTTGCCTTGGTGATCAGCTGCATTCAACTGACGATTTACAGGTGAGTTTCTGGTACATTCGTTCACGTATCTGAACTGAGCTTTGATTGGCTAGTTTAGAGTGTCTGGAAAATTCAAGTATATATCCAGCCCGAGGATAAGGGTTAGCCTTTTTAGAAGGTAGGTTTGTGTGTAATCTACTTTTAGAGGACGGGGAGGGTGTGGACTACATAAGCCATTATGTGATAGTATTTAATTTCTTCAATAAAACTAACATGTTGAATAATTGTGTGGATAGAATAAGTTTAATAATATTACTACATAGGCTGGATAATTTTTAATAATATTAATACAATCACTATACATATGTGAGTAGAACATTGCAGTAAATGTGTGAACAGAATCATATTATTATATGGTTGAGTGCAATCACTTTAGTAATAAATGAGAAGAACCATTTAATATGTGTGAGTTGTATCACTTACGTGTTTCTGGGAATGTAATAGTTTAATAAATGTGAGTAGAATCAGCCAATGTGCAAATATAATCATTTCAGTAAATCTGTGAGTAGCATTACTTTATTACTTGTGTTTTTGTTTCGTTGCAGCAAAAGAACGAATAACCAGAATAATGTAATAAATGAATACTAGAATAAACGTTATAAAACCGTGTATGTTGATTCAATTTAATAAATATGTGATAATATTTGTATAAGTAGAATTGTTTAACAAAAGTGTGAGTAGAATCCGTTGAAAATGTGAGTAGAATCATTTAGCATTTGTGTGAATAGAATAATTTAGCATTTGATGTGACTAGAATAGTTTAATAAATGTGTGAATCCGTTTAGTACATGTGAGTAGAAATCACTTTATATTTAATTAACTTACTACCGGTGTTAGTGGAGTGAAAGAAGTGATCGCAAATGAACTCGTCACAAAATGTGAAGTGCATGCACATGGACATATTAGCCTACTGTATGCTAAGGAAAAGAACGAACACACACACACACACACACACACACACACACACACACACACACACACACACACACACACACACAATACAAGGAATTAAATTTGGATCATAATAAAGAAACATTTATTGACGAACACTTGTAGATAAATAAGGCTGTCCATAAATAAAATAACTAATTGGGAATTCAAAGGAGACCTGAAAACTTAAACATCACGATATCCAAACACTCTCGTCTCATGCAAATGATATTACACCCACTCAATCCATGCAAATGCAAATGATATTACAACTACAACAATAATACAATGCAAACACATAAATCCTCAAGAAAATAATAATTTCACACGCGGAAAGGAAAGAACAAACAGTAATTTGACTTAATTACATCAGGCGTCAACATTTAAATAACCCAACAACAAATTACAAGTCTAAAAGAGTGTCTCTTCCTTGAAAGGAATGTCAGCTTTTCAGCAAAAGTTCTCATGTCGACGATGCCCACAGCTAAATTCGAGCAACAGTGGGACTAACAAATACAAATTATTTATCTATTGGAATGTTGGGGACACACCGAAACTTCATGTCACACGAAGATAGCACAGCTGTTGTGCAGGAAGTAACACAATCAAAAAATTAATGCCTCATTCACAAGGACAAGAACAATAAAATGTACTACGTCCGAGCTGGCGGATGATTTCAGTGATGAATACAGTGATGATGTAGCAAAGAGAAGCACTGATTCGACAAAGTTTAGCGCTTAATCAGCAAAACCATGTAGCACTGACGTAGCAATATGTAGCGCTCATGTAAAAAAAAAAAGAGTATAGCGTGTCCATACAGCAAAGTTTAGATAGCACTGACGTAGCTAAGTGTAGCACTGGCACGAAGGAAAGAATGACATAATATATTTAGCGAGTGCAATGTAGCATAGTCGTCATACCACCCACCCCCCATTCATAAAAATGTAAGGATCTGGGGTGGGTGTGTAAGGGTGTCTGCATTTTTTTCCACTGCTGATTCACGCCAGGACAGTGCTGCTGTTTCACCAGAAAATGAATCCAGGGGCCATCATTACCGTAGCAGTCACACGGCTGTTAGAGACTAAGTGAATGGCTACTCTCCCTTGGCGGGATGACAAGTCTCCCTTTAATACGTTTTAGACAGAATTATGCAGAAAGGCTGTAACTTCAGATTCTGAATATGTCACTATGGAAACATGCTGGAAGCTTGTGAATCACAACTAACACTACATAACCATCGCTCTCCCAAACAGGTTGTTGACTGGTGTTAAAAATAGCACTACTCCCCAGAATTACGGTCTATCAGTTAGGCACTTTAAACATAACCAGAATGTGTATAGGTATATAAACCTTATTCATCACCTTTGGGTATTATTTTGCATCCGTGGGCCAGTTACTACCAGGATGTGGCTTAACAAATGCAGATATGTATAATTATTTACCCTGATAATAGATTTCACAGTCCATGGAATTAAAAGTTTGCGATTATAGTTGCAATGGTATCTTTTAGAGATGTTTTGAAGTGTCATAAGCTTTGACTAGATTGGCAAAGTGTGTATTTTACAGATGTTTTGTTTGTCAGAAGCTTTAACTACACTGATAAAGTGCGTATTTTACAGATGTCTTGATTGGTAAATTGTGCATTTTAGAGATGTTTTGAAGTGTCAGAAGCTTTGGCTAGAATGGTAAAGTGTGTACTTTAGACATATTTTTACAAGTAATATGTATGTGACTATACTTGTAGGCAATAGTTTAGATATGCTTTGAAGTATAATAAGTTAGTGACGATATTTGTATTTTATGTTTCGAAAATAGATGAACATGTGACAAGTTTGTTACTAAATATTATTGGGTGCGCTTTAAGAGATATTTTAAAGTGAGATAATTTTGTGACTATATTAATATGGTGTGTTTTAGAGATGTTTTAAGGTGTGATAACATGGTGACTATATTTGTATGGAATGTTTTAGAGATGTTTTAATGTGTGATAATTTATATTTGTATGGAGTGTTTTAGAGATGGTTTGAAGTATGATAATATAATGACTATTTTTGTATGGTGTTTCTTATAAATGTTTTAAGGTGTGATAAAATGGTGACTATTTTTGAATGGAGTGTTCTAGAGATGTTTTGAAGTGTGATAATATAGTTATTTTTGTATGATATTTCTTATAGATGTTTTAAGGTGTTATAAAATGGTAACTATATTTGTATGGAGTGCTTTAGAGATGTTTTGAAGTGTGATACATTCTTAATGGTAGTTTTATTTTGCACGTAGACTAACGGGCGAGTGCATTAGTAATTGAATGTTTAAGGAGATACCACAGAGCTTGTTTTGAAGACTGAGCTTGAGAGATACGATTATTCGAAATACATGTAATTAATAGTAATTAAATGTTAATTATTATTCATTCTTAATATTATTTAACATTTGAAGAGTTAATACAATTTGAGTGTGCAGACATTTATACTAGATACACTATTCAATTTTGCTTTTCAGATCTAACTCCTTGCTCAGCATGGTGTGTGTGACAATGTTGAATTATATTCAAAGGATTTTAAAGATTAAAGTACTGACAAAGATATCTTAGGAAGTTAAGAACTCTGAATTAAAACCTGAACTTGAGAGCGTAAGTCAGGATCTCAAGACAAGGCCCTAAATATGCCAGAGCTTGGAAGATCGGGATTCTGGGACAGAGGCACCAAACGTTTACAAGCACGGATGGGTGAATGCAACTATAGTTGTTGGTGTCAATGCCACACTCACATTCTCATACTACCCCACAGTCACACCTATGAGCTAAGTCACAAACTGGATAGTTGACTGCACGCCAGTCATCTCAGTAAGGTTGTAGATGTCTGACCCAATCACACTCAATCACTGAACGCATATATACAGTAGGTAGAATGAGCGGGGTCTGATAAAAGAAGTGGTATCTTTAATTGTTAAATATCGATTGTAGAATTAAATGCAACATATTAAATATCAATGTTTACAGTTTTCATAGATTTAGTCTATGTGAAGAATGCTATAGTAGTGTAGTTACTCACAAATGACTTTGATTCTATAATGAGCAAGCTAACGATGAGTTTCTCTACAAAAGAGTATGCATTTTCTGTAAGTTTGTAATATTGAATATGATACTTCTCCTTTATTACAGATGATTCTAGAACAGTTGAAGTCTTGCAGATGACGTTTTTCCACTAAGCTATGCTGAATGAGAAAGGATGACGGCAGTTTAGTCTAGAATTAACAAAATAGTTGTCAATCAAACAGCACATGTTGTCTAATGGAATAACATGTAGATTTGATCAAGTACTGGACCAAATGTGTGTCAGACACCTGACTTTCAAAAGTAAACACTAATCTTTGTGTTCCCCAACGTAGGAAGTGCATGCAAGTTTTCTAACTCCTATAGAAAACAGTGTCAGACGTCATAAATATTAACTACTTACAAGATCATAATATATCAATCACTGAAACACAGTGCGCAATACATAAATTACAAAGACTTAGTACAACTATTTATGCTCTACAATCAGCTAGATAGACAAACACTAAACATTAATGTTTGTCAAAATGTAGTACAACAATTATGAATATTTATAACCAAAGAGAGGCAGTAAATAGATATTCTTAAGATTTTATTCAAGTTGAAATCTAATCTGGATCTTCTAAGTGAAAGTCAGTACACTTGACCTTTAGGACAATATGACCTGAAATATTTTATGAAATTCATGCTTCTAGAGGTCTAGATATACAATGGTTCTATGGGAAAAATGTTACATTTTTAACATATCATAACACTTTTTCATTCTTTCATTTCATTAAGGTACTCTAATCATTTTTAATTTTAAAAAAAGGATTTTAACATTTTGCTTTAATAGTTTGCTAGATATAATTATGGAAGTAAAAGCGAAATTTTACGACAATTGACCGCATGCTTATTGTTTCGAACTAATCACGAATTTGGTTTCTTTTATGACGTCATGATTCTCAAGCCACTTTCTAAGATGGATCTCGTAAGTGGTTTGCTGTATCTCGTTCACCAGACTAAATAAATACAAGAATGGGTTAAGTGCCGAGGATAGAGGCATTAACACAATGGTCATGAAAGCTATAATTTCACCAGATATTTGAACACCAAGTAAAGCAAAAACATTCACTATCCAAATAAAGAACCAGCATGCAATTTTGACCACCGCTATAGAGGTCAAACGTCTAGCAACGTTTTTGTCCTGAGCAAATTGAGTCGCTTCAGATGTCAAGTAGTTCTTTCTTATTGACCAGCAGACAAATGTTTGTTCGAGCGAGGTGACCAGTATTACGAAGATGAGCAGGACAACTATGCCAGAAAAATATTTTTTACCAGCATCATTGTTGCCAATCCAGTTGACTAGCATTGGAGCACAAACAGCAGTTTGACCATAAAAGGCCCAATGTGACGTCAAAGGTAATAATGGAATAGCAGCAAGCAAAATGCCTGCAATCCATGCGACCAAACAAGCAAACACAGCGGACCATCTCTTAAAGTGGAAAGAATTCACTCGATAACGAAGAACGATAACTCTGTCAAAAGTGGCGAGAAAGATTATGAAGACTGAAACTTCAGTGGACAACAGTGACAAGAAACCTGAGAACTTGCAAATAGTGCTTTGTTTCCAAATGTTTTCTGACGTAAAATATCTGTCACGATAAATATAATCAGCAAGGATAATTAGAGACAGATAAATACCCATAAGAAAATCTGCCACATTCAGATTGAAGACAAAAACAGTGAAGGCCATGTTTAAAGGCACTTTTTTAAAACAGAGCCTCATCATCAAACAACTTGCATTACCTACAAGTGACGTCAAAGCCAGAAACCAAACGAGGAATCGATGAAGGTCAGAGTGCAAAAGGTCTTCACAAGAAGAAAAGGTATCTAGATCTGAAATGCACAATGTGAAATGTTCTGGTAAGTTTTCTTTACAGCAAAGTCTGTAATTCCCTGCAAAAACAATTCCGAGCAGTTTTAATCCACGAAAAAGATTTTCAGGAAACACTAAGAGTGGTATTCCTCGTGAGTCAAATATTTTTAGTCTTGGCAAATACAAAAAGCCAGTAGTATCGATTACCTCTACACGGCTATATGATATGTTAAGAAAACTAATGCCTGGAAAGTTTTTAAAGTTAGTACTGTTGAATATGCGTAAATCAGTATGTGACAGGTCGACACTTTCCAAAAAATAATGTTTACGAACTTGCATGTAACTAACGAAAGATACTAGAGGATTTCCAGCTAGAGTCAATTTTTTAAGCAGTTTTAGATTTAAGAAAGCATTTGCATTAATGAATTTAATAAAATTATTACTTAAATCTAAATCCATGAGGTTGGGATTGGTTAGTTGCGTCACGTGATCAAGATTGCATTGTCTTAAACTTAATCTGATTAAATATGTATTGAATACCACATCATTCAGGGACATCCCTGAACCATCACCATTCAGCAATCGAAGTTCTGAGAATGACTTAACTGCAATACGTTGTCTGCAAATGAATGCCATTCCATGACACTGGCAGCCATCAGGACAACGGAATTCACACAGAATCTCATCGTGGTGATTGGGGCAATGGGGAATTCCATCACACACCTGGTCCACGTGCACACAGATTCTCGAATTGAAACAACGAAAAAATCCCGGACACACATACACCTCGCATCCCATCTCGTCCTCGTGATCCGGACAGTCATACACTCCGTTACATCGGACAAACACCGGAAGACAATAACTCAACTCGCCATGACACCGGAAGTGCGTATTAGGACACGGATCAGAACGTTGAATTTTAATTTGAGAGAAATGTCCGTTATGACTTAAGTTAATAATAGCAGGGGGATATATTGTGAGTATTTTTGAAATAGGAAAGTATAATTTCTCGTCCGATCCGTCAATGCAGTCTTCTCGTCCGTCGTGCCCTTGTCTGTATTTGAAGCATTGACCATTGCGGCACACGTCTTCCGAACAGCTATCGTGAGTACAAAAGGTTTCATCAGATTTATCTACACAGTGAAACCGGAAATCACAGACTAGTGTGAAAGGAATTGTTTTCTTTCTGTCGTCACATTCAAAAGTAACTATTCGCATGTTCTCTTTAACTGTCAGATTGTGACTACCGTGACCTTGAATGAATTTGCTACTGGATATTGGACACCACTTCAAGTATCGTGTCTCCCCACAAAAACTCTCAGGACTGCAGGATAGAAAATCATATGTCATATGACCTTCTGCACATCGCAATAGAGTTTGTCTCAAGACACTTTTATTTATTTGTAGATCCTTTTGTCCTGGAAATTGTAATATTTTTTCTGTAAATAGGTAATTACTTCTTGTTTCTCTTTGGCAAATATAATCACGTGTAGTGGTTCCAGTACATACATTAGCACGTACAGACCAGGGCGAACAAGGGGAACAGAAGGCACACAGTTCGTTTGCAGACACGTCCGTGAACACTGTGGTGACATTAACATTATAACCAATTGATCCGTCCACCCATTTGAACATTTGTCTGTACATGGTTGCGGCATTAGTAATATCTCTAGCCAGTCCGACGTATACAGGGACATTCCTTTGTTTTATGTAACGAAAGAGTCTTTCTACCGCTTCTTTTTCCTCGGCAGTTTTGGGCATGACCAAATTTCCACCTCGATTTTGACACTGCTCTTGAGCCTTTTGCCAGGTAAGGCCATGATTTGATACGTGGTAGCTGTAACACTTGTTTTGAAAGGTCACGGAGCCATTACAGGCCGGACTGCTGAAAGGGCATTCCCGTTCGTCTTCTCCACCCAGGCACTCAATTTCTAAGTTGCATTCCAAATGTCGTTTGAAGATCGGATAATGAGACACTAAGCAATCATACATGCCGTCTTTGGTTACTGGCGGAGCGTGAGTCTGCGGATGAAAAGTGAAGATCATCACAAATCCTGTTCCTACACTGACGTCCTTTGTGACGAAGCGCAAGATCAGCGACCGGCTATAAATGGAATCCGCATTGAAGTTATGCGAGCACCCTTTCCACACAGGAATGGAGTTACCCAGTGAGTCAACTGTAGAGAGTTCCAAGAAACCGTCACTACACCAAGTACCACCATAAAAATCTACTCGCCGGAAGCTGATCATTACTGTGTGATTGATAGGGACATCAAGTCTGCACGATGCATTCATAAATTTTGGGTATCCTTCGATTTCGTCAAAACCGGGCGACGTCACATGACCAGAGTGTGGTGAGTCAAACAGTACAGGTAATGTAAGTCTTAAAGACTGTGACGTCACTTTGATTTGAATGTGGAATTGTGGAAAATATATCGTATCCTTGGAAACTGGCCCTGAACGGAAATAAAGACAGCAGGACAGGGACGCAACAATTTTTCTTTGAAACGGATATAAACAAGTTTGAACTGAAAGTAAACTGTCGTCATCCATAGCCTCGTTTTCGCTAGACTTCAAGTACGTGTCACCCATGCATGGTTCTTTCATTTGTAGTGTCGCTAAAATAAAAAATCCTTCAGGGGCAATAACCTTCCACTGACAAAACTCTAATGGGGAGTTAAAAGAATCATGAGCGAAAATGCCTATAATATACATTTGCGTGAAATAATCCATGAATAATATGTGGTCAGTGCAGTCCGTTGTACTAAAGTTAACTTGTCCAGTAGTCACGTCAACATTTTGGATGCGAATCAAGTTAGTGTTTGCTGTTTTCCAGGTACTATCTTTCTCCCAGACATTGTTTAGACTTTGCGTAAACTTCTCCCTGACGTGAAATGTTTCTTGTTGGTCAAGCCCGGATTTGATCTCACTTGTCAATATTGTCGACTGTAAGGAATCACTATGGTATGTAACGGTTGAAATTGGCCCGAAATGCAAAACGAAAATAAATGTTTTTGATCTTAAAATTTTCAGAACATCGGAGAAATTTATTTTGAATGAACTGACAGTCATAACGATTATATACATTTCAACCAGTAGAAAATAGATATACATAGTTTTGTGAATCTTTATTTAGTCTAGTAATAAGTCACTGATTACTGAGAAATCTTTAATAAATATATATTTATATTTTGGTTATTTTTTGCCAACTGTGTTAAAGAAACTTACGTTTGTTACTATAAAGTCGATAATAAATAATATTTTATTCTATATAAGAATGAAAATCATTAATCACTTTGAATTTTCACTTTGTGCTATTTCAAATCTTTTGCCAGATGTCCAGTTAACAGACTGAGTCCTGTGACTCGCTCTGGGTTAAACTTAAATTAAATAAAATATATAAATATAATTGAGCAAGAGCATATGCTTTTTGTTCAAACTTAATCTTACTAACGTTGCGAGTCAATATCTTTGGTCAGAAACAAATTACTCCCCTGTCTCGTGAAATGGATCCCGATGCTTATGCCAACTGTTTATGTAACTGCGAGTTATTTTTCCTTGAATTTTATTATGATTGTGGAGATTTTCAACGCAAAGCTCCTGCCAATAAAGTATTATACGTAATAGCACTTTTAATAGTGTTACTTCCCTTCAAAAGGAATAAGTTTTAATTCATGCTTATTTATTATTTATAAATTTAAAAAAATCAAGTCTAAATGATATTTAATAATGATTTATTTCGAATATAGTTGATTAATTAATTTCGTTAAAAATACACAAACAGAAAAAAGTATCGTTTCTTGAAGTGTGTGTATGTATGTGTACGTGTATATATATATATGTGTGTGTGTGTGTGTGTGTGTGTGTGTGTGTGTGTGTGTGTGTGTGTGTGTGTGTGTGTGTGTGTGTATTTGGTATGTTTATATTTGATTATGTGTGTATGTGTGTTTGTGTGTATGTGTGTGTATGTTTTCTCCTTTGAATATGTGTACGAGAGTGTGTTTTTATGTTCATTTGTCTCGTGCCTGTATTCTATGTGAGTTTTGTATTCTGTGCTAAATGTGTTCGTGTATGAGTGCGTTGTGTGTGTTCCGTGCGTGCGTGTGCGTGCGCTCAAGTCTACTCTTTCATTCTCTTCTAGGGGGTAGGGGATGGGGTAAAGATTCAGTAAATATAAGCAAATATTATTTTCTATAAAGACTTTATTCAGACGAAGAAGTATTCAAAGGGAAATGTCATGTGAAAGATTTATGCAGATTGCTCTTTATCGTTTGAAATAATGTGTTTGTCAAAATAATATCAAATTTCAGTTTGTCTCACATCAAATAGTAATTTTTATCAAGAAGGTTATGAATATTTTAATATTTATTTTCTCAGGTAACTCCGGTAAAATAGATATGCTACTAAATAGAAAAAGTAAAATAATTAAATTACATTACAGTAAACACGAAACAATTGGATATAACATTTTCTTTAAATTATTTGTAAAATTAGTTTGAAAATAAAAAGAATGAAAAAAATCAATTAGTTGAAATGTGATATAAAACTGTAAATATTGAATACATAATACATTTGATATTTTAAAGGTTATTGTTATCTAACAGATTTAAAACAACAACAACAACACAGTATTTAAAAATATTTATATTGCAAATGATGGATACATTTTCATTTTCAATTCATTGTAGTTTTCCGGAATGGATATTATCACAAACGTCCCCCGAGAAAAAAAATTGCTTTATGAATTGATATTGTCATTGAATTAATGAAATTTATTTACTTCATTAATATTCTAAAATTTATGTACCCACAAACACAAACACACACACGCGCATATACACACACACGCGCACACACACGCACACACGCACACGCACACGCACACGCACACACACGCACACACACGCACACACATACACAAACACAAACACACACACATACACACATTTTAATATAGATATATATTCCTTACGTTCGACTATTACAGTCATCTTGATAAATAAAAAAGAAAATCAAAGAAGCGTTTTAGTGTTTTTTAAGGCGATCATTTCGTTGTCAGTCACGTGATCACATGCAAACCAGATGTGTATAATAGTCGCAGTAAAAGAGAGACGGATTGACTGTGACTGCCAGGCAGAAACACGCTTTTGGAAACGATCGATCAACTTCAATGTTTTAGCAGACGACAAAGCTAGTGTCGTTGGAATAGTATTTAAAATTAGAAACACGACCTCTGGCAACGGTTCCTTCAAATCGTCTAGCGAAAGTAGAATGACTAAGAGTTATCGACCTTAGAAAACCAAAGCTTGCGTTGAGTGCACACAGATTTCATTGCACTGAATGGTTTGCCTCGTCCGGCTCACGGTTTTTTTGTTTTGTTTCGTTTTTGTTGGGTGTGTTTGTCTAAGTATAAAAAATATCTCTTCCTCCTTGTCATAATGAAACAATGTATTTCACTTCACCTCATAGTTAAGGAGGAAATTTTGCTTAACGTTCATTCACATATAAGGAGACAATTACTGAGCTTACATTCAATTCTTATGGAAGGAGACAATTACTGAGCTTACATTCAATTCTTATGGAAGGAGACAATTACTGAGCTTACATTCAATTCTTATGGAAGGAGACGAATGTGTAATCTACTGACGGAAGGCAGTTGAGTGTGTGAGCCAAACTGGTGCGGCCTTCCTCACCCCTTTCCTCTATCCCTCTCGCCCTCCACTTCGAACACAAATGTCAGGTTGTGGGTCCCACTGGGGGCACTCTACATCAAATAACGTTTGATGACGAAAGCTCCAGAGGTGACGTTAAACAGCAGTCGAAACACATGTACATTCATCTTCGTTTAACATTTAAGAAGATAAAACAGATGACGAAATGAATGTGTGACACATCTACCTTGCCTTCAAAATGGAAAAGTTGAAACAGTTTCTTCTAGACTTTTCTCTTGGAACGAAATGAAATAACGCTGGGGTATTTAATATTAAGGTAAAAATGTGTTTTGAAAAAGTTTGGTTTCATAAATATTTAAGATTATTTTAACAAGAAAATATTACATGGAAAAATATATTAATATGGTTATTAAAGACAACATAAACGTCTTCGAATTAAAAAGGATATATAATCCTTTTATGAACGAATTCATATGTCGACAATGCAAAGACTTACATATGTAAAACTTATCTTCCTGTACTTACCTTTTGGAGATGACAAATTACGCCTAGTTGGTGGTACATCTGTCCACACTACAGGCACTAACTTTCATCGTAATAGTCATCGAAATAGTTCTGATGAAATATCTCCATTAGTTCTGAGTCATGAGACATGGCGAGGAGACTTGAGTACCGTTAGGTCCAGAAATACTGATATGACATTTTCCAGACGACATAGTAATTACCTGAGTGTTAGTGAGTCAGCCTCTGGGTATCTACCTTCAGTCAACATAACATTTGATAAAGAAAACCTCGATATTACAAATCATTTCTTTATTAATACTAGCAATTGCAAAGGTGAGAAATTGATTGAAATTTCTTCGAAGGAAGGTTACTTACATGGAGTTGTAGATGATATCACTAAAGCCAATGTCACTCTAACTTGTTTCTGGAAAATCAGTGTGCCAGAAGGGTATTCAATTCTGGCCATTGTCGAAATGGTGAAAGATACTTGTTCCAAAACTGCTTTGATAGAAGTCAGCGAACGTGAAATATTAAGAAAAAACAAACTACTCGCTTCAATCACGTGTTTGGCAAATCTGTCGAAAAAGGTCATTGTTACACTGTCAAATCATTTATTCTTTCGATTTCAGGAAGAGTTGTTTATTCCTGGCTATACAGTTACACAATTTCAACTGTCCTTCACCTCAGTAACCAAGTCTCTTCGACGATTTTTACCAGTTGTTTACGAATCCTTGAAATCTGGTTATATTACGTCACCCGGCTTTAGTGAAGATAGCGAATACCCGAGCTACTTAAATACATCATTTCAACTTGACGTACCCGAACAGCACACAGTAATGATCAGTTTCCAGCGTTTTGATATTCAGAAAAATTATTATGGAAAATGTACTATTGACAAAGTAAACTTGTTTATAATAGACGTCAACAGAAGTTTGAAACTAGAATGGAGTGAATGCAGAGAACACATGATTCCAACGCGTGTTTACAATACGTCACTGCTTGTCAATTTCATCACTGATGGCTCGATAGGAGGCGTTGGATTCAAGATGTTGTTTTCGATTCACCCAGCGACTCATACCCCATTACAGTCTGACAACGGCCTCTTTGACTGTTATGTCCCGTACTACGTCACGTTCAAGCGTCACCTGGAATGTAATCTGGAAGCCGAGTGCCAGGATTGGATAGACGAAGACAATTGTCCCTTCAGTAGCCCTGCTTGTAACGGTTCTCTGGCATTGGGAAACAAGTGTTACACATATCATCATGCAAAAGAGGTAATCTTTTGGGAAACGGCAAGACGTTACTGCCAGGACCAAGGTGGTGACCTTGCTATGCTAAAATCGTCCACAGAGCGGAATGAGGTAAGAAAAATGTTTACTTATGGGAAAAGTTTGGGACCGGCATTTGTCGGACTGACAAAGAACACCACTCGCTTTAACTATGCGGCCGGCTCTTTGTATGCAGACTTGTGGAAATGGGTCGATGGCACAGTTGCATACAATGCAAATATAACTGGCTTTGTAATTGCAAATCGCAGGTGGTGTGCTGCGTACTCACATAGCCGCCGTTTAGTGTTTTCAGTTACCGATTGTATTTTCAACCTTTACAATGATTACATATGTGAATCGGAGGTGAAAAGTATTAAATCCGTAAAAAAAATAAATATCGACTTTCCTAGTTTTAAGGATCTGGAAGGAAATTTGAAAATGTCAAACGCAACTCTCGTGCGGTGCCAAAATGGCCACGTTACTCACATCTTTTTGTCCTGCCAGCCACAGAGTTATTGTGGGGAGGTATCGAACTCACTCTGGTGCATGGTATCTATCGCGAATGTTTTGAAAACCTTCTTGATGATGACAGATACAAACACTAATGATCATAATGACTTAACAACCACAGCGATGTTCATTTGTAATGATGGTAAACGGACACTGCATTACACAATGGTATGTGACTTCAAACGTGACTGTATAGATGGATCGGATGAAGACTTCTGTCAGTATGATCATCGGTGTCCAGAATATACCTGTCACAACTCTCAGTGCATCGGTTTCAAACAGACTTGTGATTACATTAATCATTGCTGGGATGGATCAGATGAAGAAATGTGTTCAGGTGATATTAACTTGAGGAAAGGCGTCGAGAAAAGAAACATAATTCCTCCAGCAATAATTGACTTTGATGCCGAAGAAAATATCATTATGAAACCGATTCGTCCCTCATCACCGTGCCCTCTAACACACTTCCGTTGCCATGGTGAACTAAGTTATTGTCTTCCTGTTTACCTACGCTGCAACGGCGTGTACGACTGCCCCGATGGTGAAGACGAGGATGATTGTGAGAGATATGTCTGTCCTGGGTTGTATCGGTGTTTTAACTCATCAGTTTGCGTGCACGTAGACCATCTGTGTGACGGTTGGCCGCAATGTCCAGAACGTGACGATGAAAAGTTGTGTGGATTTCGCTGTCCCATGGAATGTCGTTGTCAGGGACTAGCTCTCAACTGTCACCAGTATTTTCCTGTTGCTGCCTACCCAGACGTACGTTATCTGGATGCGGGCGAATCCAAACTCTCAGTGCGTGACGTGTCAAAAAATGCCAAACTTGTCTGGTTACGTTTAAGTCGATGTAACATTGATCATGTGCACGACATGCAAACTCCCAATCTGCAGACATTAGATTTAGGTGACAACTTGATCACCTTTGTTGACTTGAATGTATTTTACAAACTTTCAAATCTCGTAGAGTTAAACTTGGCAGGAAATCCTATAACGTATTTAAAACAACCCAAGGGTAACGTTGAACACAGTTCTCTAAAACGACTAGACCTGTCGCGCACTGCCATATCACTTTTCGACAGTACACCATTGAAATCATTTCGTCACATTAATTTTCTTAACATATCTCACAGCAACATTGAGGCTATTGGGGATTCCGGTTTCAATCATTTACCAGAACTTAAAACGCTAGATATTCGGGGAAACACACTGGAAATATTTACCAAAGACTTACTGAAA
The DNA here is from genome assembly GCA_028829895.1 of Sinotaia quadrata. Taxonomy (NCBI): domain Eukaryota; kingdom Metazoa; phylum Mollusca; class Gastropoda; order Architaenioglossa; family Viviparidae; genus Sinotaia; species Sinotaia quadrata. The sequence continues at coordinate 101,754,956 of CM054179.1, read as the reverse complement.
CAATTGCCACAACTCGAAGTTATTTTTGCTGAAAACTATAGATTTTGCTGTAAAGCAATGCTGCCAGAACTTTTTCATGAAGATTTCTGTTTTTCCACCAAAGATGAAATTTCGTCGTGTGAAGATCTTCTGCGTTCAAATGTATACCGGGTGTTCAACTGGATCGTGGCATCAATGACAGTCTTTGGAAATGCAGTGTGCTTTATCTTTAGAGTGTTTGTGCAAAAAATAAATTCTCGATCTGGGTATGGGATGTTCGTTATAAATTTGAGTCTTGCAGACTTTCTGATGGGGCTATACCTCACGCTAGTCGGTGTGGCTGATCAAATGTACCTCGGAACTTATCTGTGGAATGAAAATTCCTGGAAAACGAGTGCAACCTGTAAGCTTGCAGGATTTTCATCACTTGTGTCAATTGAAGTGTCCTCCATGATCATATTTCTCATCACACTTGATCGTTTCATTGTCCTTCGTTTTCCTTTCAGAACGTTTTCTTTTCAGTGGAGGTCAGCAGCGCTGGCTTGTGGGATTTCTTGGTTGGTTGGTATAATTCTTGCTATAATACCATTGTTGCCTATGATGTCACATTGGCAGTTTTATGGGCGTACAGGCATTTGTTTACCATTGCCTTTAACCAGAAAGACATACCCTGGGAAAACCTATTCATTCGGCCTGATAATCACGTTCAACTTTGTTTTGTTCATTCTAATAGCAGTGGGTCAGTCATTTGTGTACATGTCGATTCGGGTCAACTCCATGACGACCAATACGACCAGGAAATCTAAGGACAGCACAATTGCTCGACGACTGATATTCGTCGTTCTCTCAAACTTCTTGTGCTATTTTCCCATCGGTCTTGTGGGACTGTTGGCTTCCGTTGACACTCCAATTCCCGGAGAAGTCAATGTTGCCATGGCAATCTTTGTCCTTCCTTTAAACGCAGCGTTCAACCCTTTCGTTTACACCTTGAACATTTTGGCTGAGAAGAGGCGAAAGTCAAAGAAAGTGGAACTGCTGGAAATTCTGAAGGATCGCCTCCAGAGTGAGAAAAAAGATGCCGCTCAATTTAGATTTTGAAAAGAGGTGGAATCATAAAAGCAAAACGTTATGTGAAGACCTCTCTTTGGATATTCATTTTCAACCCAATTTAGCGTTGCAATTCAATGGTAATATTTCTTTTATTAATAAAAGCAACACATTTATGCAATGTTGCTAAGTCACCATACATTAGAATTACCTTCCAATAGGTCTTTTGCAGTTTATGTTATTTACTGTGGATAGAATTTTTCGCATTCTACGAAGAAGTTTGATTTCGACATGTTTGCGGTGATAACCTGTTTTTAAAAGTAAAATCATCCTTGTAAATATTTTAATTTGTAGGAAAATAACTGGAAAGTTATTAATTTCATGAACTTTATATATGTTATTAATAGTTTCTTTGTTAAAAGCAATCACCACCCTTCATGTGTATTGATTTTCTAGTATTTTTTTCCTTAAGACTTTTTCCCCCCCTAAGTTTGTAAAATGACAAAATAATAATCAATATTTTTCCTTCCCTGATCTTCTCTGTGCTTTATAAATTTGTTTCGGTACATTCTGGTGCTGTTGCAAACGTTACAGTAGTTACACAGACTTATTACATTGCAAATGGTACAGTAGTTACACAGAATCTATTACATTGCAAACTTTACAATAGTTACACAGACTATTACACTGCAAACGTTTCTTTAGTTACACAGACTCTATTACCTTGCAAACGTTACAGTAGTTACACAGATTCTATTACATTGCAAAGTTACAGTAGTTGCACAGACTTTTTATCACATTGCAAATACGTATTGCATTAGATACCTAGAGTCTATTGTAATGTAAATGTTACAGCACCTACCCCAACTCAAGTACACTGCAAATATTACAGCCGATGAAAAAGATTCAATTGTTTAGTAACTGTTGCTTAAGTTATACAAACTCTTTTATACTGCAACTGTGCACCAGTGACACAAACTTTATTACATTGCAAATATTGCATAGTTTACACAAACTCTGCTATGTTTTAACTGTTGCAGTGGTAATGTACACGCTCTTTTGCATTGCTAAAGACTTCAACAGTTATCAAACCTTTATTATATTGCAACTATTGTAATGGTTGCCTATCGAACATCTCGTTGTTATATTTTCTTGAGGATGTAACTCATAACGCTTTGTTACATTTACATAAGTACTACGTACTCTGAGTTATTTCTTGAAAATGTAACTCGTAACGCTGTATTACAGTTACATAAGTACGACCGTACTCTCTGGGTTATTTCTTGAAGATGTAATTCGTAACGCTATCTTACAGCTTACATAAGTACGACCATACTCTCTGGGTTATTTCTTGAAGATGTAATTCGTAACGCTGTCTTACAGCTTACATAAATACGACGGTATTATTATTATTATTATTATTCAGCTTCTTTCCACGACTTCTGTTTGACTGTCGGTTGTGATCCAAGGTCTCGGAATCTTACCAAGATTCTGGGAGATCCAAGATTTTACGGAGGATGTGGGCACTTCCGAGGAGCGCTGCTTTGAGTAGTGGAGCGAGTCTGTTGTTTCCAGGGAGTTTATTCAGGTAGCCTTCCAATTCAGATGTTATGTTCCCCAAGGCTTCTATCACTATAGGTATCACTTCTGCTTTTACATTCCACAGTCTCTGATTTTCTAGTCTGAGGTCTTGGTATTTTTCAATTTTTCCTCTTTATTTTTATGTTTCTATCACTTGGAACAGTGACATCAATGATTGTTACTGTTCTGTTGGACTTGAGAACTACAATGTCTGGTCTTCGTGCAGGAATCACCCGATCTGTTCTTATCTCGAAGTCCCACAGTATTTTGACTTCTTCTGTTTCTGTGACTGCTTCTGGTTGGTGCATCCATGCTCTTTCTGGGGTTTTATGCCATAGTTCTCACACAGATTTCTATGTATGTGTTTTGCCACTTCGTTGTGTCGCTTGGTGTATTCTGAGAACCTGACGTCCAGATAGTATGTGCTCTGTTGTCTCATCCATGGTTCTGCAGAGTCTACATTTGGAATCATTTGAGATTTTCATGATTTTCGTTTTGTGTGATTTGGTGTTGAGTGCTTGATCTTGTGCAGCTGTTATGAGTGCTTCTGTTTCTGCTTTCAATCCCGCCTCTTTCAACCATTTGTACGTTAATTGCTTTGTTGATATTTCGTCGGCTTGTCGTACATACTGGCCATGGAGAGGTATCTGGCTCCAGGTATGCGCTAGTGCTTGCTTCGTTGTTTTCTTCCATGTTTCTTTGTCTGTTTCTGGGGGTTGGTATAGTCCACTCATCTTTACTGCTTCTATCAGTGGATCATCTTTGTTGTTGTTCCATATGTAGTCCACAAGACCAATGACATCTCCTTCAATGACATGTTTGATTTTCTTGAGACCTCTGACTCCGATTTTTCAAGATACATAGAGCCTGTCTACGTCTGCTTTGGGGTGTAAGGCTTTAAGTATTGTGAGTAGTTTTCTTGTTTTTCTGTCCAGTTCATTTATTTCATTTGCTGTCCAATCTATGATACCTCCAGTGTAGCTTACTATAGGTATTGCGTATCCATTAAGGGCTTGTATTTTGTTCGCCCCATTTAGCCTGGACTTCAGTACTTGTCTAACACGTTTTTCATATTCTCTCTTAACTTTGGACTTCACTTCTCTCTGCATATTTTCTTCTTCTTCTTCTTCTTCTTCTTCTTCTTCTTCTTCTTCTTCTTCTTCTTCTTCTTCTTCTTCTTCTTCTTCTTCTTCTTCTTCTTCTTCTTCTTCTTCTTCTTCTTCTTCTTCTTCTTCTTCTTCTTCTTCTTCTTCTTCTTCTTCTTCTTCTTCTTCTTCTTCTTCTTCTTCTTCTTATTATACCTCTTTCCACGACTTCTGTTTGACTGTCGGTTGTGATCCAAGGTCTCGGAATCTTACCAAGATTCTGGGAGATCCAAAGTTTTACGGAGGATGTTCCACTTCAGAGGAGCGCTGCTTTGAGTAGTGGAGCGAGTCTGTTGTTTCCAGGGAGTTTATTCAGGTAGCCTTCCAATTCAGATGTTATGTTCCCCAAGGCTCCTGTCACTATAGGTATCACTTCTGCTTTTACATTCCACAGTCTCTGAATTTCTAATCTGAGGTCTTGGTATTTTTCTATTTTTTCTCTTTCTTTTGTTTTTATGTTTCTATCACTTGGAACAGCGACATCAATGATTGTTACTGTTCTGTTATTATTATTATTATTATTATTATTATTATTATTATTATTATTATTATTATTATTATTATGCCTCTTTCCACGACTTCTTTGACTGTCAGTTGTGATCCAAGGTCTCGGAATCTTGCCAAGATTCTGGGAGATCCAAGGTTTTACGGAGGATGTGGGCACTTCCGAGGAGCGCTGCTTTGAGTAGTGGAGCGAGTCTGTGTTATTATTATTAAACGTTTATAAATAATTAAAAGTGATGAGAATCTTAATATTTGTTATTTATAATTCTCGAGAAGACACAATTCGTCTCTCCCACTTGACGCATATGCAAGAGCTATTAAAACATTTTCTCTCTTCCACAACATTAAATACAAACATTTACCATCCCACAATATATCAGTTGGTGAAAACCTCTTAGCAATGGAGAAGATAACTCATTCTTTAATCTATATTTAGCATGCCCCCATCCACCCACTATCTGTCTAACATATAAATATATGTAAGAAGGTCAATAAATTTAACAATAAATTAACAATCAAATATAAATATAACTAATACAATGAAGAATTATTTGGCAGTAATATTTCCTTGAAACCACATTCGAATAATTTCAATGCTTATTCAATCTTGTATCCTAACATAGTACATATACATAATACAGCAGAATAGTATCAATATTAGTCACAGGATCATTCTTATCATAGAAGAGAAATGGAAGTAACAGAGAGATAAGCGATAATAGTATCTACATAACTTTGTCAGTGACAATGCCGCAATAGTCTTTCACGTGGCGTCCTAAAAAAGGTCACAAGTTTATTGTTCACAACAGAATTGTCAGTTCTTCACATGTGCACCTCTAGAATTCTGTAGAATGTTCCATGAGCTTGTGTTCTCCTCCAGACTAATCTGGGCGATCAATCGGCGTATTAGTTCACTCAAAAGGAAAATCATTGTAGCGATTTCCAGTAACGTCTTTATACATTAATTCCACGTTGTAGTCACCCACTCTTGCTGATATAATTTATCAGGTGCAGTGTATCCTTACACTTACAAGCAGGTGTGGAGACTATCAGAATGTACCACGTTTTTAACAGTTTATTAATCAATAAATCGGGAAATTCTAGAAATAGTTTGCTTCTTCCCAGTAAAATACAATCAGGGAACAATACTTTAATAATTTACAGTTTATTCATATCTAACTCCTATCTTTCTTACATTCAAGTCTCAAGTTACAGTTTCCAGCAAAAATATCCCAGTACACGCATACATAGAATACGTGGGTGAAAGCCCAACACAAATTTTAATTTTAATTATGATGGCGGTGATAACCGCAAAATGTCGCTACACAATTATATTAACTAAATCTAATAATGTTATAACAACAAATGTTTATGAAAGTCAAAATATCAATAGTTTTAAATCTTTAAATTGAATAATAAAATGCACAATCTACCTACCTATGAGGATGCACCCCTAAAGGATACTACTCACAGTTTTAATGATGCTAAAAGCAATGCTAAGTCCAAATGAATAAACACACATGTAGAAGATGAAATGAATAGCCTAATTAGATTGTCCACTCACAACTATCGCGGAAAAGTGATAAATACATGTGACGCTGGTGAAGACCAGGTGATAATTACACGTAACACTGGTGAAAACCAGAAATGTTCTTTCTCGTTGATAAACGCAGGAATAGTTTCGCTGAAAGGCGAGAAAATATCAAGTGATGAAAAGCCCAAATGAAATATATGGACGAATGTCCTATCCTTTCACGACCCACCTCACAGCTTTTGGTCCTTGTGACCAACAATAAAAAATCTTAAGGAAAAAATAAATTTTGCATATGATTATACATACAACAAAATAATTTATGAACATATTCACTAGGATCAATGCCATGTATATATTAACATATACAAACATCATTATTCACAATTGTAGAAGTAATAGTCGACTCACATAATACATCTGTACATAACATGTATGCATATATATCATTAGCAAAGTGCATAAAATATTCACATGTCCATTCTCTTTCAATCAATCAGTTATCTCACCATTAAGCTCGCGCCCCACATTTCATGACCGGACTTCAGCCACACCACATTCAAAGTGATTAGAGAATAGAATTATTTCGGCAGTTAAAATTTGATATTAGCTCATTGGCTGGTCTAGTTCTTGTAAATATTAACCATTGGATAATAAAAATATTCATCCACATAAGACCGATTTATATTACATCAGCAGGTTCTAGCACATTCTCGTTATGAGTTGTTATTTTAACTCTGGTACTTACAATGCACACAGTACCAGAAGGTCAAGTCCCGCTGATAATAAACAAATAATATAATATTTAATTAAAAATAGGGACAGACAACTCTGCTCTGTCACAGTTAGTAACTTCCATTCTCCTTTAAGAGAGCAAAACATTAGCAAATTCCGTTTTCCTTTGAGAGAGCAACACATCAGCAAATTTCATTCTTGAAGACAGCAACACATCAGCAACTTCCATTCTAACTTAAGAGAAGAACAAATCAACAATTTCCATTCTTGAAGAGAGCAACACAACAGCAACTTTCATTCTTCTTGAAGAGAGTGGCACATTAGACATTTCTGGCAGTCTCCTTCAAGAAAGTGACATACTAGAAACTTCCAACCTCCTTGAAACGAACGACCTGCTAGAAACTGATGATTTGCCAGATGACCTTGAAGTAAGCGACATAGTAGACAATGCTGGCGTCTTTGAAAGGTTTCAGAACGATGATGATATAATTGGAAAATTCTAAAACCCAGCAATTACAAAGATAGGGGACACACACATAAAAATGCACTGACAGATATACGTACTAACCAATCGACTGATTTTCTTGCACTTGGCAGCCTCGGAAATAACTTTTCTATGAGCGTTCTCAGGATATCTTTGGTCCAACTCCTGTCTTCTTTATTTTAGTGAAGGTTTTAGTATTAGTATTAAAAAGGGCGAACCTGGAATTGAGCAGGCCGGTAAACTATTCTGACATTGCTTTAAAAATAAAAGTGAAATTTGTTCATCAGAGTGTAGAATCCGTTCCTTATTCACACTAGGACAAAACTGATTTGTCATCCAATAATTAGCGTGTCCAACGTATTATAAATGAAATTAAATAAAAATTTATTATTTAATTTAGCAACATAAACTGGTATTCACAGTTAGCAATAGTACACATATTAACGACTTGACAGTATAAGAAAATTGATTGGCTTGTTGTAAGAGAAATAACGAGATTTTCCATTGGCTGTAATGTACAGAAGATGATTGTAAAGCATACCCGCACATTTCGCGCAACCACACCTGTGTACACCCAAACATACGTGATATACACAGGAACACATACATACACATAAATAAATACATATGTGAGTAGAATACATTTTATAAAATGTGAGAGGATTTAATTTATTGAATATTTGAAGAGATTCAATTAAGTATTTGTATCAGTAAAATGGTTTATTAAAATAAAACTATTGCGTGCGTAGAATCAATTTAATAAAAAATATATGAATAGAATCCGTTTAGTAAATGTAAGTAGAATAATTTTATATTTATTTAATTAACTTACTACAAATTGAAATGTGAGTAGAATAATTTTATATTTAATTATTTAACTTACTACAAATTGAAATGTGAGTAGAATAATTTTATATTTAATTATTTAATTAACTTACTACAAATGGAAATGTGAGTAGAATCACTTTATATTTAATTATTTAATTAACTTACTACAAATGGAAATGTGAGTAGTATCATTTTATATTTAATTATTTAATTAACTTACTACAAATGGAAATGTGAGTAGAATCACTTTATATTTAATTATTTAATTAACTTACTACAAATGGAAATGTGAGTAGAATCACTTTATATTTAATTATTTAATTAACTTACTACAAATGGAAATGTGAGTAGAATCACTTTATATTTAATTATTTAATTAACTTACTACAAATGGAAATGTGAGTAGAATCACTTTATATTTAATTATTTAATTAACTTACTACAAATGGAAATGTAGTGACGCATGTGGAGAAGTAGCTCGTGGCAAAGGTGTAATGTGTGAATGTGACAGATGTAGCCTACTGTATGCTAACTAAAAGTGTAATGTAGCCTACTGTAAGCTAACTAAAAGTGTAATGTAGCCTACTGTAAGCTAACTAAAAGTGTAATGTAGCCTACTGTAAGCTAACTAAAAGTGTAATGTAGCCTACTGTAAGCTAACTAAAAGTGTAATGTAGCCTACTGTAAGCTAACTAAAAGTGTAATGTAGCCTACTGTAAGCTAACTAAAAGTGTAATGTAGCCTACTGTATGCTAATTAAAAGTGTAATGTAGCCTACTGTATGCTAACTAAAAGTGTAATGTAGCCTACTGTAAGCTAACTAAAAGTGTAATGTAGCCTACTGTAAGCTAACTAAAAGTGTAATGTAGCCTACTGTAAGCTAACTAAAAGTGTAATGTAGCCTACTGTAAGCTAACTAAAAGTGTAATGTAGCCTACTGTATGCTAACTAAAAGTGTAGTTTGTGTATGAGGACAGATATAGTCTACTGTATGCTAACTAAAAGTGTAATATGTGCATGTAGACAGAAATAACCTAATGTATGCTAACTAGAAGATAAAACACACGCATGCACAAATACAAGAAAAGAAATTTGTATCACAATAACGAAACATTTATTGGCAAAAAACAGTTATCAATAAAGCTGTCCACAAATAAGAAACATAAATTCGTTCACACTGGAGATAAACAAAGGAGACGAGTAAAGGAAACTCAGGCATACGGGTGATATTTTTCATCTCGGAGAAAATGATATCACATCCTTTCGACAACTCATACAATTGTAATCATATGTAAACACCCGTAAATCCCGACCTTAATAAAATAATAATTTGATGGATGTAAAGAAAAGAACAAACACAAATTTGACTTACTTACGGAAGGCGCCAACATTTAAATAATTCAATAAAATAACTAAGTCTGATATAAAGTATCCTTTTACTAAAATAATCAGCATTTGAATAAATGTACTCTAGTCGAAGATCCAACTGCTATCAACAAGCGACAGTGGAACTAATGAATGCAAATTACAGATCTATTTCATATTCTGCGGGGCACAATGAAACTTCACGTCACATGAAGAATGCAAGACTGTTATCAAGGAAACGACATAAAAAATGAATATCACGTGCACTAGAAAAACAAGAGAATGCAATGCGTCACGACTGGCGGCTTGCTGTTGAAATAGTACGGTACTCATGTAGCAAAGTGTAGCACTCATTCAGCAAACGTAACACTGCCACTGCAAACCCATGTAACATTGACGTAGCAAAGTGTAGCACTCATTCAGCAAAAGTAACACTGCCACTGCAAACCCATGTAACATTGACGTAGCAAAGTGTAGCGCTATCACGAAGCCAATGACGACCGCATTTCTGTAGCGAGTGTAGTGTAGCACATTCGTCATACACCCCTCTTCATCAACAATGCGGCGCGGTGGGGGTGAGCGGGTGTTGGTGGGGATGTCTGTACTTTTCCACAATTGATTCCCTTCAAGAGAGCGTTGCTGTGTCCTGAAAAATGTTCCGGGGCCGCAATTTACCGCAATGATTACACGGCAATCCAGGGACTAAGTGAATGGCTATTTTCTCTTGACCGGATGTCAAGTCCAGCTTGCTACAAATTTTAGATATAATTTAACAGAAGTTAATGACTGCAGATTCCACATTCATCATTGTGGAAAAAGTTGGAGGATTGTGAATCACAATACACATTACGTAACCACCGCTCACTGAAAAACATTGCTGGTTAGTGTTAGAAAGAAATAACATTTACAGGTAACACTACATTTTAAAATAAGTTCTAAGACATTAAATATAACCAAAATATGTATAAGTATATATGGATATTTTCATGAACTTTATTCATCAACTTCAATATTTTAATTTGCACCTGACCAATTGGTACTAGATTGGGTATTAATCACTGCAAATTCGTGTAATTATTTACCCTAATGATCGATTTATGTCATCACCATAAATTCATAAAGTTTGTAATTATATTTGTATGGTATTATTTAGAGTGTAAATTTTAATTATATTGGTGTATCAACCATGATATTTGTTATTTAGAGTGTAAATTTTCATTATATTGGTGTTTCAACCATGATATTTGTTATTTAGAGTGTAAATTTTAATTATATTGGTGTATCAACCATGATATTTGTTATTTAGAGTGTAAATTTTCACTATATTGGTGTATCAACCATGTTTATTTGTGGCTTAGAGTGTAAGTTTTGACTATATTGGTAATTTGTATCAACCATGTTTATTTGTGGCTTAGAGTGTAAGTTTTGACTATACTGGTAAGGTTTATCAACCATGTATATTTGTGGTATAAAGTGTAAGTTTTCACTCTATTGGTATGGTGTATAACCATGTATATATCTGTGGCATAGCTTATAGTAGAGAGAAATCCAGTGTTTTCTACTTCTGCTTTGACGACTGACCTTTTTGAACAACAGTACCTGGGCTCATTTTTATACATCATGCGTGGGAAATCGGTTGATAGGAATCACCTTTCTGGAATCTATTGGTCTATTACTTAATGTATGACATTTATCACATCTAGTGGTCTATTACTTAATGTATGACATTTATCACATTGTAGACATTCTTTCTTTACATTCATGTATTTTTATCATTTTAATTACAAAAAGGGAGGTAACACTGTGCAACAATAATTTTGTAGATTTACTTTTGGAAATGAAAGAATTTTTTAAAATAAAAATAAGTGTATAATTATTTATTGTTTTGAACTATCACTCATTTTGGTTTCTCCTTTTACAACATGACTCACAAGCCACTTCCTAAGATGGATTTCGTAAGCTTTTTGCCGAGTCTCTTTGGCCAGACTAAACAAATACAAGATTGGGTTTAGTGCGGATGATAGGGGCATTAATATAATAGTAATGAAAGCTACAATTTCACCAGATATTTGGACACTAAATGCAGCAAACATATTCACTAAGCAAACAAAGAACCAGCACGCAATTTTGACCACAACTATAGAGATCAAACGTCCGGCAATGTTTTTTTCTTGAGTGAATTGTGTCGCATCACTTGTCAGGTAGTTCTTTCTTAATGTCCAGCAAACAAATGTTTCTTCGAGCGAGGTGACCAGTATTACGAAGATGAGCAGGAGAACTATTCCAGAAAAATATTTTTTACCAGCATCATTCTTGCCAATCCATTTGACGGGCATTGGAGCGCAAACAGCCGATTGTCCATAAAAGGACCACTGTGATGTCAAAGGTAATAATGGAATAGCAGCAAGTACAGTGCCGGCAATCCATGCGATCAAACAAGCAAACACAGCGGACCATCTCTTAAAACGGAAAGCACTCACACGAAAACGAAGAACGATAACTCTGTCAAAAGTGGCGAGAAAAATTATGAAGACCGAAACTACAGTGGACAAAAGTGACAAGAAACCCGAAAACTTGCAAATAATGCTTTCTTTCCAAATGTTTTCTGATATAAAATACCTGTCATGATAAATATATTCTGCACCGATAATCAGAGACAGATATATGCCCATCAGAAAATCTGCCACGTTCAGATTGAAGACAAAAATAGTTAAGTCCAATTTTAAAGATGTTTTCCGAATAGACAGCCTCATAATCATACAACTTGCATTACCTACAAGTGACACCAATGCCATCAACGAAACGAGAAATCGATGAAGGTCAGAGTGCAAAAGGTCATCACAAGAAGAGAAGATATCTAGATCGGAAAAGCACATACCATTAGTGAACTGTTCTGGCAGGTTTTCTTTACAGCACAGTCTGTAATTCCCGGCAAACACAATCTCAAGCCGTTTTAATCCACGAAAAAGATTTTGAGGAAACATTGTGAGTGACGTGTCTCGTGAGTCAAATATTTTTAGTCTTGGCAAATACAAAAAGCCAGAAGTATCGATTACCTCTACTCGGCTATATGATATGTTAAGAAAACTAATGCCTGGAAAGTTTTTAAAGTTAGTGCTGTTGAAAACGTTTAGATAAGTATGTGACAGGTCAACACTTTCCAAGAATTCATGTTCAAGAACTTGAACGTCACTAACTAGAGATAGAGGATTCCTAGCAAGAGTCAATTTTTTAAGCATTTTCAGGTTTAAGAACGTATTCATGTTAATGGACGTAATAAAATTATTACTTAAATCTATATACATCAGATTAGGATTAGACAACTGTGTCACGTGATCAAGACTGCAATGTCTTAAACTTAATCTGATTAAATATGCATTGGAAGCAACGTCTTTGAGGGTCATTCCGGAGCCATCTCCATCCAGGAAACGAAGTTCTGAAAATGTTTTAAGTGCAATACGTTGTCTGCAAATGAATGCCAACCCTTGACACTGGCAGCCATCAGGACAACGGAATTCACACAGAAGCTCATCGTGGTGATTGGGGCAATGTGGAATTCCATCACACAAGTTGTCCACGTGTACACAGATTCTTGAATTGAAACAACGAAAAAATCCCGGACACAAATACTCCTCGCATCCCATCTCGTCCTCGTGATCCGGACAGTCAGACACTCCGTTACAACGGACAAACATCGGAAGACAATAGCTCAACTCGCCATGACACCGGAAGTGTGTAATAGGGCACGATTCAGAACGCTGAATTTTAATTTGATAGAATCCTATTTTATGGCTAAAGTGAATGATAGCAGGAGGATGCAAAGTGAAAATAGGTCTTGAAGTACGATGGCAATTATTCTCGTCCGATCCATCAACGCAGTCTTCTTTTCCGTCGCATTTCTGGATGGAGTTGATGCATTGACCATTGCGGCACATTTCTGAACAGGTGTCATGAGTACAAAAGGTTTCATCAGATTTGTCTACACAGTGAAACCGGAAATCACAGACTAGTGTGAAAGGAATTGTTTTCTTTTTGTCGTCACATTCAAAAGTAGCTATTCGCTGGATATTTTCGATTCCTGCCAGGTTTCGACCCATGTAATCTTGAATGAATTTACCACTGAACATTTGACACCACTTCAAATATCGTGTCTCCCCACAAAAACTCTCTGGACTACAAGATAGAAAATCATATGTCACATGACCTTCTGCACAACGCACAAGCGATTGCCTCGAGGTTGTATCATTTAATGGCATTTCCTTTTGCATTGGAAACTCTAACACTTTGTCTGTAAACATATGACTGCTTTGTGCTTCTGTCTGGCAAATAAATTCAAGTACAATATTGTCAGTGCACAATTTTCCACGCACAGTCCAAGGCGAACACGGGGAACAGGAAGCACAGAGTTCGGCGTTTTGTAGGAAATTAAACATGGTGATATTAGCACTATAACCAATTGACCCGTCCACCCAGTTGAACATATATTTGTAAAGGGGTTTCATGTTAGAAAGCCTTCTACTCAACCCGACGTATGCAGGACCTTTCCTTCGTTTCGTGTAACGAAAGATTCCCTCTACTGCTTCTTTTTCCTCGGCAGTTTTGGGCATGACCAAATTCCCACCTCGAATTTGACACTGCTTTTGAGCTTTTAGCCAGGTAAGGCCATTCTTTGATTTGTGGTAACTATAACACTTGTTTTGAAAGGCCACAGAGCCATTACAGGCCGGACTGCTGAAAGGGCATTCTCGTTCGTCTTCTCCACCCAGGCACTCAATTTCTAAGTTGCATTCCAAATGTCGTTTGAAGGTCGGGTAATGAGACACTGAGCAATCATACAGGCCGTCTTTGGTTACTGGCGGGACGTGGGTCTGCGGGTGAAAGGTGAAGATCATCACAAATCCTGCTCCTGCGTTGAGATTGTTAGTAACGAAGCGCAAGATCAGCGAACTGTTATAACTAGAATCTGCCCTGAAATCATCTGAGCAACTACTCGCTACAGGAATGTCGCTACCCAATGAGTCAACTGTAGAGAGTTCCAAAAAATTTTCATTACATTCACTGTCACCATAAAAATGGACTTTCCGGAAACTGACCATTACTGTATGATTGACAGGAACATCAAGTCTGGCCAACGCATTCATGTATCTTGGGGACCTTCCGATTTCGTCAAATCCGGGTGACGTCACGATACCAGAGTGTGGAGAATCAAACATTACCGGTAGCGTAAGTCTTAAAGAATGTGAAGTCACCTTGATTTGAATATGAAATTGTGGAAAATTTGTCGAATCTTTGGAAATTGGTCCTGAACGGAAATAAAGACAGCAGGACAGGGACGCAACAATTTCTTTGTGGAAAAGGTCAACACAAGTTTGAAATGAAAGTAAGCTATATTGCTCCATAGCCTCGTTTTCGCTTGACGTCAGGTATGTCTTACTCATGCATGGTTCTGTCAGTTGTAGTATCGCTACAATAAAAAACCCGTCAGGGGCGATAACCTTCCACTGACAAAAGTCTAACTGGGAGTTAAAAGCGTCACGAGCGAAAATACCGATAATAGACACTTGTGTGTAATAATCCATGAATAATATGTGGTCAGTGCAGTCCTCTGTAGTAATGTTAACATGCCCAGTTGTCTCGTTAATATTTCGGCTGTCGTTTATGACGTGAATTGAGTTACTGCTTGCTGATGTCCAACTGACCTCCTCAGAACTTACATTTAAAACCTGAATAGATTTCTCACTGACCTCGAATATATTTTGCTGGTCATGCCTGGAGTTTGTATTGTTCATGAAAACTGTGGACTGTCTGGAATCAGAGTGACATGTAATGTTATCGGGTACAATGAACCCAGAATGCAGTGTGAAAAGAGATACTTTTGTCCTTGGAATTTCCAGAGCCTGGTCAAAGTTTACCTTGAACAATTTAACCTTCATAGGGATTAATAGTACCTCAACCAGCAGAAAAGTGATATGCATATTTATTTGTATGATTTTACTTAGAATAGTAAAACTTCTCCTAATACTGACCAAATTTGATAATTATCTATTTATAGTTTCGTTTCACCTTGTCAGAGTTATTAGGAAAAATTATTTTCGCTCAAAGAGTTGAATATAAACTCGATTTTATTCTTAATAATATTCATTAATAATCGTCAGTTCCTTTAATGTAGACAGACCTTCTGTATGAAGCAGAAAGATCCTTACCTTAATGTTTGAAATTAATGTAGAGTTGTGAATCAATGACTCAGATACAATTTACTTCCCCTTCACGTGCATGGAATACTTACCCTAATGACAAGTGTCATGTGGGAGCGAGATGTTTTTCAAAATTGTTATATTGTGATAATAGAGTCTTTAAACGTTAAATTTCTGCCAACAAAATATTGTACTGAATATTATTTTAATACATTTGTACACCTTAAAAATAATTTTAAAACATTATTTGTGGATATAATTTGAAATGCATTTAATAGAATAGATTAAAAATTATTTGAAAAATTTCTTTTAGAAATAGTGATTACAAGAGAAAACGCTTAGGGTCGCTCATGTGTGTATGCTTGATGGGAGGAGAAAAGAAGTGTGTGTGTGTGTGCGTGTGCGTGCGTGCATGCGTGCGTGTGTGTGTGTGTGTGTGTGTGTGTGCATGCGTGCGTGTGTGTATGTGTGTGTGTGTGTATGAGAGAGAGAGTGAGTGAGTGTGTTTTATGTGTATTGTTTAATATTTTCTGTGTATTCTGTGTGACTAGTGTATTTAGCTTGTTGGTATATGTGTGTTCATCTGTTGTGCGTGTGCATGCGTGTATGTATATATTTCTGTATCTATTGGTGAAAAATAATTTTTATCTTTGTAATATTTAGTTAATACAAGTAAATAATGTTATTTTCTGTTAACATATAGAATCTAAAAACACACCACATTAAAGATAATTTTTAAAAAGTTAATTTGACTGAATATTTAAGCGAAAGAAATATCAGATTTCATTTTGCATGAAGTACGCAGAAATAAATATGTTGTTAATATAAAGAAAAATGCATAAAGCATATATATAAATAAATGTTATGACAGTAAACAGCAATTCATTGGAATAAAACATCTTTAAAAATATCTTTGAAACTGTAATACCTTGAAGGAAAACAGTTTATTTAAAGTATAAAACTGTCACTATTAACTTCATATTTCATTTGATATTTTTCAGGACGTTTTCGACTAAATGCATATTTTAAAAACAATCTTTATCAAATTTCGCAAATATGGATGCATTCTTTGGACTTAATATAGTTTACTAGTATATACATGATACAGAAATCCTACAAAAAGAAATTAATATTTTATGCATTTATTCGTACATTTTAGAAATATATTTACTTAATGAATATGTCTATAATTATGATTAGAGAGAGTGATAGATTGATGACAGATAGATATGTGTGCGACTGTGCACGTGACTGTGCGTGCTGGTACATATTCCGCATGTAAAATGTTTTAAAAATATACACAGATATAATGATGGATAGATACATGAACTGACAGATAGATGCGTGCGTGCGACTGTATGAGTGTGTGTGTATGTGTGTATGTGTGAGTGTGTGTGTGTGTGCGTATATATGTAAAATGGAATTTAAAAAAATGTATACAGATATAATGAGAGAGGGAGATAAAGAGACAGATTCGTGTGCTACTGTGTGTGTGTGTGTGTGTGTGTGTGTGTGTGTGTGTGTGTGTGTGTGTGTGTGAATCTGTGCGCTTACGTATATATCTCAGATGGGATTTGAAATATTATACATATACGTTGTTTGCAAACGACTACTCTTACAGTCATAATCTTGACAAATGAGCAGAAAATCATAAAACATTTAAGTGTTTTTAAGGCTATCATTTCGTTGTCAGTCACGTGATCAAGTGTAACAAACATGGATAAAAGTCTGAGTAAAGAAAGAAGGCTTGACTGGTGCTGGAAAACGCTGCTTTCGGTCGATCGATCGTCTTCCATAATAATGTTCTTATCAAACGTCAAAGCCAGTGTCGACAGAACCGTACTTTGAAATTTTAAACACGACCTTTGACATACGAATAAGAGTTGTCGACCGTGGTTTCAAGAAACACGTTCTTTGCTCCTTTTATAAACTTCTTTCGACTGCTAAGGAGAAACGTTTAGAGGGCTTCAAGTTGTATTTATAAAGATAAGTTTGATTAAACATCTTTGTGCAGTAGAGGTTGTGTTTAACTTCATATTTAAGGAGAGAAATGTGTTCAGCTACAACTTAAGGAAATAATATTATTTAATCCAGTTCACAATGAAAAGGAGAAAAAATTGTGTTTTATTTGATTCACATTTAAAGAGAAAAGATGACACTGAAATGAATGTGATACACACCTTTCTGGCTTCAAGATACAAACAGAAAGAGGTTTTAGAGGACTTTTCGCATGCAGCCAAATACAGAATTCTTTCACGTTGCTATTAATAAAAAACTTTTTCTCTATCTAATGGTATATATGTATAGAAAATAAATCTCTTGTATAAATAAATCTAAAGTATGTTGTAAAACGTTCGCTTATCTTTGTTCAGAACAGATAAACAGAACGTCTTACATTAAAAACTTAGAATGGCTTTTAAGAAAATGCAAATATGAAATAATTAAAAAAAATATGTAAACGAATTTATTTACCTAAAATGATGGAACTGACATATATAAAACTTATCTCTCTGAGATTATTCTTTATAAGTCACAGTGTTAGTTTAGCTGGTGACACATCTTTCGTCACTGGCATTATCTCTCATCATGAAATACATCGAAATAATTCTGATGTAATACCCGCTTTTGTCCTGAAACAGAGTTACGAGACTTGGCGAGGAGCCTTGACTAATGTCAGCTCTAGAAATACTAATGAGGCATTAACATGGCGAGATAATAATTATTTCACTGTTAAGGAGTCAGGCTCTGAGAATCTATATTCAGTCAGAAAAACATTTAATGAAGAAAACCTCGGCATGACAAATACTTTCTATATTAAAAGTAGCAATTGCAAAGATCATAAATTTATTCACATTTCTTCAAATGAAGGCTATTTACGTGGAATTCTCTTTGATGTCAATATGTTCAAAATAAGTTGTTTCTGGAAGATCACTGTACCAGAAGGGTATTCAATGATGGTCATTGTCGAAATGAAGAAAGGTTACTGTCCCAGCAATGTTTTGATAGAAATCAGCGAAGACGAAACATTAAGTAAAGACAATCTGCTTGCATCAATTCAGTGTTCATCAAAGCTATCAAAAAAAGCAATTGTTACACTCTCAAATCATCTATTCTTTCGGTTTCAGGAAATATTAGTTATTCCTGGCTCTACAGTTACACAATTTCAACTGTTTTTCACTTCAGTAATCAAGTCTCTTCGACATTTTTTACCTGTTGTTTATGAATCCTTGCAATCTGGCTATATTACGTCACCCGGGTTTAGTGAAGACACTGAATACCCGAGCTACTTAAATGCCACATTTCAACTGGACGTACCCGACCAACATATAGTGATGATCAGTTTCCATCGTTTCAGTATTGGAACAGATTTAAGAGATGAATGTTTTATTGACAGACTGAATTTGTTTACCATAGACTCCAACAGAAGTATGAATCTAGAATGGAGTAAATGCGGCTTAGACACGTTTCAAGCGTTTGTTTACAATACGTCACTGCTTGTCAATTTCGTCACTGATAGATCGATAGGATTCGTTGGATTCAAGATGATGTTTTCGATTCACCTAGCGACGTATGCATTACTGCTGTCAGAAAACGGCCTGTTTGACTGCTACAGCCCACACTACGCAATGTTTAAACGTCATCTGGAATGTAATCTGGAACCCGAGTGCCAGGACGGGATAGACGAGAAAAACTGCCCTTTCAGTAGTCCTGCCTGTAACGGATCTCTGGAACTGGGAAGCAAGTGTTACACATATCATCATGAAAAAGGTGATATCTCTTGGGAAAGAGCAAGAGAATCCTGTCAGGACCAAGGTGGGAACCTGGCGATGCTAAAATCTTCCACTGAGCGGGACGCAGTCAGAGAAATGTTGTCTTACGGAAAAAGTCTTAAAACAATATTTGTCGGATTGAAACTTATCATCACTCGTTTTAACTATGGGGCGGGTTCTTTGTATGCAAACACGTGGCAATGGATCGATGGCACAGTTGCATACAATGCAAATATTACTACGAATGAATATGGAAACTTTATTTGTACCGTATACAGACACATTAGTCATCGTATGTTCACTGAAAGTGACTGTTCTATCAGTCTTTACACAGATTATATATGCGAAACAGAAGTGAAGAGTGATGAATCTGTAAAAAAAATAAATATTAATTTCCCAAAATTTAAAGATATTGAAGAAAATTTGAAATCGAATAATGCAACACTTTTGCGGTGTCAAGACGGCAGTGTTACTCACAACTTTCTGTTATGCCAGCCAGGGAGTACTTGCAGGGAAGTATCGACATCATTCTGGTGTTCGGTTTCCAGTTTTAAAACAATGGCGATTAAGTCAGCAACACACAATGGTGATATCAATGATTTAACAATCACAGCGATGTTTGTTTGTAATGACGGTAAACGGACATTGCATTACACAATGGTATGTGACTTTAAACGTGACTGTAATGATGGATCGGACGAAGACTTTTGTCAGTATGATCATCGGTGTCCAGAATATACTTGTCGCAACTTGCAGTGTATCAGATTTAAACAAGCTTGCGATAACATTATTCACTGTTGGGACGGTTCGGATGAAGACATGTGTTCACTGTTTATAAACATGAGGAAAAGGGAGCAAGAGAGCGATAAAATTCCTCCCCCGGCAATAATTGACTTTGACGCGGAAGAAAATATCATTAGAATACCGATCCGTCCCTCATCACCGTGCCCTCTTACACACTTTCGTTGCCATGGTGAGCTAAGTTATTGTCTCCCTGTTTACCTACGCTGTAACGGAGTATATGACTGCCCGGATGGTGAAGACGAGGATGGTTGTACGAAATATGTCTGTCCTGGGTTTTATCGGTGTTTCAACTCATCAGTTTGCGTCCATGTAGACCATCTGTGTGACGGTTGGCCACAATGTCCAGAGCGAGACGATGAAATGTTATGTGGATTTCGCTGTCCCATGGAATGTCGTTGTCAGGGACTAGCTCTCGTTTGTCACCAGTATTTTTCTGTTTCTGCCTACCCAGACATACGTTATCTGGATGCAAGCGAATCCAAACTGTCACCTCGTGACGTGTCAAAAAATGCCAAACTTGTCTGGTTACGTTTAAGTCGATGTAACATTGATCACGTGCACGACATGCAAACTCCTAATCTGCAGACATTAGATTTAAGTGACAACTTGATCACCTATGTTGACTTGAATGTATTTTACAAACTTTCAAATCTCGTAGAGTTAAACTTGGCGGGAAATCCTATAACGTATTTAAAACAACCCAAAGGTAACGTTGAACACAGTTCTCTACAACGACTAGACCTGTCGCGCACTGCCATATCACTTTTTGACAGCACAACATTGAAATCATTTCGTCACATTTATTTTCTTAACATGTCTCACAGCAACATTGAAGCTATCGGGGATTCTGGTTTCAATCATTTACCAGAAATTAAAACGCTAGATATTCGAGGAAACACACTGGAAATATTCTCCAAAGACATACTGAAACAATTGCCACAACTGGAAGTTATTTTTGCTGAAAACTATAAATTTTGCTGTAAAGCAATGTTGCCAGAACTTTTTCATGAAGATTTCTGTTTTGCCCCCAAAGATGAAATTTCGTCGTGTGAAGACCTTCTTCGTTCAAACTTGTACCGGGTGTTCAACTGGGTCGTGGCATCAATGACAGTCTTTGGAAATGCAGGGTGCGTTTTCGTTAGAGTGTTTGTTCAAATAATACATTCTAGATCTGGGTATGGGGTATTCGCTATCAACCTGAGTATTTCAGACTTTCTAATGGGGCTGTACCTTACTCTAGTGGGTGGGGCTGATCAACTGTACCTTGGAAAATATCTCTGGAATGAACATTCCTGGAAAACCAGTGGAATCTGTAAACTTTCAGGATTTTTATCACTTGTGTCAATTGAAGTGTCCTCCATGATCATATTTCTTATCACACTTGATCGTTTCATCGTCCTTCGTTTTCCTTTCAGCACGCTCTCTTTTCAAAGGAGGTCAGCTGCTTTGGCGTGTGGGGTTTCTTGGATGGTTGCTACAATGCTTGCTACCATCCCATTGCTGCCTATGACGTCACATTGGCAGTTTTATGGGCAAACAGGCATTTGTGTACCTTTGCCTTTAACTAGAAAGATATACCCTGGGAAAACCTATTCGTTCATCCTGATAATCACTTTCAACTTTGTGTTGTTCATTCTAATAGCGATGGGGCAGTCATTTGTGTACATGTCGATTCGGGTCAACTCCATGACGACCAACACGACCAGGAAATCGAAGGACAGCACAATTGCTCGACGACTTATATTCGTCGTTCTCTCAAACTTCTTGTGCAGCTTTCCCATCGGTCTTGTAGGACTGTTGGCTTCCGTTGGTACTCCAATTCCTGGAGAAGTCAATGTTGCCATGGCAATCTTTGTCCTTCCTTTAAACGCAGCGCTCAACCCTTTTGTTTACACATTGAACATTTTGGCTGAGAAGAGGCGAAAGTCGAAGAAAGTGGAATTGCTGACAATTCTGAGGGATCGCCTTCTGTCTGAGAAAACTGAAAGCATTTCCACCAGATATTGATCAGAGGTGGAATGAATGAAAAAAATACTATCGTTGGAAAACAGTCATTGTGTCCTAAAAATAATCTCATTCAAGCAGAGCAATCTAATGCTACTATTTCTGTTCTTAGTTAAAGGAACATGAAATGAACGACTCAGTGAACCATATATAAAAATGAACTTCTTAAAGGTCTTCCGCATTTTGTGTTACTTTAACTTGTGTGAGAGTTAATATATTTTTATCTATACGTTTTGTGTTACTTTAACTTGGGTGAGATTTAATATATTTTTATCTATACTTTTTGTGTTACTTTAACTTGGGTGAGAGTTAATATATTTTATCTATACGTTTTGTGTTACTTTAACTTGGGTGAAAGTTAATATATTTTATCTATACGTTTTGTGTTACTTTAACTTGTGTGAGAGGTAATATATTTTATCTATACGTTTCACAGCAATATAATTAACGTAGTAGATCTGTAATACAAATTAATCCAGAGAATATAAATTATTTCCATCTGAAATGAAAGTGCAGGAAAGTAGTACCTACTTATATCTAGCTTTTATTTTAATGAGGTGTATTTTAATTATTCAAGTGACGCCATTTCCACATAATTAATTATTATTAATTATTCATGATTAATTACAAGTGACGAGAAATTTAATTTATGGTAATAATTCTACAGAAGACACAACTCGTCTCTCTCACTTGGCGGATTTGCTGGTTCTGTACACTTTTCCTCTCTTCCACAATTTCAAAGACAAACTGTTACATTCACACAATATTTCCTGGGGTAGAAAACGCTTACTAAAGGAGAAGACAAATCCGTCCTTAACCTAGTGAACCCCCATTCAGTCACTGTCTTTCCAAGATATGGTTATCAATATGGATGAGAATGTATATAAATTTAACTATACATTTATTAAACAACATTGAAATATATAACATGTGAATATAATCAAAGAGGGTTGACATTTACAATACTTTGCAACAAAGTTCGATTAAATGTTGGACAATCATTCAGTTTATCCATGCATAGACATAAGCAGTCAATAATATAATCACATAATAAACTTCATGGAATCAACATGGAAATGAGAGAGGAGTTGGATTTAAAATGATCGATGTCAATTTTCTGATGGTGAGCGTTGAAGGTACCATGCTGCTGCTCGTGGGTTCATCGATAGATCGATCAAAGATAAGGAAAGAGCCCTGTCGGTTGAATATTTTCGTGTTCGATCGGTTGCGAAGACTGTAAGGTGATCGTTGTTGTGATGTGGACTTCATTCAAGGGTGATGGTGATTACGCCAACAGTTTTATGCCTCCACTGGAACTTTCGTGGGATCATTTCGTCTTAAGACATTCTCTGATCTGTAGTGCTCCAGTGGGACCTGCTCCGTTCACGAGTAGTCGGGGAGTGTTGGCGGTATTGTTGCTGTGGTGGTTTTTCGTCTTGGTGCATGCTTGGTGTGAGCGTTAGTTGTCGAATTTATTACCCCTCCTTTTCCCTGTGTTATCGAGTAGCGTGTCTGTGGAATTATGTAGATGTTAATTTGAACGTTATGGAGTCTGTGGTTTGATGCACGTTTTGTTAAAACCTCAACGTGCAGTGTTTTGGCTTGTGTCGTGCTGTAATTCGCTCGACCGATGCACAAACATGTCTGGCCGGCAAAGGCGGACTTTAGTCTGGGGTCCATAGGCTAAAGTTGTGGTCGAAGTTGTTACTTTCATTTCCAAATTTGGAGTCGTAAGGAGGGTAGGAGGGGTATCTTATAGAGCCCAGGTTAATAAAACACTAAGTTTGTACCTAGTGTGTATGTGCTCCGGGTTGTTCCACCCCCTTGCCTCTTCACAGGTGGTGTTGTTGCTGTTGTCGCTGGCGTCGTATCTGTCCCGGTGTTCTTTGGGATGAATGAAGGCTGGCGCTGGCTGTAGGTTAAGGTGGTCAAACAGCAGTTGAATCATGTCAGCAATGGGGTGATTAATGTATCCCCAATGCATGATCTCTTGCTCACTCTGCCGCCGCCATTGTTGTCGTTGCTGCTGTCGGCGTTGGTTGTATTGACGTTGCTGTTGTTGTTACTGTTGTTGACTATTGTTGTCGCTGTTGATATCGGAT
This sequence comes from Sinotaia quadrata, assembly GCA_028829895.1. Lineage (NCBI taxonomy): Eukaryota > Metazoa > Mollusca > Gastropoda > Architaenioglossa > Viviparidae > Sinotaia > Sinotaia quadrata. The sequence goes on along the minus strand of CM054179.1, from coordinate 101,730,883 downwards.
GTGTTGAAGTGGGAGTCGTCTTTTTCTTTCGGGGCCTGCTCTGTTGTTGGAGTTGATATCTGGGTTCTTTTGTTGTGATTGTTGTTTTCGTTGATGCTGCTCTTTGTAGTGTGTCTGTTAAAGGTGAGAGTGGTTGTGCCCTAAGAACCCTGGTGTACTCTTTTAATGTTGCCGACTTCTGTCTCTCTGTTGTAGTGGTGTGGTCTGTTTCTGTTTGTGTTATTTTTTCAAGATTCTAGGTAATGGTCATCTACGAGCTGGCGACTTTTTAATTCGATTTGAATTTCTTTTTCGTTGATGGTAGTGTTTGTTGTCTGGTTTTTTTTCCACCTCTGTTGTGTTTGAAAGGGTTCGTGAAAAATCAAGACGGCATTTTTGTTTTGCTGTCTGCGTGGAATTTGGTTGTAGGAGGAATGTTCCACGTGATGTTGGTGTTTACTCCTCGCTTGTAGCGGTTCGTGGTGTTTGAGTGAAAGATTGCTCCTTTTTTTCAGGTGGTTTTCATTGTCTGTGGTATTTTCCACTGGATGTTAGTTGAATTTTTCTGTCCGTTGATGGTTGTGGTATTTTGGCTGTGGAGAGATGTTCATTTAAAATACTAAGTAATACATTGAACTCACGGGTGCTACATAAGCAATTTTAAATTCAAAGCAAAGATCAATAACAAACATGTACGAACTATTCTAAATCCATTCTTCCTTTTCCTGTCATTTAAATTGCCATAAGATAAGGATCGCCTTTGTGAACAGGATCGATTATGTTCCAATCCATTGGATAAAATTGATGAAATTGATATCAGCAAGTGTAAGACTATTAGTCAGAAAACTACTCATTCAGTGGGAACTGTTTGGATTGCATTAGCAATTTTCTAGCATATTCTCAACTCGAGTTGTTTACTTCAACTTAAAAAAAATAACCATCATAGAGTCCAAGGCCGGGTCACTTTGACAATTTAACAATTTATACAACAACTAAGTTTAGAAATAGGGATAGGCGAATTTATTCCGCCTCAATTCCATTGGTACTTTTGAAAGTAAAAATGCAGCCGATTCTCAAGTGTTATTTTCAAGTGTTTTAATTTGAAATTAAGAGAAACTAATTAAAAGTATTATTCTTTACATGATGTTCACGGTTAGTGAGAAATTTGCTTCGCACGACAGTATCAACTCTTTTGATATTATAAATATTACAGTATTTTCATAAATTAAATATCATCACTTTTAGTTATACTCTGTTAATGTTGCTAATATTATAATATATACACAAACTCTATTATACTGAAAATCTTGAAATAGTGACTAGAATTTTATTACAAACACATTCATGTCTCTAACATTACAATACATACACAAAATCTATTATAACGAAAATCTTGCAATAGAGACTAGAATTTTATTACAAACACATTAATGTCTCTAACATTACAATACATACACAAACTCTATTTAACTAAAATCTTGCAATAGTGACTAGAATTTTATTACAAAGACAGTAATGTGTCTGATATTACATTATATACACAAACTCAGTTATATTGAAAATCTTGCAATATTTACCAGAATTTTATAAATGTTGCGGCATTTCACAAAAATCTGACTTGTCCTCCAGACCATTTATTCTACAGTGTGACCATAGCCCTTTAACTTACTTATACTCCAGACCATTTATTCTACAATGTGACCTTAGCCCTTTAACTTACTTCCGCAGTGGTGCCAGATGATAACACCAGACTCACTCTGTGGATCCTTTATTGTTGAACACATATCCCTGGTAAGTAAAATTCTGGAGTTGACGCATTATCAAGACACCAAATCACCACCCTGTGAATGAATATTTGGAGCAAGGGGATGGGTGCATACAGTATGATTATTGTATGTATGTTTGTGTTGTTGGAATAAAATCACTTATCTCAATCTCGCCTTTGATTTTCACTTAATTCTTAAGTTCCAATTAAAATAAAGTGTGGTGGGTGGTGGTGGTGGTGGGAGTTTGCTGCAACATTAAAATTCTTCAGATCAGACTACATAACACAACTCTGCCCCCCCCCCCACTAGAAAGATAAACATCCGTTATCGATTCGCCAAACATTACATCCGGTCTGGACACGTGGTTTACACCATACACTGCCATCAGTCGGTATACTGCATATCAAACCAATAATTATTTGGAAAATAGTACTATGAATCAGTCAGAAATACAGTCACTGTGACAAAGAGAAAGGCAGACAACGACCAGATATATAAATAGATAGATAGTTAGTTAGTTAGAGAGAGAGAGAGAGAGAGAGAGAGAGAGAGAGAGAGAGAGAGAGAAAGAGAGAGAATGAAAAGCGATCAATGTAAATGATCATAAGTTTTTTCTAATAACAAAAATAGCGATCATAGAGATAAGTCTTTATAATTAATAAAATCCCCTCCCCGGGAAAAACCAACGGCCTGTTCTTAACTAAATATAGAAATTCTAAGTAAGACTCTTGGTCACTTGGACAATACAACACAACGTCGTGGACATTTAATTAGATTGCACTTATTATTTCTCTAGTACTTTCTGTGCTGTGGTGAGAATGCTGGCTAGCAGAATTTATCACGTTTATTAATCAATAAGCCGGGATATTCTAGAAAAACGTTTGCATTTTCTCTGTAAAATACAATCAGGGAACATTACATTTATAATTTACAGTGTATTCATATCTAACTCCTATATATCTTACATTCAAGTCTCAACTTACAGTTTCCAGCATACAGCATAATACATACAACAAAATAATTTATGAACATGTTACTAGGATCAATGCCATGTATATATTAACATATACAAACATCATAATTCACAATTGTAGAAGTAAGAGTCGACTCACATAATACATCTGTACATAACATGTATGCATATATATCATTAGCAAAGTGCATAAAATATTCACATGTCCATTCTCTTTCAATCAATCAGTTATCTCACCATTAAGCTCGCGCCCCACATTTCATGACCGGACTTCAGCCACACCACATTCAAAGTGATTAGAGAATAGAATTATTTCGGCAGTTAAAATTTGATATTAGCTCATTGGCTGGTCTAGTTCTTGTAAATATTAACCATTGGATAATAAAAATATTCATCCACATAAGACCGATTTATATTACATCAGCAGGTTCTAGCACATTCTCTTCATGAGTTGTTATTTTAACTCTGGTACTTACAATACACACAGTACCCGAAGGTCAGGCCACGCTGACATTAAACAAATAATATAATATTTAGTTTAAAATAGGGACAGACAACTCTGCTCTGTCACAGTTAGCAACTTCCATTTTCCTATAGGAGAGCAACACATTGGCAAATTCCGTTCTCCTTTGAGAGAGACTCACACCAGCAACTTCCATTCTAATTTGAGAGAGCAACACATCAGCTACTTCCATTCTAATTTGAGAGAGAAACACATCAGCAACTTCCATTCTTGAAGAGAGCAACACAACAGCAACTTCCATTCTAATTTGAGAGAGCAACACAACAGCAACTTCCATTCTCTTTGAAGAGAGTGGCACACTAGACATTGCTGGCGGTCTCCTTAAAGAAAGCGACACACTAGAAACTTACAATCTCCTTGAAATGAACGACCTGTTAGAAACTGATGAGTGGAATGCTTTAGACTCTGCCAGATGACATTGAAGTAGTAAACGACATAGAAGTCAATGCCAGTGTCTCTGAAAGGTCTCAGAACCTTGATGAAATAATTCGAAAATTCTATAACCCAGAAAATACAAAAAAAAAAACAAGTAAAAAGCATTAACAGGTGTAAGTACTAAACTATCGACTGAATTTCTTGCACTTGTCAGCGTGGGAGATAACTCTTCATTGCACATTCTCAGGATATCCTTGGTCCAACTCCTGTCTTCTTTATTTTAGTGAAGGTTTTAGTATTAGTTTTAAAAGGTGCAAACCTGGAATTTGTCAAGCCGGTAATTGACATTGTATTTAAATAGAAAAGTGTAATTTGTTCATCAGAGTGCAGAATCCGTTTCTTATTCACACTAGGTCAAAACCGATTTGTCATCCACTAATTAACTTTTCCACTGTATTATAAATGAAATTAAATAAAAAGCTATGTTTTAATTTAGCAACAAGAACTGGTATTCAGAGTTAGCAATAGTACAAATATTAACGATTTAAGAGTATAAGAAAATTGATTGGCTTGTTGTATGAGAAATAACGAGATTTTCCATTGGCTATTATGTACAGAAGATGATTGTAATGCAAGCCCGCATTGTTTGCATGTGGACAGATATATAGCCTATTGTATGCTAACTAAAAGAAAACACACGCACGCACAAATACAAGAAAAGAAACGTGAATCACAATAACAAGACATTTATTTGCGAAAAATAGTAATTAATAAAGACGTCCACAAATAAGAAACAGAAATTCTTTCACACTGGAGATAAAACAAAGGAGACGAGAAAAAGATACTCATGCATATGTGATATTTTTCAACCCGGGAAATGATATCATATCCTCTCGACAACTCCTACAACTGTAATCAAATGTAAACACACTTAAATCCCGAACATAAGAAAATAATAGTTTGATGCGTAAAAAGAAAATAACAAACACAAATTTGACTTAGTTACGTAAGGTGCCAACATTTAAATAATTCAATAAAATAACTAATTCTGATATAAAGAATCTCTTTCGTTAAAAATGTCAGCTTTTGAATAAATGTTCTCTAGTTTGAAGATACAAAAACTATAAACAAACGACAGCGGGACTAATGAATGCAAATTACATATCTATTTCATATCCTGGGGTGCACAGTGAAACTTCATGTCTCATGAAGAATGCAGGGCTGTTGTCAGGGAAACGACACAATAAAAAAATGAATGTCATGTGCACAAGAAAAACAAGAGAATGCAATGCGTCATGGCTGGCGCCTTTCTGTGGTAACGCTATGGTACTCATGTAGCAAAGTGTATAACTAATTCGGCAAAGTGTAACGCTGCCTCTGCAAGCCCATGTATCATTGACGTAGTAAAGTGTAGAGCTGACACGAATCCAAGGACGACTACATTTCTGTAGCTAGTGCAGTGTAGCACAGTCGTCATACAACCCTCTTCATCAACAATACGGCGCGGTGGGGGAGGGAGTTAGGGTTGGTAGGGATGTCTGCACTTTTCCGCAGTTGATTCCCTTCAAGAGAACATTGTTGTTTATTGAAAAATGTTCCGGGGTCGCAATTAGCGCAATGATTACACGGCTGTCCAGAGACTAACTGAATGGCTACTCTCCCTTGACTGGATGTCAAATCCTGCTTGTTATAAATATTAGATATAATTTTCCAGAAGGTAATGAATGCAGATTCCGTATTCCTCATTGAAGAAAAAAGTTGGAAATTGTGAATCATAACAAACACTACATAACCATCGTTCATTGAAAAACATTGCTGGTTACTTTTAAAATAAAGATCTAGCAGTTCTACTACCTTAAACATAGCCACAGCTCAATGAAAAACATTGCTGTTAAAATAAAGATCTAACAGTTCTACTACTTTAAACATAACCACAGCTCACTGAAAATCATTGCTGGTTAGTGTTAAAATAAAGATCTAGCAGTTCTGCTACTTTAAACATAACCACAGCTTACTGAAAAACATTGCTGGTTATTGTTAAAATAAAGATCTAGCAGTTCTACTACTTTAAACATAACTGCAGCTCACAAAAAAAACGATTTTGGTTAGTGTTAAAATAAAGATCTAGCAGTTCTACTACTTTAAACATAACCACAACTCACTGAAAAACATTGCTGGTTAGTGTTTAAAAAGAAATAACATTAAAAGGTAACACTACACTTTAAAATAAGTTCTAAGACTTTAAATAAAACCACAATATGTGTAAGTATATATGGATATTTTCATCAACCTTATTCATCAACATCAGTATTTTAATTTGCACCTAACCAGCTGGTACCAGATTGGGCATTAACCAATGCAGATACGTGTAATTATTTATCCTAATGGTCGATTTATGTCATTCACTATAAATTCATAAAGTTTATAATTATATTTCCATGGTACCATTTAGACTGTTATGTTTTGACTATACTGGTATGGTGGATGAACCATGTATATTTGAGTAAGTTTTGACTATATTGGTAAGGTGTATCAACCATGAATATTTGTTTAAGTTTTGACTATATTGGTATGGTTTGATCAATCATGTATATTTGTGGTTTATAGTGTAAGTTTTCACTATATTGGTAAGGTGTATCAACCATGAATATTTGTTTAAGTTTTGACTATATTGGTATGGTTTGATCAACCATGTATATTTGTGGTTTATAGTGTAAGTTTTGACTATACTGGTATGGTGGATGAACCATGTATATTTGAGTAAGTTTTTACTATATTGGTAAGGAGTATCAACCATGTATATTTGTGGTTTAGAGTGTACGTTTTCACTATATTAGTGTATCAACCAAGTATATTTGTGGTTTAGAGTGTACGTTTTCACTATATTAGTGTATCAACCAAGTATATTTGTGGTTTAGAGTGTACGTTTTTACTATTTTAGTGTATCAACCAAGTATATTTGTGGTTTAAAGTGTAAGTTTCTACTATAATGGTATGATGTATAAACATGTATATTTGTGGCATAGCTTATAGAAGAGAGAAATCCAGTGTTTTCTACTTCTGCTTTGACGATTGACCTTTTCGAACAACAGTACCTGGGCTCATTTCTATACACCATGCGTGGGAAATCGGTTGATAGGAATCACCTTTCTGGAATCTAGTGGTCTATTACTTAATGTATGACATTTATCACATCTAGTGGTCTATTACTCAATGTATCATTTTTATCACATCGTAGATATTCTTTCTTTACATTCATGTAATTTATCATTTTAATTACAAAAAGGGAGGTAACACTGTGCAACAATAATTTGGTAGATTTACTTATGAAGTGAAAGACTTTAAAAAAAATAAATGTACAATTATTTAGTGTTTTGAACAATCATTCATTTTGGTTTCTTCTTTCACAACGTGACTCACAAGCCACTTCCTAAGATGGATTTCGTAAGCGTTTTGCCGAGTCTCATTGGCCAGACTAAACAAATACAAGATTGGGTCAAGTGCCGAAGATAGGGGCATTAATATAATAGTAATGAAAGCTATAATTTCACCAGATATTTGGACACTAAATACAGCAAACATATTCACTACGCAAATAAAGAACCAGCACGCAAGTTTGACCACAACTATAGAGGTCAAACGTCCGGCAATGTTTTTTTCTTGAGTGAATTGTGTCGCATCACTTGTCAGGTAGTTCTTTCTTAATGTCCAGCAAACAAATGTTTCTTCGAGCGAGGTGACCAGTATTACGAAAATGAGCAGGAGAACTATTCCAGAAAAATATTTTTTACCAGCATCATTCTTGCCAGTCCAGTTGAAGGACAATGGAGAGCAAACAGCCGAATGACCATAAAAGGTCCAATGTGACGTCAAAGGTAATAATGGAATAGCAGCAAGTACAATGCCGGTAATCCATGCGACCAAACAAGCAAACACAGCGGACCATCTCTTAAAACGGAAAACACTCACACGAAAACGAAGAACGATAACTCTGTCAAAAGTGGCGAGAAAGATTATGAAGATCGAAACTACAGTGGACAAAAGTGACAAGAAACCCGAAAACTTGCAAATAATGCTTTCTTTCCAAATGTTTTCTGATATAAAATACCTGTCATGATAAATATATTCTGCACCGATAATCAGAGACAGATATATGCCCATCAGAAAATCTGCCGCGTTCAGGTTGAAGATAAAAATAGATAAGTCCAATTTTAAAGATATTTTCCGAATACAGAGCCTCATAATCATACAACTTGCATTACCTACAAGTGACGTCAATGCCATCAACGAAACGAGAAATCGATGAAGGTATGAGTGCAAAAGATGTTCACAAGAAGAGAAGACATCTTGATCGGAAAAGCACATACCATTAGTGAACTGTTCTGGCAGGTTTTCTTTACAGCAAAGTCTGTAATTCCCTGCAAACACAATCTCAAGCCGTTTTAATCCACGAAAAAGATTTTGAGGAAACATTGTGAGTGACGTGTCTCGTGAGTCAAATATTTTTAGTCTTGGCAAATACAAAAAGCCAGAAGTATCGATTACCTCTACATGGCTATATGATATGTTAAGAAAACTAATGCCTGGAAAGTTTTTAAAGTTAGTACTGTTGAAAACGTTTAGATAAGTATGTGACAGGTCAACACCTTCCAAGAAATATTGTTTAAGAACTTGCACGTCACTGACTAGAGATAGAGGATTCCTAGCAAGAGTCAATTTTTTAAGCATTTTCAGGTTTAAGAAAGTATTCATGTTAATAGACGTAATAAAATTATCACTTAAATCTATATCCATCAGATTAGGATTGTACAACTGTATCACGTGATCAAGGTTGCAGTGTTTTAAACTTAATCTGATTAAATATGTATTGAAAGCAACATCTTTGAGGGTCATTCCAGAGCCGTCTCCATCCAGGAAGCGAAGTTCTGAAAATGTTTTAAGTGCAATACGTTGTCTGCAAATGAATGCCAACCCTAGACACTGGCAGCCATCAGGACAACGGAATTCACACAAAAGCTCATCGTGGTGATTGGGGCAATGTGGAATTCCATCACACAAGTTGTCCACGTGCACACAGATTTTTGAATTGAAACAACGAAAAAATCCCGGACACACATACTCCTCGCATCCCATCTCGTCTTCGAGGTCCGGACAGTCATACACTCCGTTACAACGGACAAACACAGGAAGACAATAACTCAACTCGCCATGACACCGGAAGTGCGTCATAGGGCACCGTTCAGAACGCTGAATTTTAATTTGATAGAATCCTATTTTATGGCTAAAGTGTATTATAGCAGGAGGATGCATAGTGATAAAGTTTCTTAAAAATAGATGGCATGTGATCTCGTCCGATCCATCAACGCAGTCTTCTTTCCCGTCGCATTTCTGGATGGAGTTGATGCATTGACCATTGCGGCAAACTTCTTCTGAACAGGTGTCATGAGTACAAAAGGTTTCATCAGATCTGTCTACACAGTGAAACCGGAAATCACAGACTAGTGTGAAAGGGATTGTTTTCTTTCTGTCGTCACATTCAAAAGTAGCTATTCGCCGGATATTTTCGATTCCTGCCAGGTTTCGACCCCTGTGACCTTGAATGAATTTACTATTGGACATTTGACACCACTTCAAGTATCGTGTCTCCCCACAAAAACTCTCAGGACTACAAGATAGAAAATCATATGTCACATGACCTTCTGCACAACGCACAAGTGATTGTCTCAGGATTGTATCATTTAACAGCAATTCATTTTGAATTGGAAACTGTAACACTTTTTCTGTAAACATAAGACTGCTTCGTGTTTCTGTCTGGCAAATAAACTCATGCATAATATCACTGCATAATGTAGCACGCACAATCCAAGGCGAACACGGGAAACAGGAGGTACAGAGTTCGTTCCATATGAGATGAAACATGGAGATATTAGCACTATAACCAATTGACCCGTCCACCCAGGTGAACATAAATTTGTAAAAGGGTTTCATGTTAGAAAGCCTTCTACTCAACCCGACGTATGCAGGACCTTTCCTTCGTTTCGTGTAACGAAAGATTCCCTCTACTGCTACTTTTTCCTCGGCAGTTTTGGGCATGACCAAATTCCCACCTTGAATTTGACACTGCTCTTGAGCCTTTTGCCAGGTGAGGCCATTCTTTGATTTGTGGTAACTGTAACACTTGTTTTGAAAAGCCACGGAGCCATTACAGGCCGGACTGCTGAAAGGGCATTCTCGTTCGTCTTCTCCACCCAGACACTCAATTTCTAAGTTGCATTCCAAATGTCGTTTGAAGGTCGGGTAATGAGACACTGAGCAATCATAAAGGCCGTTTTTGGTTACTGGCGGGACGAGGGTCTGAGGGTGAAAGGTGAAGATTATCATAAATCCTGCTCCTGCGCTAAGATCGTTAGTAACGAAGCGCAAGATCAGCGAACTGTTATAAATGGAATCTGTGCATAAATCACCTGAGCAACATCTCGATACAGAAATGTCGCTACCCAATGAATCAACTGTAGAGAGTTCCAAAAAGATTTCATTACAATCGCTGTCACTTTGAAAATGGACTTTCCGGAAACTGACCATTACTGTATGATTGACAGGAACATCAAGTCTGGCCAACGCATTCATGTATCTTGGGTACCCTCCGATTTCGTCAAATCCTGGTGACGTCACGATACCAGAGTGTGGTGAGTCAAACATTACCGGTAACGTAAGTCTTAAAGACTGTGACGTCACGTTGATTTGAATGTGGAATTTTGGAAAATATGTCGAATCGTTGGAAATTGGTCCTGAACGGAAATAAAGACAGCAGGACACGGACGCAACAATTTCTTTGTCGGAAGGGTCAATACAAGTTTGAAATGAAAGTAAGCTATATTCCTCCATAGCCTCGTTTTCGCTTGACGTCAGGTATGTCTTACCCATGCATGGTTCTGTCAACTGCAGTATTGCTACAATATAAAACCCGTCAGGGGCGATAACCTTCCACTGACAAAAGTCTAATTGGGAGTTAAAAGCGTCACGAGCGAAAATGCCGATAATAGACACTTGTGTGAAATAATCCATGAATAATATATGGTCAGTGCAGTCCTCTGTAGTAATGTTAACATGCCCAGTTGTCTCGTTAATATTTCGGCCATCGTTTATGACGTGAATCGAGTTACTATTTGCTGATGTCCAGGTACTGACCTCCTCAGAAATTTCATTTAAAACCTGAATAGATTTCTCACTGACCTCGATAATATTTTGCTGGCCATGCCTGGAGTTTGTATTGTTCATGAAAACTGTGGACTGTCTGGAATCAGAGTGACATGTAATGTTATCGGGTACAATGAACCCAGAATGCAGTGTGAAATGAGATACTTTTGACCTTGCAATTTCCAGAGCCTGGTCAAAGTTTACCTTGAACAATTTAACCATCATAGGGATTAATAGCACCTCAACCAGCAGAACGGAAATATGCATATTTTTGTGTGATTTTCTTTAGAATAGTAAAACGTCTCTTAGTACTGACCAAATTGGATAATTATCTATTTATAGTTTCGTTTCACCTTCCGAAAGGTGTTAGTAAAGTTTATTTTAGCTCAAAACGTTGAATATAAACATAATTTTATTCTATATACGAATAATATTTATTAATAATAATCATTTTCCTCAAATTAGACAGACCTTCTCTATGCAGCAGAAAGATCCTTATCTTAATGTTTAAAATTAATGTAGAGTTGTGAATCAATGACTTGGTTCAGAAACAAGTTACTTCCCCTTCTCGAGGATAGAATACTTATCCTAACGACAAGTGTCATGTAGGAGCGAGATATATTTCAAAATTATTGTGAAAGTGGAGTCTTCCAACGCAAAATTTCTGCTAATAAAATATTGTACTGAATTGTACTTTAATAGATTTCTACACATTTAAAATAATTTATAAACATTATTTGTGTATGTTTTTTTTAATGCATTTAATAGCATAAATGATAAAATATTTGAAATATTTCTTTTAGAAATAATGATTACAAGAGAAAACTCAAATAGACGCGCATATGTGTGCTTGGTGGGAGAAGAAATGACGTGTGTACGTGTGTGTGTGTGTGTGTGTGTGTGTGAAAGAGCGAGAGAGAGAGAGAGTATGTTTATGTGTATTTTTTAATATTTTCTGTGTATTCTATGTGAATAGAATATTTTGAAATAATATTATTAAATTAATGAATGAGTTTGTTGGTATAGTATATGTTCATCTGTTGTGTGCACATGCGTGTATGTATATATGTCTGTATCTGTTGCTGAAAAATACTTTTCGTCATTGCAAGTTTCATTTAATAAAAGTAAATAATGTTATTTTCTGTTAACATATAACTGTGAGAATCTAAAAGCACACCATGTTAAAGATAATTTAAAAAATATAATTTGATGACTACTTTAGCCAGAGAAATATCAGGTTTCATTTTGCGTGAAGTACGCAGAAATAAATATGTTGTTAATATAAAGCAAAATGCATAAAATATATGTAAAATAAATGTTTTCAAAGTAAACAACTATTCAATTGGATTAAAATATATTTAAAAATTGCATTGAATCTCTAATACCTTAAGAAAAAGAGTTTATTTAAAATATAAAACTGTCACTATTAACTTGATATTTCATTTGATAATTTTCAGGACGTTTTCGACTAAATGCATTTTTTAACAATGTTTATCAAATTTCGCAAATATCGAAGCATCCCATGGACTTAATATAGTTTACTAGAACTGACATGAATCCTACAAAAAGAAATTAATATTTTAGTCATTTATTCTTACATTTTGTAAATGTATTTACTTAATGAATAATGTAAACTGTTTGGCAATATATATGTGTGTGTGTGTGTGTGACAGTGTGTGTGTGTGTACATATTACGTATGTATACAGATATAACGAACGGTTTATATATGAACTGACAGATATAATCGAGTACGACTATATGTGTGTGAGTGTCTGCGTGTACTTAAATATGTAAAATGATTTTTTAAATAAATGTATACCGATAGGTAGATAAAATGAGAGAGAGAGAGAGAGAGAGAGAGAGAGAGAGAGAGAGAGAGAGAGAGAGAGAGAGAGAGAGAGAGAGATGAAGAGACTGACAGATGCGTGTGCGACTGTGTGTGTGTGTGTGTGTGTGCGTGCATGTGTGAATGTATGCGCTTACATATATATGTCAAATGGGATTTGAAATATATATATACATTATTTGCAAACGACTACTATTACAATCATCATCTTGACAAATGAACAGAAAATCAAAATGCATTTCAGTGTTTTTAAGGAGATACATTTCGTTGTCAGTCACGTGACCAAGAGTGAAACAAACATAGATAAAAGCCCGGGTAAAGGAAGGACGGGATGAATGTGGTGCTGGAAAACGCTGCTTTCGGACGATCGATATCTTCCAAAATGGTAAACGTCAATGCTAGCTAGTGTCGTTAGAATAGTATTTTAAAATCTTAAACACGACCTTTGACATATGAATAAGAGTTGTCGAACCATAGTATCAAGAAATACTTCCATTGTTTCTTCTTTTATAAACTTCAATCCACTATTAAGGAGACACGTTTAGAGGATAGCAAGTTGTATTTAAAAAGATAAGTTTGCTTAAACGTCAGTGCGCAATTAATGAAATAGTTGTGTTTAGTTTCGTATCTAAGTAGACAAATGTGTTATTATTTAACCCAATTCACAGTGAAGGAGACAAATTTGTATTTTATCTGCTTCACATTTAAGGACACTGAAATGAATGTGATACACACCTTTCTGGCTTCAAGATAAAAAACAGGTTTTAAAGGACTTTTGCGTGCAGCCAAATATAGAATTTGTTCGCGTTACTATTAATAAAAAAAGCTCTTTCTCTGTCTAATTATATGTATAGAAAATAAAACTGTTTTATGACTAAATCTAAAGTATGCTGGAAAACATTCACTAACCTCTGTTCAGTTCAGATAAACAGAACGTTTTACATTAAATCTTATATTAAAAGGGTTAGTAAGCAAATGCCAATCTAAAATAATTAAAAAAAAGATATGTAAACGAATATATTTGCCTACAACAATGGGATTGACATATATAAAGGTTATCGCTCTGAGGTTATTCTTTATAACTCGCAGTGTTAGTTTAGCTGGTGACACATCTTTCGTCACTGGCATTATCTCTCATCATGAAATACATCGAAATAATTCTGATGTAATATCGGCTTTTGTCCTGAAACAGAGTTCGGAGACTTGGCGAGGAGTCTTGACTAATGTCAGCTCTAGAAATACTAATGAGACATTGACATGGCGAGAGAATAATTATTTCACTTTTAAGGAGTCAGGCTCAATCAGTAGAACATTTAATGAAGAATATCTCGAGATGACAAATAGTTTCTATATTAACAGTAGCAATTGCAAAGATCACAAATTTATTAACATTTCATCGAATGAAGGGTATTTACGTGGAATTCTATTTGATGTCAATATGGTGGAAATAATTTGTTATTGGAAGATCACTGTACCAGAAGGGTATTCAATGTTGGCTATTGTCGAAATGAAAAAAGATCACTGTCGCAGCAATGTTTTGATAGATGTCAGTGAAGATGAAACATTAAGTAAAGACAATCTGCTTGCATCAATTCAGTGTTCATCGCCGTTATTAAAAAAAGCCATTGTTACACTGTCAAATCATCTATTCTTTCGGTTTCAGGAAATATCAGTTATTCCTGGCTCTACAGTTACACAATTTCAACTGTCTTTCACTTCAGTGATCAAGTCTCTTCGACATTTTCTACCTGTTGATTTTGAATCCTTGCAAACTGGCTATATTACGTCACCCGGGTTTAGTGAAGACACTGAATACCCGAGCTACGTAAATGCTACATTTCAACTGGACGTACCCGACCAACATATAGTTATGATTAGTTTCCATCGTTTCAGTATTTCAGGATTAAGAGATGAATGTTTTATTAAGAGACTGAATTTGTTTACCATAGACTCCAACAGAAGTATGAATCTAGAATGGAGTAAATGCGGCTTAGACACGTTCCAAGCGTTTGTTTACAATACGTCACTGCTTGTCAATTTCGTCACTGATGACTCGATAGGATTCTTTGGATTCAAGATGTTGTTTTCAATTCACCTAGCGACGTTTACATTACTGCTGTCAGAAAACGGCCTGTTTGACTGTTCCAGTCCACACTACGTCATGTTCAAACGTCACCTGGAATGTAATCTGGAACCCGAGTGCCAGGACGGGATGGACGAAAACAACTGCCCTTTCAGTAGTCCTGCCTGTAACGGATCTCTGGAACTGGGAAGCAAGTGTTACACATATCATCATGAAAAAAATGATATCTCTTGGGAAAGAGCAAGAGAATCCTGTCATGACCAACGTGGGGACCTGGCGATGCTAAAGTCTTCCACTGAGCAGGACGCAGTCAGAGAAATGTTGTCTTACGGAAAAAGTCTTAAATCAATATTTATCGGACTGACACAGAGCACAACTCGTGTTAACTATGGGGCGGGGTCTTTGTATACAAACATGTGGCAATGGATCGATGGCACAATTGCATACAATGCAAATATTACTACGAATGAATATGGAAACTTTACGTGTACTGATTACACACACATTAGTCATCGCATTTTCCCTTTAAATAACTGTTATGTCAGTCTTTACACAGATTACATATGCGAAACGGAAGTGAAGATTGATGATTCCGTAAAAAAAATAAATATTAATTTCCCTAATTTTGAAGATATGGACGAAAATTTGAAAACGAATAACGCAACACTTTTGCGGTGTCAAGACGGCAGTGTTACTCACAACTTTCTGTTATGCCAGCCAGGGAGTACTTGCAGGGAAGTATCGACATCATTCTGGTGTTCGGTTTCCAGTTTGAAAACAATGGCGATTAAGTCAGCAACACACAATGGTGATATCAATGATTTAACAATCACAGCGATGTTTGTTTGTAATGATGGCAAACAGACACTGCATTATACAATGGTATGTGACTTTAAACGTGACTGTAATGATGGATCGGACGAAGACTTTTGTCAGTATGATCATCGTTGTCCAGAATATACCTGTCGCAACTTGCAGTGTATAAGTTTCAAACAGACTTGTGATTACATTAATCATTGCTGGGACGGTTCGGATGAAGACACGTGTCCACTCTTTATAAACATGAGGAAAGGTGAGCAAGAGAGAGATAAAATTCCTCCCCCGGCAATAATTGACTTTGACGCGGAAGAAAATATCATTAGAATACCGATCCGTCCCTCATCACCTTGCCCTCTAACACACTTTCGTTGCCATGGTGAAATAAGTTATTGTCTTCCTGTTTACCTACGCTGTAACGGCATATACGACTGCCCCGATGGTGAAGACGAGGATGATTGTAAGAGATATGTCTGTCCTGGGTTTTATCGGTGTTTTAACTCATCAGTTTGCGTGCACATAGACCATCTGTGTGACGGGTGGCCACAATGTCCAGAGCGTGACGATGAAAAGTTGTGTGGATTTCGCTGTCCCATGGAATGTCGTTGTCAGGGACTAGCTCTCGTTTGTCACCAGTATTTTCCTGTTGCTGCCTACCCAGACGTACATTATCTGGATGCAGACGAATCCAAACTGTCAACTCGTGACGTGTCAAAAAATGCCAAACTAGTCTGGTTACGTTTAAGTCGATGTAACATTGATCACGTGCACGACATGCAAACTCCTAATCTGAGGACATTATATTTAAGTGACAACTTGATCACCTTCGTTGACTTGAATGTATTTTACAAACTTTCAAATCTCGTAGATTTAAACTTGGCAGGAAATCCTATAACGTATTTAAAACAACCCAAGGGTAACGTTGAACACAGTTCTCTACAACGACTAGACCTGTCGCGCACTGCCATATCACTTTTTGACAGCACAACATTGAAATCATTTCGTCACATTAATTTTCTCAACACGTCTTACAGCACCATTGATTCTTTTGGGGATTCGGGTTTCAATTATTTGCCAGAACTTCAAACGCTAGATATTCGAGGAAACACACTGGAAATATTCTCCAAAGACATACTGAAACAATTGCCACAACTGGAAGTTATTTTTGCTGAAAACTATAAATTTTGCTGTAAAGCAATGCTGCCAGAACTGTTTCATGAAGATTTCTGTTTTGCCCCCAAAGATGAAATTTCGTCGTGTGAAGATCTTCTTCGTTCAAACTTTTACCGGGTATTCAACTGGGTCGTGGCTTCAATTACACTTGTTGGAAATGCAGGTTGCGTTTTCGTTAGAGTGTTTATGCAGATAATACATTCTAAAACTGGGTATGAGGTGTTCACTATCAACCTGAGTGTTGCAGACTTTCTGATGGGGCTGTACCTTATTCTAGTGGGTGGGGCTGATCAATTGTATCTTGGAAAATATCTCTGGAATGAACACTCCTGGAAAACTAGTGGAGTCTGTAAACTTTCAGGATTTTTATCACTTGTGTCAATTGAAGTGTCCTCCATGATCATATTTCTTATCACACTTGATCGTTTCATCGTCCTTCGTTTTCCTTTCAGTACGCTTTCTTTTCACAGGAGGTCAGCTGTATTGGCTTGTGGGGTTTCTTGGATAGTTGCTACAATACTTGCCACAATACCATTGCTGCCTATGACGTCACATTGGCAGTTTTATGGGCAAACAGGCATTTGTGTACCATTGCCGTTAACTAGAAAGATATACCCTGGGAAAACCTATTCATTCGGCCTGATAATCACGTTCAACTTTGTGTTGTTCATTCTAATAGCAGTGGGTCAGTCATTTGTGTACGTGTCGATTCGGGTCAACTCCATGACGACCAATACGACCAGGAAATCGAAGGACAGCACAATTGCTCGACGACTGATATTTGTCGTTCTCTCAAACTTCTTGTGTAGCTTTCCCATCGGTCTTGTAGGACTGTTGGCTTCCGTTGGTACTCCAATTCCCGGAGAAGTCAATGTTGCCATGGCAATCTTTGTCCTTCCTTTAAACGCAGCGCTGAACCCTTTTGTTTACACATTGAACATTTTGGCTGAGAAGAGGCGAAAGTCGAAGAAATTAGAATTGCTGACAATTCTGAGGGATCACCTTCTGTCTGAGAAAACTTAAAGCATTTCAGACAGATATTGAACAGAGTTGGAATGAATGAAAAAATACGATCGTTGGAAAACTGTCATTGTATCCTAAAAATAATCTCATTCAAGCAGAGCAATCTAATGCTACTATTTCTGTACTTAGTTAAAGGAACATGAAATGAACGACTCAGTGAACCATATATAAAAATGAACTTCTTAAAGGTCTTCCGCATTTTGTGTTACTTTAAATTGTGTGAGAGTTAATATATTTTTATCTATACGTTTTGTGTTACTTTAACTTGTGTGAGAGGTAATATATTTTATCTATACGTTTCACATCGATATAATTAACGTAGTAGATCTGTAATACAAATTAATCCAGAGAATGTAAATTATTTCCATTTGAAATGAAAGTGCAGGAAAGTAGAACCTACTTATATCTAGCTTTTATTTTAATGAGGTGTATTTTAATTATTCAAGTGACGCCACTTCCACCTAATTAATTATTATTAATTATTCATGATTAATTACAAGTGACGAGAAATTTAATTTATGGTAATAATTCTACAGAAGACACAACTCGTCTCTCTCATTTGGCGGATTTGCTGGTTCTGTACACTTTTCCTCTCTTCCACAATTTCAAAGACAAACTGTTACATTCACACAATATTTCCTGGGGTAGAAAACGTCTTACTAAAGAAGACAAATCCGTCCTTAACCTAGTGAACCCCCATTCTGTCACTGTCTTTCCAAGATATGGTTATGGATATGGATGAGAATGTATATGAATTTAACTATACATTTATTAAACAACATTGAAATATATAACATGTGGATATAATCAAAGAGTGTTGACATTTACAATACTTTGCAACAAAGTTCGATTAAATGTTGGACAATCATTCAGTTTATCCATGCATAGACATAAGCAGTCAATAATATAATCACATAATAAACTTCATGGAATCAACATGGAAATGAGAGAGGAGTTGGATTTAAAATGATCAATGTCAATTTTCTGATGGTGAGCGTTGAAGGTACCATGCTGCTGCTCGGGGGTTCATCGATAGATCGATCAAAGATAAGGAAAGAGCCCTGTCGGTTGAATATTTTCGTGTTCGATCGGATGCAAAGACTGTATGGTGATCGTTGTTGTGATGTGGACTTCATTCAAGGGTGATGGTGGTTACGCCAACAGTTTTATGCCTCCACTGGAACTTTCGTGGGATCATTTCGTCATAAGACATTCTCTGATCTGTAGTGCTCCAGTGGGACCTGCTCCGTTCACGAGTAGTCGTGGAGTGCTGGCGGTATTGTAGCTGTGTTGGTTTTTCGTCTTGGTGCATGCTTGGTGTGAGCGTTAGTTGTCGAATTTATTTCCCCTCCTTTTTCCTGTGTTATCGAGTAGCGTGTCTGTGGAATTATGTAGATGTTAATTTGAACGTTATGGAGTCTGTGGTTTGATGCACGTTTTGTTAAAACCTCAACGTGCAGTGTTTTGGCTTGTGTCGTGCTGTAATTCGCTCGACCGGTGCACAAACATGTCTGGCCGGCAAAGGCGGACTTTAGTGTGGGGTCCATAGGCTAAAGTTGTGGTCGAAGTTGTTACTGTCATTTCCAAATTTGGAGTCGTAAGGAGGGTAGGAGGGTATCTTATAGAGCCCGGGTTAATAAAACACCAAGTTTGTACCTAGTGTGTATGTGCTCCGGGTTGTTCCACCCCCTTGCCTCTTCACAGGTGGTGTTGTTGCTGTTGTCGCTGGCGTCGTATCTGTCCCGGTGTTCTTTGGGATGAATGAAGGCGGGCGCTGGCTGTAGGTTAAGGTGGTCAAACAGCAGTTCAATCATGTCAGCAATGGGGTGATTAATGTATCCCCAATGCATGATCTCTTGCTCACTCTGCCGCCGCCATTGTTGTCGTTGCTGCTGTCGGCGTTGGTTGTTGTATTGACGTTGCTGTTGTTGTTACTGTTGTTGACTATTGTTGTCGCTGTTGATGTCGGATGTGTTGAAGTGGGAGTCGTCTTTTTCTTTCGGGGCCTGCTCTGTTGTTGGAGTTGATATCTGGGTTCTTTTGTTGTGATTGTTGTTTTCGTTGATGCTGCTCTTTGTAGTGTGTCTGTTAAAGGGGAGAGTGGTTGTGCCCTAAGAACCCTGGTGTACTCTTTTAATGTTGCCGACTTCTGTCTCTCTGTTGTAGTGGTGTGGTCTGTTTCTGTTTGTGTTATTTTTTCAAGATTCTCGGTAATGGTCATCTACGAGCTGGCGACTTTTTAATTCGATTTGAATTTCTTTTTCGTAGATGGTAGTGTTTGTTGTCTGGTTTTTTTTCCACCTCTGTTGTGGTTGAAAGGGTTCGTGAAAAATCAAGACGGCATTTTTGTTTTGCTGTCTGCGTGGAATTTGGTTGTAGGAGGAATGTTCCACGTGATGTTGGTGTTTACTCATCGCTTGTAGCGGTTCGTGGTGTTTGAGTGAAAGATTGCTCCTTTTTTTCAGGTGGTTTTCATTGTCTGTGGTATTTTCCACTGGATGTTAGTTTGAATATTTCTGTCCGTTGATGGTTGTGGTATTTTGGCTGTGGAGAGATGTTCATTTAAAATACTAAGTAATACATTGAACTCACGGGTGCTACATAAGCAATTTTAAATTCAAAGCAAAGATCAATAACAAACATGTACGAACTATTCTAAATCCATTCTTCCTTTTCCTGTCATTTAAATTGCCATAAGATAAGGATCGCCTTTGTGAACAGGATCGATTATGTTCCAATCCATTGGATAACATTGATGAAATTGATATCAACAAGTGTAAGACTATTAGTCAGAAAACTACTCATTCAGTGGGAACTGTTTGGATTGCATTAGCAATTTTCTAGCATATTCTCAACTCGAGTTGTTTACTTCAACTTACAAAAAATACCATCATAGAGTCCAAGGCCGGGTCACTTTGACAATTTAACAATTTATACAACAACTAAGTTGTTGTATAAATAGGGATAGGCGAATTTATTCCGCCTCAATTCCATTGGTACTTTTGAAAGTAAAAATGCAGCCGATTCTCAAGTGTTATTTTCAAGTGTTTTAATTTGAAATTAAGAGAAACTAATTAAAAGTATTATTCTTTACATGATGTTCACGGTTAGTGAGAAATTTGCTTCGCACGACAGTATCAATCAACTCTTTTGATATTATAAATATTACAGTATTTTCATAAATTAAATATCATCACTTTTAGTTATACTCTGTTAATGTTGCTAATATTATAATATATACACAAACTCTATTATACTGAAAATCTTGAAATAGTGACTAGAATTTTATTACAAACACATTCATGTCTCTAACATTACAATACATACACAAAATCTATTATAACGAAAATCTTGCAATAGAGACTAGAATTTTATTACAAACACATTAATGTCTCTAACATTACAATACATACACAAACTCTATTTAACTAAAATCTTGCAATAGTGACTAGAATTTTATTACAAAGACAGTAATGTGTCTGATATTACATTATATACACAAACTCAGTTATATTGAAAATCTTGCAATATTTACCAGAATTTTATAAATGTTGCGGCATTTCACAAAAATCTGACTTGTCCTCCAGACCATTTATTCTACAGTGTGACCATAGCCCTTTAATTTACTTATACTCCAGACCATTTATTCTACAATGTGACCATAGCCCTTTAACTTATTTCCGCAGTGGTGCCAGATGATAACACCAGACTCACTCTGTGGATCCTTTATTGTTGAACACATATCCCTGGTAAGTAAAATTCTGGAGTTGACGCATTATCAAGACACCAAATCACCACCCTGTGAATGAATATTTGGAGCAAGGGGATGGGTGCATACAGTATGATTATTGTATGTATGTTTGTGTTGTTGGAATAAAATCACTTATCTCAATCTTGCCTTTGATTTTCACTTAATTCTTAAGTTCCAATTAAAATAAAGTGTGGTGGGTGGCGGTGGTGGTGGGAGTTTGCTGCAACATTAAAATTCTTAAGATCAGACTACATAACACAACTCTGCCCCCCCCCCCACTAGAAAGATAAACATCCGTTATCGATTCGCCAAACATTACATCCGGTCTGGACACGTGGTTTACACCATACACTGCCATCAGTCAGTATACTGCATATCAAACCAATAATTATTTGGTAAATAGTACTATGAATCAGTCAGAAATACAGTCACTGTGACAAAGAGAAAGGCAGACAACGACCAGATATATAGATAGTTAGTTAGTTAGAGAGAGAGAGAGAGAGAGAGAGAGAGAGAGAGAGAGAGAGAGAGAGAGAGAGAGAGAGAGAATGAAAAGCGATCAATGTAAATGATCATAAGTTTTTTCTAATAACAAAAATAGCGATCATAGAGATAAGTCTTTATAATTAATAAAATCCCCTCCCCGGGAAAAACCAACGGCCTTTTCTTAACTAAATATAGAAATTCTAAGTAAGACTCTTGGTCACTTGGACAATACAACACAACGTCGTGGACATTTAATTAGATTGCACTTATTATTTCTCTAGTACTTTCTGTGCTGTGGTGAGAATGCTGGCTAGCAGAATTTATCACCTTTATTAATCAATAAGCCGGGATATTCTAGAAAAACGTTTGCATTTTCCCTGTAAAATACAATCAGGGAACATTACATTTATAATTTACAGTGTATTCATATCTAACTCTTATATATCTTACATTCAAGTCTCAACTTACAGTTTCCAGCATACAGCATAATACATACAACAAAATAATTTATGAACATGTTCACTAGGATCAATGCCATGTATATATTAACATATACAAACATCATAATTCACAATTGTAGAAGTAAGAGTCGACTCACATAATACATCTGTACATAACATGTATGCATATATATCATTAGCAAAGTGCATAAAATATTCACATGTCCATTCTCTTTCAATCAATCAGTTATCTCACCATTAAGCTCGCGCCCCACATTTCAGGACCGGACTTCAGCCACACCACATTCAAAGTGATTAGAGAATAGAATTATTTCGGCAGTTAAAATTTGATCTTAACCCACTGGCTAGTTACGTTCTTGTAAATATTAACCGTTGGATAATAAAAATATTCATCCACATCAGACTGGTTTATATTACATCAACAGATTCTAGCACATTCTCTTCATGAGTTGTTATTTTAACTCTGGTACTTACAATACACACAGTACCCGAAGGTCAGGCCACGCTGACATTAAACAAATAATATAATATTTAGTTTAAAATAGGGACAGACAACTCTGCTCTGTCACAGTTAGCAACTTCCATTTTCCTATAGGAGAGCAACACATTGGCAAATTCCGTTCTCCTTTGAGAGAGACTCACACCAGCAACTTCCAATCTTGAAGAGAGCAACATATCAGCAACTTCCATTCTAATTTGAGAGAGAAACACAACAGCAACTTCCATTCTCTTTGAAGAGAGTCAGATGCCAGATGACATTGAAGTAGTAAACGACATAGAAGTCAATGCCAGTGTCTCTGAAAGGTCTCAGAACCTTGATGAAATAATTCGAAAATTCTATAACCTAGCAAATACAAAAAAAAAACAAGTAAAAAGCACTAACAGGTGTAAGTACTAAACTATCGACTGAATTTCTTGCACTTGTCAGCGTGGGAGATAATTCTTCATTGCGCAATCTCAGGATATCCTTGGTCCAACTCCTGTCTTCTTTATTTTAGTGAAGGTTTTAGTATTAGTTTTAAAAGGGCAAATCTGGAATTTGTCAAGCCGGTAATTGACATTGTATTTAAATAGAAAAGTGTAATTTGTTCATCAGAGTGCAGAATCCGTTTCTTATTCACACTAGGTCAAAACCGATTTGTCATCCACTAATTATCTTTTCCACTGTATTATAAATGAAATTAAATAAAAAGCTATGTTTTAATTTAGCAACAAGAACTGGTATTCAGAGTTAGCAATAGTACAAATATTAACGATTTGAGAGTATAAGAAAATTGATTGGCTTGTTGTAAGAGAAATAACGAGATTTTCCATTGGCTATAATGTACAGAAGATGATTGTAATGCAAGCCCGCACATTTCGCTCAAACACATCTGTATACACACAAGCATACGTGATATACACAAGATCACATACATATATACAAATACATACACATATGGGTAGAATACATTTTATAAAATGTTAAGAGTGGATTTAATTTATTGATTAATTGATTCAATTCAGCATTTATATCAGTAGATTGGTTTAATAAAATAAAATTACTGCGTGCATAGAATCAATTTAATAAAAATATACGAATAGAATCCGTTTAAGAAATGTGAATAGAATCACATTTTATATTTAATTAAAATGTTATAAATGTAGCCTGTCGAGACGTAGCTCGTTATAAACGTGTAGTGTACGAATGTGGACAGATATATAGCTTTTTGTATGCTAACTAAAAGTGTGTGCATGTGGACAGATATATAGCCTTTTGTATGCTAACTAAAAATGTGTGCATGTGGACAGATATATAGCCTACTGTATGATAAGTGAAAATGTTTGCATGTGGACAGATATATAGCCTACTGTATGCTAAGTAAAAGTGTTTGCATGTAGACTGATATATAGCTTTTTGTATGCTAACTAAAATTGTTTACATGTGGACAGATATATAGCCTTTTGTATGCTAAGTAAAAGTGTGTGCATGTGGACAGATATATAGACTTTTGTATGCTAATTAAATTGTTTGCATGTGGACAGATATATAGCCTTTTGTATGCTAACTAAAAGTGTTGCATGTGGACAGATATATAGCCTACTGTATGCTAACTAAAAGTGTTTGCATGTGGACAGATATATAGCCTTTTGTATGCTAACTAAAAATGTGTGCATGTGGACAGATATATAGCCTACTGTATGATAAGTGAAAATGTTTGCATGTGGACAGATATATAGCCTACTGTATGCTAAGTAAAAGTGTGTGCATGTGGACAGATATATAGCCTATTGTATCCTAACTAAAAGAAAACACACGCACGCACAAATACAAGAAAAGAAACGTGAATCACAATAACAAGACATTTATTTGCGAAAAATAGTAATTAATAAAGACGTCCACAAATAAGAAACAGAAATTCTTCCACACTGGAGATAAAACAAAGGAGACGAGAAAAAGATACTCATGCATATGTGATATTTTTCAATTCGGGAACTGATACCATATCCTCTCGACAACTCCTACAACTGTAATCAAATGTAAACACACTTAAATCCCGAACATAAGAAAATAATAATTTGATGCGTAAAAAGAAAATAACAAACACAAATTTGACTTAGTTACGTAAGGTGCCAACATTTAAATAATTCAATAAAATAACTAATTCTGATATAAAGAATCTCTTTCGTTAAAAATGTCAGCTTTTGAATAAATGTTCTCTAGTTTGAAGATACAAAAACTATAAACAAGCGACAATGGGACTAATGAATGCAAATTACATATCTATTTCATATCCTGGTGTGCACAATGAAACTTCACGTCACATGAAGAATGCACGGCTGTTGTCAGGGAAACGACACAATAAAAAAATGAATGTCACGTGCACAAGTAAAACAAGAGAATGCAATGCATCAAGGCTGGCGCCTTTCTGTGGAAACGCTAAGGTACTCATGTAGAAAAGTGTAGCACTAATTTGGCAAAGTGTAACGCTGCCTCTGCAAGCCCATGTATCATTGACGTAGTAAAGTGTAGAGCTGACACGAATCCAAGGACGACTACATTTCTGTAGCTAGTGCAGTGTAGCACAGTCGTCATACATCCCTCTTCATCAACAATACGGCGCGGTGGGGGAGGGAATTAGGGTTGGTAGGGATGTCTGCACTTTTCCGCAGTTGATTCCCTTCAAGAGAACATTGATGTTTATTGAAAAATGTTCCGGGGTCGCAATTAGCGCAATGATTACACGGCTGTCCAGAGACTAACCGAATGGCTACTCTCCCTTGACTGGATGTCAAGTCCTGCTTGTTATGAATTTTAGATATAATTTTCAAGAAGGTAATGAATGCAGATTCCGTATTCCTCATTGAAGAAAAAAGTTGGAAATTGTGAATCATAACAAACACTACATAACCATCGTTCATTGAAAAACATTGCTGGTTACTTTTAAAATAAAGATCTAGCAGTTCTACTACCTTAAACATAACCACAGTTCAATGAAAAACATTGCTGTTAAAAAAAAGATCTAACAGTTCTACTACTTTAAACATAACCACAGCTCACTGAAAATCATTGCTGGTTAGTGTTAAAATAAAGATCTAGCAGTTCTACTACTTTAAACATAACTGCAGCTCACTGAAAAACGATTTTGGTTAGTGTTAAAATAAAGATCTAGCAGTTCTACTACTTTAAACATAACCACAACTCACTGAAAAACATTGCTGGTTAGTGTTTAAAAAGAAATAACATTAAAAGGTAACACTACACTTTAAAATAAGTTCTAAGACTTTAAATAAAACCAAAATATGTGTAAGTATATATGGATATTTTCATCAACCTTATTCATCAACATCAGTATTTTAATTTGCACCTAACCAGCTGGTACCAGATTGGGCATTAACCAATGCAGATACGTGTAATTATTTATCCTAATGATCGATTTATGTCATTCACTATAAATTCATAAAGTTTATAATTTTATTTCTATGGTATCATTTAGACTGTTAAGTTTTGACTATACTGGTATGGTGGATGAACCATGTATATTTGAGTAAGTTTTGACTATATTGGTAAGATGTATCAACCATGAATATTTGTTTAAGTTTTGACTATATTGGTATGGTTTGATCAATCATGTATATTTGTGGTTTATAGTGTAAGTTTTCACTATATTGCTAAGGTGTATCAACCATGAATATTTGTTTAAGTTTTGACTATATTGGTATGGTTTGATCAACCATGTATATTTGTGGTTTATAGTGTAAGTTTTGACTATACTGGTATGGTGGATGAACCATGTATATTTGAGTAAGATTTTACTATATTGGTAAGGAGTATCAACCATGTATATTTGTGGTTTAGAGTGTACGTTTTCACTATATTAGTGTATCAACCAAGTATATTTGTGGTTTAGAGTGTACGTTTTCACTATATTAGTGTATCAACCAAGTATATTTGTGGTTTAGAGTGTACGTTTTTACTATTTTAGTGTATCAACCAAGTATATTTGTGGTTTAAAGTGTAAGTTTCTACTATAATGGTATGATGTATAAACATGTATATTTGTGGCATAGCTTATAGAAGAGAGAAATCCAGTGTTTTCTACTTCTGTTTTGACGATTGACCTTTTAGAACAACAGTACCTGGGCTCATTTCTATACATCATGCGTGGGAAATCGGTTGATAGGAATCACCTTTCTGGCATCTATTGGTCTATTACTTAATGTATAACATTTATCACATCTAGTGGTCTATTACTCAATGTATGACATTTATCACATCTAGTGGTCTATTACTCAATGTATGACATTTATCACATCTAGTGGTCTATTACTTAATGTATCATTTTTATCACATCGTAGATATTCTTTCTTTACATTCATGTAATTTATCATTTTAATCATGAAAAAGGGAGGTAACACTGTGCAACAATAATTTGGTAGATTTACTTATGAAGTGAAAGACTTTAAAAAAAAAATAAATGTACAATTATTTAGTGTTTTGAACTATCATTCATTTTGGTTTCTCCTTTCACAACGTGACTCACAAGCCACTTCCTAAGATGGATTTCGTAAGCTTTTTGCCGCGTCTCTTTGGCCAGACTAAACAAATACAAGATTGGGTTTAGTGCGGATGATAGGGGCATTAATATAATAGTAATGAAAGCTATAATTTCACCAGATATTTGGACACTAAATGCAGCAAACATATTCACTACGCAAATAAAGAACCAGCACGCAAGTTTGACCACAACTATAGAGGTCAAACGTCCGGCAATGTTTTTTTCTTGAGTGAATTGAGTCGCATCACTTGTCAGGTAGGTCTTTCTTAATGTCCAGCAAACAAATGTTTCTTCAAGCGAGGTGACCAGTATTACGAAAATGAGCAGGAGAACTATTCCAGAAAAATATTTTTTACCAGCATCATTCTTGCCATTCCAGTTGAAGGACAATGGAGAGCAAACAGCCGATTGTCCATAAAAGGTCCAATGTGACGTCAAAGGTAATAATGGAATAGCAGCAAGTACAATGCCGGTAATCCATGCGACCAAACAAGCAAACACAGCGGACCATCTCTTAAAACGGAAAACACTCACACGAAAACGAAGAACGATAACTCTGTCAAAAGTGGCGAGAAAGATTATGAAGACCGAAACTACAGTGGACAAAAGTGACAAGAAACCCGAAAACTTGCAAATAATGCTTTCTTTCCAAATGTTTTCTGATATAAAATACCTGTCATGATAAATATATTCTGCACCGATAATCAGAGACAGATATATGCCCATCAGAAAATCTGCCGCGTTCAGGTTGAAGATAAAAATAGATAAGTCCAATTTTAAAGATATTTTCTGAATACAGAGCCTCATAATCATACAACTTGCATTACCTACAAGTGACGTCAATGCCATCAACGAAACGAGAAATCGATGAAGGTATGAGTGCAAAAGATGTTCACAAGAAGAGAAGACATCTTGATCGGAAAAGCACATACCATTAGTGAACTGTTCTGGTAGGTTTTCTTTACAACAAAGTCTGTAATTCCCTGCAAACACAGTTTCAAGCTGTTTTAATCCACGAAAAAGATTTTGAGGAAACATTGTGAGTGACGTGTCTCGTGAGTCAAATATTTTTAGTCTTGGCAAATACAAAAAGCCAGTAGTATCGATTACCTCTACTCGGCTATATGATATGTTAAGAAAACTAATGCCTGGAAAGTTTTTAAAGTTAGTACTGTTGAAAACGTTTAGATAAGTATGTGACAGGTCAACACCTTCCAAGAAATATTGTTTAAGAACTTGCACGTCACTAACTAGAGATAGAGGATTCCTAGCAAGTGACAATCTTTTAAGCATTTTCAGGTTTAAGAAAGTATTCATGTTAATAGACGTAATAAAATTATCACTTAAATCTATATCCATCAGATTAGGATTGTACAACTGTATCACGTGATCAAGGTTGCAGTGTTTTAAACTTAATCTTATTAAATAAATATTGAAAGCAACATCTTTGAGGGTCATTCCAGAGCCGTCTCCATCCAGGAAGCGAAGTTCTGAAAATGTTTTAAGTGCAATACGTTGTCTGCAAATGAATGCCAACCCTAGACACTGGCAGCCATCAGGACAACGGAATTCACACAAAAGCTCATCGTGGTGATTGGGGCAATGTGGAATTCCATCACACAAGTTGTCCACGTGCACACAGATTTTTGAATTGAAACAACGAAAAAATCCCGGACACACATACTCCTCGCATCCCATCTCGTCTTCGAGGTCCGGACAGTCATACACTCCGTTACAACGGACAAACACCGGAAGACAATAACTCAACTCGCCATGACACCGGAAGTGCGTCATAGGGCACCGTTCAGAACGCTGAATTTTAATTTGATAGAATCCTATTTTATGGCTAAAGTGTATGATAGCAGGAGGATACATAGTGATAATTGTTCTTGAAGGAACCTGGCAATTATTCTCGTCCGATCCATCAACGCAGTCTTCTTTTCCGTCGCATTTCTGGATGGAGTTGATGCATTGACCATTGCGGCAAACTTCTTCTGAACAGGTGTCATGAGTACAAAAGGTTTCATCAGATCTGTCTACACAGTGAAACCGGAAATCACAGACTAGTGTG
Source organism: Sinotaia quadrata (assembly GCA_028829895.1). Taxonomy (NCBI): domain Eukaryota; kingdom Metazoa; phylum Mollusca; class Gastropoda; order Architaenioglossa; family Viviparidae; genus Sinotaia; species Sinotaia quadrata. Next base: position 101,701,320 of record CM054179.1, on the reverse strand, counting down.
AAAGGGATTGTTTTCTTTTTGTCGTCACATTCAAAAGTAGCTATTCGCCGGATATTTTCGATTCCTGCCAGGTTTCGACCCCTGTGACCTTGAATGAATTTACTATTTGACATTTGACACCACTTCAAGTATCGTGTCTCCCCACAAAAACTCTCAGGACTACAAGATAGAAAATCATATGTCACGTGACCTTCTGCACAACGCACAAGTGATTGTCTCGAGATTGTATCATTTAACAGCAATTCATTTTGAATTGAAAACTGTAACACTTTTTCTGTAAACATAAGACTGCTTTGTGCTTCTGTCTGGCAAATAAACTCATGCATAATATCACTGCATAATGTAGAACGCACAATCCAAGGCGAACACGGGAAGCAGGAGGTACAGAGTTCGTTCCATATGAGATGAAACACAGAGATATTAGCACTATAACCAATTGACCCGTCCACCCAGGCGAACATAAATTTGTAAAAGGGTTTCATGTTAGAAAGCCTTCTACTCAACCCAACGTATGCAGGACCTTTCCTTCGTTTCGTGTAACGAAAGATTCCCTCTACTGCTTCTTTTTCCTCGGCAGTTTTGGGCATGACCAAATTCCCACCTCGAATTTGACACTGCTCTTGAGCCTTTAGCCAGATAACGCCATTCTTTGATTTGTGGTAACTGTAACACTTGTTTTGAAAAGCCACGGAGCCATTACAGGCCGGACTGCTGAAAGGGCATTCTCGTTCGTCTTCTCCACCCAGACACTCAGTTTCTAAGTTACATTCCAAATGTCGTTTGAAGGTCGGGTAATGAGACACTGAGCAATCATACAGGCCGTCTTTGGTTACTGGCGGAACGTGGGTCTGCGGGTGAAAAGTGAAGATCATAATAAATCCTGCTCCTGCGTTGAGATCGTTAGTAACGAAGCGCAAGATCAGCGACCGGTTATAAATGGAATCTGTGCATAAATCACCTGAGCAACATCTCGATACAGAAATGTCGCTACCCAATGAATCAACTGTAGAGAGTTCCAAAAAGATTTGATTACAATCGCTGTCACTTTGAAAATGGACTTTCCGGAAACTGACCATTACTGTATGATTGACAGGAACATCAAGTCTGGCCAACGCATTCATATATCTTGGGTACCCTCCGATTTCGTCAAATCCTGGTGACGTCACGATACCAGAGTGTGGTGAGTCAAACATTACCGGTAACGTAAGTCTTAAAGACTGTGACGTCACGTTGATTTGAATGTGGAATTTTGGAAAATATGTCGAGTCGTTGTAAATTGGCCCTGAACGGAAATAAAGACAGCAGGACAGGGACGCAACAATTTCTTTGTCGGAAGGGTCAAGACAAGTTTGAAATGAAAGTAAGCTATATTCCTCCATAGCCTCGTTTTCGCTTGACGTCAGGTATGTCTGACCCATGCATGGTTCTGTCAACTGTAGTATTGCTACAATATAAAACCCGTCAGGGGCGATAACCTTCCACTGACAATCGTCTAATTGGGAGTTAAAAGCGTCACGATCGAAAATACCGATAATAGACACTTGTGTGTAATAATCCATGAATAATATGTGGTCAGTGCAGTCATCTATAGTAATGTTAACATGTCCAGTAGTCTCGTTAATATTTCGGCCATCGTTTATGACGTGAATCGAGTTACTATTTGCTGATGTCCAGGTACTGACCTCCTCAGAAATTTCATTTAAAACCTGAATAGATTTCTCACTGACCTCGAATATATTTTGCTGGTCATGTCTGGAGCTTGTATTGTTCATGAAAACTGTGGGCTGCCTAGAATCAGAGTTAAATGTAATGTTGTCAGGTACAATGAACCCAGAATGCAGTGTGAAATGAGATACTTCTGTCCTTGGAATTTCCAGAGCCTGGTCAAAGTTTACCTTGAACAATTTAACCTTCATAGGGATTAATAGCACCTCAACCAGCAGAACGGAAATATGCATATTTTTGTGTGATTTTCTTTAGAATAGTAAAACGTCTCTTAGTACTGACCAAATTGGATAATTATCTATTTATAGTTTCGTTTCACCTTCCGAAAGGTGTTAGTAAAGTTTATTTTAGCTCAAAGCGTTGAATATAAACATAATTTTATTCTATATACGAATAATAATTAATAATAATCATTTTCCTCAAATTAGACAGACCTTCTCTATGCAGCAGAAAGATCCTTATCTTAATGTTTAAAATTAATGTAGAGTTGTGAATCAATGACTTGGTTCAGAAACAAGTTACTTCCCTTTCTCGAGGATAGAATACTTATCCTAACGACAAGTGTCATGTAGGAGCGAGATATATTTCAAAATTATTGTGAAAGTGGAGTCTTTTAACGCAAAATTTCTGCTAATAAAATATTGTACTGAATTGTACTTTAATTGATTTCTACACATTTAAAATAATTTATAAACATTATTTGTGTATGTTTTTTTTTAATGCATTTAATAGCATAAATGATAAAATATTTGAAATATTTCTTTTAGAAATAATGATTACAAGAGAAAACTCAAATAGACGCGCATATGTGTGCTTGGTGGGAGGAGAAATGACGTGTGTACGTGTGTGTGTGTGTGTGTGTGTGTGAAAGAGCGAGAGAGAGAGAGTATGTTTATGTGTATTTTTTAATATTTTCTGTGTATTCTATGTGAATAGAATATTTTGAAATAATATTATTAAATTAATGAATGAGTTTGTTGGTATAGTATATGTTCATCTGTTGTGTGTGTACATGCGTGTATGTATATATGTCTGTATCTGTTGCTGAAAAATACTTTTCGTCATTGCAAGTTTCATTTAATAAAAGTAAATAATGTTATTTTCTGTTAACATATAACTGTGAGAATCTAAAAGCACACCATGTTAAAGATAATTTAAAAAATATAATTTGATGACTACTTTAGCCAGAGAAATATCAGGTTTCATTTTGCGTGAAGTACGCAGAAATAAATATGTTGTTAATATAAAGCAAAATGCATAAAATATATGTAAAATAAATGTTTTCAAAGTAAACAACTATTCAATTGGATTAAAATATATTTAAAAATTGCATTGAAACTCTAATACCTTAAGAAAAAGAGTTTATTTAAAATATAAAACTGTCACTATTAACTTCATATTTCATTTGATAATTTTCAGGACGTTTTCGACTAAATGCATTTTTTAACAATGTTTATCAAATTTCGCAAATATCGAAGCATCCCATGGACTTAATATAGTTTACTAGAACTGACATGAATCCTACAAAAAGAAATTAATATTTTAGTCATTTATTCTTACATTTTGTAAATGTATTTACTTAATGAATAATGTAAACTGTTTGGCAATATATATGTGTGTGTGTGTGACAGTGTGTGTGTACATATTACGTATGTATACAGATATAACGAACGGTTTATATGAACTGACAGATATAATCGAGTACGACTATATGTGTGTGAGTGTGTGCGTGTACTTAAATATGTAAAATGATTTTTTAAATAAATGTATACCGATAGGTAGATAAAATGAGAGAGAGAGAGAGAGAGAGAGAGAGAGAGAGAGAGAGAGAGAGAGAGAGAGAGAGAGAGATGAAGAGACTGACAGATGCGTGTGCGACTGTGTGTGTGTGTGTGTGTGTGTGTGTGTGTGTGTGTGCGTGCGTGTGTGAATGTATGCGCTAACATATATATGTCAAATGGGATTTGAAATATACATATACATTATTTGCAAACGACTACTATTACAATCATCATCTTGACAAATGAACAGAAAATCAAAAAGCATTTCAGTGTTTTTAAGGAGATACATTTCGTTGTCAGTCACGTGACCAAGAGTGAAACAAACATGGATAAAAGCCCGGGTAAAGGAAGGACGGGATGACTGTGGTGCTAGAAAACGCTGCTTTCGGACGATCGATCATCTTCCATAATGGTAAACGTCAATGCTAGCTAGTGTCGTTAGAATAGTATTTTAATATCTTAAACACGACCTTTGACATATGAATAAGAGTTGTCGAACCATAGTATCAAGAAATACTTCCATTGTTTCTTCTTTTATAAACTTCAATCCACTATTAAGGAGACACGTTTAGAGGATAGCAAGCTGAATTTAAATTAAGTTTGCTTAAACTTCAATCCACTATTAAGGAGACCCACTTTGAGGGCATCAAGTTGTATTTAAAAAGATAAGTTTGCTTAAACGTCAATGCGCAATTAATGAAATAGTTGTGTTTAGCTTCGTATCTAAGTAGACAAATGTGTTTAAGTACAATTTGTACTTAAGGAGACACTATTATTTAACCCAATTCACTGTGAAGGAGACAAATTTGTATTTTATCTGATTCACATTTAAGGACACTGAAATGAATGTGATACACACCTTTCTGGCTTCAAGATAAAAAATAGGTTTTAAAGGACTTTTGCGTGCAGCCAAATATAAAATTTGTTCGCGTTACTATTAATAAAAAAAGCTCTTTCTCTGTCTAATTATATGTATAGAGAATAAAACTGTTTTATGACTAAATCTAAAGTATGCTGGAAAACATTCACTAACCTCTGTTCAGTTAAGATAAACAGAACGTTTTTCATTAAATCTTATATATTAAAAGGGTTAGTAAGCAAATGCCAATCTAAAATAATTAAAAAATATATGTAAACGAATATATTTGCCTACAACAATGGGATTGACATATATAAAGGTTATCGCTATGAGGTTATTCTTTATAACTCGCAGTGTTAGTTTAGCTGGTGACACATCTTTCGTCACTGGCATTATCTCTCATCATGAAATACATCGAAATAATTCTGATGTAATATCCGCTTTTGTCCTGAAACAGAGTTACCAGACTTGGCGAGGAGTCTTGACTAATGTCAGCTCTAGAAATACTAATGAGACATTGACATGGCGAGAGAATAATTATTTCACTTTTAAGGAGTCAGGCTCAATCAGTAGAACATTTAATAAAGAATATCTCGAGATGACAAATAGTTTCTATATTAACAGTAGCAATTGCAAAGATCACAAATTTATTAACATTTCATCGAATGAAGGGTATTTACGTGGAATTCTATTTGATGTCAATATGGTCGAAATAATTTGTTATTGGAAGATCACTGTACCAGACGGGTATTCAATATTGGCTATTGTCGAAATAAAAAAAGATCACTGTCGCAGCAATGTTTTGATAGATGTCAGTGAAGATGAAACATTAAGTAAAGACAATCTGCTTGCATCACTTAAGTGTTCATCACCGTTGTCAAAAAAAGCCATTGTTACACTGTCAAATCATCTATTCTTTCGGTTTAAGGAAATATTAGTTATTCCTGGCTCTACAGTTACACAATTTCAACTGTCTTTCACTTCAGTGAACAAGTCTCTTCGACATTTTCTACCTGTTGATTTTGAATCCTTGCAAACTGGCTATATTACGTCACCCGGGTTTAGTGAAGACACTGAATACCCGAGATACGTAAATGCTACATTTCAACTGGACGTACCCGACCAACATATAGTTATGATCAGTTTCCATCGTTTCAGTATTGGAACAGATTTAAGAGATGAATGTTTTATTGAGAGACTGAATTTGTTTACCATAGACTCCAACAGAAGTATGAACCTAGAATGGAGTAGATGCGGCGTAGACACGTTCCATGCGTTTGTTTACAATTCGTCACTGCTTGTCAATTTCGTCACTGATGGCTCGATAGGATTCGTTGGATTCAAGATGATGTTTTCGATTCACCTAGCGATGTATGCATTACAGCTGTCAGAAAACGGCCTGTTTGACTGTTCCAGCCCACACTACGTCATGTTCAAACGTCACCTGGAATGTAATCTGGAACCCGAGTGCCAGGACGGGATAGACGAGAACAACTGCCCTTTCAGTAGTCCTGCCTGTAACGGATCTCTGGAACTGGGAAGCAAGTGTTACACATATCATCATGAAAAAGATGATATCTCTTGGGAAAGAGCAAGAGAATCCTGTCAGAACCAAGGTGGGGACCTGGCGATGCTAAAGTCTTCCACTGAGCAGGACGCAGTCAGAGAAATGTTGTCTTACGGAAAAAGTCTTAAATCAATATTTGTCGGACTGACACAGATCACCACTCGTGTTAACTATGGGGCGGGGTCTTTGTATGCAAACATGTGGCAATGGATCGATGGCACAGTTGCATACAATGCACGTGTTACTACGTCTGAACATGAAGACTTTACTTGTACTGTATACAGACACATTAGTCATCGCATTTTCCCTTTAAGTAACTGTTATGTCAGTCTTTACATAGATTACATATGCGAAACGGAAGTGAAGATTGATGATTCCGTAAAAAAAATAAATATTAATTTCCCTAATTTTGAAGATATGGACGAAAATTTGAAAACGAATAACGCAACACTTTTGCGGTGTCAAGACGGCAGTGTTACTCACAACTTTCTGTTATGCCAGCCAGGGAGTACTTGCAGGGAAGTATCGACATCATTCTGGTGTTCGGTTTCCAGCGTGAACAGTTTGAAAACAATGGCGATTAAGTCAGCAACACACAATGGTGATATCAATGATTTAACAATCACAGTGATGTTTGTTTGTAATGATGGCAAACAGACACTGCATTATACAATGGTATGTGACTTTAAACGTGACTGTAATGATGGATCGGACGAAGACTTCTGTCAGTATGATCATCGTTGTCCAGAATATACCTGTCGCAACTTGCAGTGTATAAGTTTCAAACGGACTTGTGATTACATTAATCATTGCTGGGACGGTTCGGATGAAGACACGTGTCCACTCTTTATAAACGTGAGGAAAGGTGAGCAAGAGAGAGATAAAATTCCTCCCCCGGCAATAATTGACTTTGACGCGGAAGAAAATATCATTAGAATACCAATCCGTCCCTCATCACCGTGCCCTCTAACACACTTTCGTTGCCATGGTGAAATAAGTTATTGTCTTCCTGTTTACCTACGCTGTAACGGCATATACGACTGCCCCGATGGTGAAGACGAGGATGATTGTAAGAGATATGTCTGTCCTGGGTTTTATCGGTGTTTTAACTCATCAGTTTGTGTGCACATAGACCATCTGTGTGACGGGTGGCCACAATGTCCAGAGCGTGACGATGAAAAGTTGTGTGGATTTCGCTGTCCCATGGAATGTCGCTGTCAGGGACTAGCTTTCATCTGTCACCAGTATTTTCCTGTTTCTGCCTACCCAGACGTACGTTATCTGGATGCAGACGAATCCAAACTGTCAACTCGTGACGTGTCAAAAAATGCCAAACTTGTCTGGTTACGTTTAAGTCGATGTAACATTGATCACGTGCACGACATGCAAACTCCCAATCTCCAGACATTAGATTTAAGTGACAACTTGATCACCTTCGTTGACTTGAATGTATTTTACAAACTTTCAAATCTCGTAGATTTAAACTTGGCAGGAAATCCTATAACGTATTTAAAACAACCCAAGGGTAACGTTGAACACAGTTCTCTACAACGACTAGACCTGTCGCGCACTGCCATATCACTTTTTGACAGCACAACATTGAAATCATTTCGTCACATTAATTTTCTCAACATGTCTCACAGCACCATTGATTCTTTTGGGGATTCGGGTTTCAATTATTTGCCAGAACTTCAAACGCTAGATATTCGAGGAAACACACTGGAAATATTCTCCAAAGACTTACTGAAACAATTGCCACAACTCGAAGTTATTTTTGCTGAAAACTATAAATTTTGCTGTAAAGCAATGCTGCCAGAACTGTTTCATGAAGATTTCTGTTTTGCCCCCAAAGATGAAATTTCGTCGTGTGAAGATCTTCTTCGTTCAAACTTGTACCGGGTGTTCAACTGGGTCGTGGCTTCAATTACACTTGTTGGAAATGCAGGTTGCGTTTTCGTTAGAGTGTTTATGCAGATAATACATTCTAAAACTGGGTATGAGGTGTTCACTATCAACCTGAGTGTTGCAGACTTTCTGATGGGGCTGTACCTTATTCTAGTGGGTGGGGCTGATCAATTGTATCTTGGAAAATATCTCTGGAATGAACACTCCTGGAAAACTAGTGGAGTCTGTAAACTTTCAGGATTTTTATCACTTGTGTCAATTGAAGTGTCCTCCATGATCATATTTCTTATCACACTTGATCGTTTCATCGTCCTTCGTTTTCCTTTCAGTACACTCTCTTTTCAAAGGAGGTCAGCTGTATTGGCTTGTGGGGTTTCTTGGATAGTTGCTACAATACTTGCCACAATACCATTGCTGCCTATGACGTCACATTGGCAGTTTTATGGGCAAACAGGCATTTGTGTACCATTGCCGTTAACTAGAAAGATATACCCTGGGAAAACCTATTCATTCGGCCTGATAATCATGTTCTACTTTGTGTTGTTCATTCTAATAGCAGTGGGTCAGTCATTTGTGTACGTGTCGATTCGGGTCAACTCCATGACGACCAACACGACCAGGAAATCTCAGGACAACACAATTGCTCGACGACTGATATTCGTCGTTCTCTCAAACTTCTTGTGTAGCTTTCCCATCGGTCTTGTAGGACTGTTGGCTTCCGTTGGTACTCCAATTCCCGGAGAAGTCAATGTTGCCATGGCAATCTTTGTCCTTCCTTTAAATGCAGCGCTCAACCCTTTTGTTTACACCTTGAACATTTTGGCTGAGAAGAGGCGAAAGTCGAAGAAAGTAGAATTGCTGACAATTCTGAGGGATCGCCTTCTGTCTGAGAAAACTTAAAGCATTTCAGCCAGATATTGAACAGAGTTGGAATGAATGAAAAAAATACGATCGTTGGGAAACTGTCATTGTATCCTAAAAATAATCTCATTCAAGCAGAGCAATCTAATGCTACTATTTCTGTACTTAGTTAAAGGAACATATTTCTGTTAAAGGAATATGAAATGAGCGACTCAGTGAACCATATATCAAAATGAACTTCTTAGATGTCTTCCGCATTTTAAATTGGGTGAGAGTTAATATATTTTTATCTATACGTTTCACATCGACATAATTAACATCTGTAATGCAAATTAATCCAGAGAATGTAAATTATTTCCATTTGAAATGAAAGTGCAGGAACGTAGTACCACCTAATTAATTATGTCTAGCGTTTATTTTAATGAAGTGTATTTTAATCATTCAAGTGACGCCATTTCCACCTAATTAATTATGTCTAGCGTTTTTTTTAATGAAGTGTATTTTAATCATTCAAGTGACGCCATTTCCACCTAATTAATTATGTCTAGCGTTTATTTTAATGAAGTGTATTTTAATCATTCAAGTGACGCCATTTCCACCTAATTAATTATGTCTAGCGTTTATTTTAATGAAGTGTATTTTAATCATTCAAGTGACGCCATTTCCACCTAATTAATTATGTCTAGCGTTTATTTTAATGAAGTGTATTTTAATCATTCAAGTGACGCCATTTCCACCTAATTAATTATGTCTAGCGTTTATTTTAATGAAGTGTATTTTAATCATTCAAGTGACGCCATTTCCACCTAATTAATTATGTCTAGCGTTTATTTTAATGAAGTGTATTTTAATCATTCAAGTGACGCCTACGACACCTAGTTAATTGTTATGATGATTATTATTAATTATTTATTCATGATTAATTACAAGTGACGAGAATTTTAATAATGTTAATAATTCTCCAGAAGACACCACTCGTCTCTCTCTCTCTTGGCGGATTTCATATGCTGTACAATATGTCTCTCTTGCACTGCATCAAAGACAAACAGTTACCTTCACACAATATTTCTGGGGGTGGAAAAACGTCTTACAAAAGAGAAGACAAGTCCATCCTTGATCTAGTGAACCCCTATTCACCCAATGTCTTTCCAAGATATATGTTATCAATCAATATTGATAAGATGGTCAATAAATTTAACTGTACATTTACTAAACAACAATTAAATATATAAAATATGAATATAATCGAAGAGTGTTGACATTTACATTACTTTGCAACAAAGTTCGATTAATGCTGGATAATCATTCAGTTTATTCTAGGATAGACATAAACATTCAATAATATAATCTTATAATCAAGTTCACGAATATCATCATGTGTAGCAATTCACTTCCTTTTATATTTAGGCGAGGATCCATGCATCCCTTCTTGAGGCACATAACACAACTGTTCCAGAATCTTTGACATACTCTCCAATAATCTTTAGAGAATTGTCCTGAATTTCCCATGTGCTTTCAAGCACATCAGGAGGAATGATATTGATTCCTCATTTGCATTTGCTCAACACACCATGATAATGTTCACAATGATCTTCTGTATTCTCGAGACCAACTCAGGCCACAAATATCCTCCATATTGGTTCTCAGATTGAATGCATTGTTGCAGGTGATTGATGTTGGATAGAAAATGATCGACGTCCATTTTCTGATGATGAGCGTTGAAGGTACTGTGCTGCTGCTCGTGGGTTCGTCTATAGACTGATCTAAGATATACAATGAGCGCTGTCGTCTGTAGACTGATCTAAGATATAAAATGAGCGCTGTCGTCTGTAGACTGATCTAAGATATACAATGAGCGCTGTCGTCTGTAGACTGATCTAAGATATACAATGAGCGCTGTCGTCTGTAGACTGATCTAAGATATAAAATGAGCGCTGTCGTCTGTAGACTGATCTAAGATATAAAATGAGCGCTGTCGGTTTGAATATCTTCGTCGGCGATCGGATGCGAAGACAGTGTGGTGATCGTTGTCAAGTTGTGACTTATTCAAGGATGGTGGTGGTGGTGGTTACGCCAACAGATTTAAGTCTCCACTGAAGCTTTCGTGGATCATTTCGTCATAAGACATTCTCTGATCTGTAGTGCTCCAGTGGGACCTGCTTCGTTCACAAGTATTCGGGGAGCGCTAGCGATATTGTTGCTGTGGTGGTTTTTGTCTTGGTGCTTGCTTGGTGTTAGCGTTAGTTGTCTAATTTTTTTTACCTTCTTTTCCCTGTGAGGTCGAGTAGCGTGTCTGTGGAATTATGTAGATGTTGATTTGAACGTTATGGAGTCTGTGGTTTGATGCACGTTTTGTGAAAAGCTCACCGTGCAGTGTCTTGTGTCGTGCTGTAATTCGCTCGACCGGTGCACAAACATGTCTGGCCGTCAAAGGCGGACTTTAGTCTGGGGTCCATAGGCTAAAGTTGTGGTGGAAGTTGTTAAGGACATTTCCAAATTTGGAGTCGGAGGGAGGGAGGGGGTCGTCTTACAGAGCCCAGGCTAGTTACACACCAAGTCTGTACCTAGTGTGTATGTGCGCCCGGGTTGTTCCACCCCCTTGCCTCTTCACTGGTGGTGTTATTGTTGCTGTTGTCGCTGGCATCGTAGCTGTCCCCGGTGTTCTTTGGGATGCACGAAGGCGGGCGCTGGCTGTAGGTTAAAGTGGTCAAGCAGTAGTTGAATCATGTCAGCAATGGGGTGATTAAAGTATCCCCATTGCATGGTCTCTTGCCCACTGTGCCGCCGCCAATGTTGTAGTTGTTGCTGTCAGCGTTGCTTGCTGCATTTGCGTTGCTGTTGTTGTTGCTGTTGTTGTCGGATGTGATGAGATGGGTGTCGTCCTTTTCTTTTGGGGTCTGTTCTGTTGTTGAAGTTAATACCCGGTGTGCTGTTGTTGTTGTTGTGGTGGTGGTGGTTGTATCCGTTGATACTGCTCTTGGTGGTGTGTCTGTTAAAGGTGAGAGTGGTTGGGCCCTAAAATCCATGGTGTACTCTTTTAGTGTGTTGTCGACTTCTGTCTCTCTGTTGTAGTGGTGTTGTCTGTTTCTGTTTGTGCTATTTTTTCATTATTTCGGTAGTGGTCGTCTACTAGCTGGTGATTTTGTGATGTTTCTTTTTCATTTGGATTTAAATTTCTTTTTCGTTGCTGGTAGTGTTTGTTGTCTGTTTTTCCCCCTCTGTTGTGGTTGTAATTGTTTGTGAAAATCATATCTCCTGTTTTGTTTTGCTGTCTGCGTGGAATTTACTTTTCTTGTAGGAGGAATTTTCCACGTGATGTTGGTGTTTACTCCTCGCTTTTAGAGGTTTGTGGTGTTTGAGTGAAAGGTTGCTTCTTTTTTCCTTAGGTGTTCAGGTGGTTTTCATTGTCTGTGATGTTTTCCACTGGATGTTTCAGTACAGTTGGGTTTTGACTGTCTATGGTATTTTCCACTGGATTTTAGTTTGAGTTTTTCTGTCCGTTGATGGTTGTGGTATTTTGGCCTTGCAGAAGTGTTCATTTAAAATACAAAGTAATACATTGAACTCACAGGATCTACATAAGCATTCTTCATTTCAAAGCAAAGATCAATAACAAACATGTACGAAATTTTCTAAATCCGTTCTTCCTTTATCTGTCAGTTAAATTGCCATAAGCTGACGTCAGCCTTTATGAACAGACTCGATTATGTTCCAATTCAAAGTGATTAGTACAGAGAACTTCTTCAACAAACAAACTTCCGGTCCATCCCAATTGGATAAACAAGTGTGAGACTATTAGTCAGAAAAACTACTCCTTCAGTTGGAACTGGTTTGGATTGCATTAGCAATTTTCTAGATTATTCTCAGCTCGAGTTGTTTACTTCAACACTTACAATAAATACCATCATAATGTCCAAGGCCGGGTCACTTTGACAATTTAACAATTTATATAACAACTAAGTCCAGAAATAGGAATAGGCAAATTTACTCCGTCTCAATTCCATTGGTACTTTTGAAAGAAAAACTGCAGCAGATTTTCATGTGTTTAAATTTGAAATTAAGAGAAACTAAATAAAAAGTATTACTCTTTACCTGATATTCATGATTAGTGAGAAATTTGCTTCGCACGACAGTATCAACTTTTTTGATATTACAAATATTACAGTATTTTCATAAATTAAATTTCGTCACGGTCGCATGTCCGGTTTTCATTTATCGACCCTAACCTAATTTAGGTTCTAGTTATTAATATTAGGTTATTGGATAATTCCTAACATTAGCGACAGCTGGACTACCTAACTTATCTCCACTCAAATGTCACAATATCGGCCAGTTATTCATGACACTTAGCCAGACAAGTTAGTTGACTTCTTAGTTAACAATGTTATCTCCCCTTTATTTATGATTAATATTTATGATTCTTTATCCCTTTATTCCTGTCTCTAGCCCCCAGTTAGCTAATCACAGTCGGTTACAAACACTTATGTAACAACATGGTGAGATAACAATAAGAGGAATAACAATAAAATTAAATTTGAAAACAAGGAAATGAACAATTTGATTTTCGCGACTAACAGTATAGAATGTTATCACGCGATCTGATAAGTCAATTTACTATCCACACATTGATAGTCTGTTTCTGATCAGTTCTAAATGTGGCTTACTTGTACTCCAGACCATTTATTCTACTGTGTGACCATAGCCCTTTAACTTACTTATACTCCTGACCATTTATTCTACAATGTGACCTTAGCCCTTTAACTTACTTCTGCAATGGTGCCAGATGATAAACGCGAGACTCACTCGGTGGATCCTTTATCGTTGAACATATCCCTGGCAAGGAAAATTCTGTAGCAGATGCATTATTATGACATCACCACCCTGTGAATGAATATTTGGAGCATGGGGAAGAGTGTATACAGTAGTATTGTTGTATGTATGTTTGTGTTGTTGGAATAAAATCATTTATCTCATCCTTGCCTTTGATTTTCACTTAATTCTTAAGTTCCAGTTAAAGTGTGTGTGTGTGTGTGTGTGTGTGTGTGTGTGTGTCCTGTTACAAAAATCTGGCTGTGGACTCGCCAGAGTTACTTTTGTAAAAAAAATAAATATCGCACATGATTTTCTCTGTGTTCTCTTCTGATAATTGAGGCACATTAGTGTCATGCCAGTCATGGTTAGCTAAATCTTTCTAAACACCTATTTTGAGGATACAACTAACATGCTTTTTATGCATCCTATTGTATTTACTGACAATTTGAAAGTTAAATTGTAACGTTATTAATAAAAATGTTTTATTAAATATGTATGTACTATAATGCTAAGGTTTGAGAATTTACTAGTTTGAACTTAAAGTGCATTTGAGGTAATTATCTTTTTAGCCCAAGACTGAGAACATCGTGAAGCTGAAAGGTCTATTGCGGCTTCTGGGGTGTGAGAGAGCGTAACACCAATTAGCTTTTTAACCCACTGATGGAGGGCAGTTGAGGGTGTGTTCACCCCCTTCTGCCAGCCCTCCCACCCTCCCCTTGAACACGTGAGGCTGTGGGGTCCCATTGCGGCATTCCAGATCAGAGAACCTCCGACGAAATGATCAATGTAAGCTCCAGTGGTGACGTAAAACTGCTCTCGATCCCCCTCCCCAATTAGCTTTCTCTTTTACGTGCATGAGGTGATATTTAAGGCAAGAAATCTCACGATATATTAAGTGGCAACCTACAAATGGTGTATGTGCGTTCTATATATTGAAGTGACTATATAATCTCTGGGGCTTTTTGACTGAGACAGGAGATCATAATTAATTTTCAGTCGTGTTACGTGGTTACCATCACCTCTTTGTTTATTTCGCCATGATAAGTACCCATATAGTTGTGATGGCGAAGCAGTTGGGTATCTTAACGCAGTGATCTGGTAAAAGATTGTCCTACTCTATTGGAAAAATCCATTGACCATTTAATGAGCAATTATTATGCATCAGCAAAACAGTTGGACAGGACATTTTGCCTGTGGACAGCAATGGGCCTTGTACCAGACCTGTTCCAGGGTGGAAGGGTTACATCGGTATGAGTTTTAGCAGAGGGTAATATCACGCCTTGATGACACTCGACTGATGGCAGAGTGCAACATCAACTTGTCGCCCATTTAGTGATAGTCTGAGAACCACTCAAACCGCTTGATTTATCCTGCAGACAGGGAAATCGGGACATAACCCACGGACAGGCAATCAATCACATAAGTTGTTTTGGATCAAGCAGAGAGTTGATCATTCGACATCACAAGTATTCAGAGGGGGAAAGCCCAAGAATGAGCAACTCCATAAGAGACAGAGCGTCAGCAACTACATTCGAACTGCAACCCTCCCTCAGATGTTTTTCCGTTTTTCCTGCTTGGCCGATTGTGTCATCATTTCATCGGACGCACCCAACTTGATTTTTGAAGGGTATAAAAATAAAACACTTAGAGTAATCAGAGACTTAATCTATTATTAGAAACCTCAGTGCACATAAGATTAATTATAAGTAGGGCTACGTAAGGCATAGGAGTTGAACTTGAGATTTAAACCATTATCTATTTCTGTTGAACTGTAGAGGAGCGAAATAGCTCTAGAACTCTGTAGTGACATGTTTTGGAAATACATTGTACTATTTATTTTTTTTTCATAACGTAAATTGCCGCACTTTCCACTCTCTTAAATTGTTGTTTTTTTTACTTACTTCTTTTCTTTACATTTTTCTTAATTTTCATCATTCATCGTTTAAAAAATTACTCCTTTATTCCAAAAGAGCATGTTTTATGACTGAATGGTTTGCAAAACGTGCGATTAAGTTTTTCTTTTATTCACCACACGAAAGAGAACTTGTAGGATAATAAAGTTAATAATATTCATAAATAAATTAGTAATTAGTGTACTATTATTTTGAAAGGCTGAGTGTGGTGTTTTCATTGTACTGTCCTGTATTGTTGACATTCTCCACTCTCGCAAACAAACACGTCAGCATACATAACCCTCTCATGCATAATAAAAGAGCCAGACAAACATCCATTATGTGTGCATGTCAGACTCTGTGACGAACAACAAACAGGTCCTAGGTAGTACTGACAAGCCACTAGAGAACTGAATAAAGATGTGACGTAGTAGTAGAGACGTGACGTAGACGATATCAGTACGTTACAACGGTCGTGTGACACGGCAGCAAACACTATTAGTACAAGAAAGGCAAAAGAACACTGCAATGAATGACCACACCTTCTGCGATTTTGTGTGGTGGTGATTGGAAATGGCGCACAACTCGAGAAATCCTGCCAGAGTGCAAAAAATCACGACACGAATCGCCACATTCCGCACTTCTTTCCTCCAACTGTCAGTATGATCGAGATGAGAAATTTCTGTCTAGGCCAGTAATGTCTCGTATGTTGTAGAGCGTAAACGAAAGATTCCATCAGGGTCAGTAATGTCTCGTATGTTGTAGACGAAAGATTCCATCAGGGTCAGTAATGTCTCGTATGTTGTAGACGAAAGAATCCATCAGAGCCAGTAAAGTCTCGTATGTCATAGACTACAAATATCCTCAGAACCAGATTTATTTTGTATGCATTATACAGGGTAGTATTACCCAGTAAATAAGAAGAGAAATTCCACAGAACCAGGAAAGTTTTTAAGTTTTGTCTTGCATGATGGAGGCCAGAAATTCCTCAGGGACAGTAATACTGTGACGGACGCCTCCGCTGTTATGATTATTATTATTCTATCACTTAATAAAGCATAACTAACTTTTGTACCAGTGAAATAAATCATTTGTTATAAAGTAGTTTTGTACAAGTGAACTAAATAATTTGTTATAAAGTAGTTTTGTGCAAGTGAAATAAATCATTTGTTATAAAGTAGTTTTGTACAAGTGAAATAAATAATTTGTTATAAAGTACTTTTGTACAAGTGAAAGAAATATTTTTTTTATAAAGTAGTTTCATACAAGTAAATAAAGTATTTTTGTACAAGTAAAATAAAAACTTTCCAGACTAAAATCAAGCATGATCTGCAACAATGACGCACTGTATTAAAATGGAGATAATTCAGCCCATCATTTAGTTTTATTTTGTTCAGTTGTCGCCCTTACTGCAATTTAATTGTAGATTTCAACAGATAATACAAGTAGTATGAAACTAAGGCCAAATTTCTCTCTGATTAAAAATATATATATATATCTAGACAGGCAAGGGTTTAAATAATAATTTTCATTCGGAATTCAAAATTTGTCCATACTGACAACAAAATCACTTTCTATTTAAAACGTATATTTCACAAACGCTCAAGATTTTGCAATTAAACTATGCAGTACTTATCATTGAAAACTCAACCCACATCACATTGCTAGTTTGCTGCGTCATATCTATAAAGACACCCCCCACCCCTACTAACTGTGTCACTTCACACCCTTTCCCTTTCACATTTAATCACATCACCTCACAATTATATTGCATTTCGCATTGTAAAAATCCCATAGCAGTATGAAATGTCACAAATAAAATATACTTTACATTCAAAATACAAGCCAACTCACATGTATCAAATAAAATATACTTTACATTCAAAATACAAACCAACTCACATGTACCATGCAAAACAACTTTGCATTTAAACCTGCTAACCACTTCACAGGAAAATCCATATACCATTTCACGACGAAGGCACACCAATTCCCAATTGGAATACTCACCAGTTTTAGTCAAAATGCACACAACCAGCCTCCCGCCCTCCACCTCGAACACAAGTGTGAGGCTGTGGGTCGCAGTGGGGCACACCAGACCAGATGACGTTTGATGACGAAATCATCATCGCAAGCTCCAGTGGTGACAGTATAATACACCCACACACGCACGCACGCACGATCCAGATACACACAGTTTTACATAGAGAAACAAATTCATGAAAAGATATTTACATTATAAAGCACAATCGTTTGCTTTTACTTTAATTATTTTGGCCTTATGTTACAGATGCCTGAAACCGAAAAACACTTTTTTGTCCCAAAAGAAAATACTGGAACAAGAGTCGTGTAGTTAGTAAGTTATTAGAGAACACATCAAGAGACGAGCGCACAACTTTTTTGTCTACATCATAGCTATTGGAAACCACCTCTACAGCCACTCATGCAACCTAGTGTAGCCTCCAGATCATAGACAACACAAAACCACAACACAGCAAGTACAGACATTTTAGTGCAGTCTCCAGATCATAGACAAAACGAAAACCGAACACCAGCAAGCACATACATTTTATTGTAGTTTCCCAAAAATGCAATTCAAAGACACAACACCAGTAATCACAGACATTTTAGTGTTGTCTCCCGAAAATAGACAATTCAAAAAACACAAAACCAACAAGCACATACATTTAATGTAGTCTTAAGATCATGGACAAATCGAAAATACAAAGTCAGCAAACACAGACATCTAATGTAGTCTCCAGATTATAGACAAATCGAAAATACAAAGTCAGCAAACACAGACATCTAATGTAGTCTTAAGATCATGGACAAATCGAAAATACAAAATCAGCAAACACAGACATCTAATGTAGTCTTAAGATCATGGACAAATCGAAAATACAAAGTCAGCAAACACAGACATCTAATGTAGTCTCCAGAGTTTAACGTACATCACACCATTGCTATGTTCATATCAAAACTTACAAATACCACCGTGAACACGTTGATACACGTTAGGGGTGTAGAGAGAGTTGAGGGGGGGGGGGAATACAAGTGTTGGAGAACATTTTCTCCCCGGCATTGGTACGTGAATTACACCATACATCTTACATCACAATTCATACATCATACACCATACTCTGCCAAAGTCACCATCAGAAGAAACCCTGAATATCAAAAGAAGAATTATCTGAAAAACTGTCTATCCCTATTTCTAAAGTTAATTGTTATATAAAAATTGCTAAATATTAATGTGAACAGACCTTGAGCACTGCTTATGACGCTATTTTCTAAGTGTCAGAGTTGGAGTAAACAACTCAGATAAAGACTATGCTAGAATTTGCTGATGCAATCCAAACCAGTTCCAAGGGGAAGAGTAGTTTATATTATGCAATGGTTAAGATGTACAAGAAAGAGACCACCTGACGTCAAAGTTTACCTGTTGAAAAGAATTGTATTTTCCTATCACTTTGAATTTGGTGTGTGACGCCAACGCCACTTATTTCATGAATATTATTATTATTAATTAATTAATCATCCAAACTAATTACATGTGATGACATTCTTAATTTATTTTATTAATGATCCTCCAGCAGACACCAACCGTCCGTCTCACTTGGTGGATATATGGGCACTGTAAACGTTTTCTCTCTTCCACAACATTAAACATGAATGTTTACTGTCACACAATATTCTGTAGGTAGAAAAAGTCGTACTAAAGGACATGACAAATCTGTTTTAGTCTATATTTAGCGATCTGTAATCTATATTTAGCAAGCCCCCATCCATCAATATGCGTAAGAAGGTTAATAAATTTAACAATAAATTTATTAAATGAGCAATCATATATACATACAATGGATACGATCACTTGACATCAATATTTCCATGAAACTATGTTCAAATAATTTCTATAATACACAAGCTTTTATCCAAAAATTACAATTAAGCAATTCAATAAAAGTAATAAGATAGTTCTTATCAGAGAATAGAAATGGAGTTATTAGAGACAAGCGATAATAGTTATTACATAACCTGGATTAACTGCTGTTTCAACACTGTTATACATGCTTTTATAACAATGTCACAAGTTTATTGTCTGCCATTAATATGTCAGTTCCATGTGTTACTTTCACATGTTGAAAAAAACTGTTGGACTATTTATTCTCTCCAGTTAACCTGAGCACTTCTTTTCGCCATGTCAGATCCTTCAAGCAGAACAAATGTAGCGATTTCTAGTAACTTCACTGTACCAGAAATTGCCGATGTAATCAGCATACTTTGCCATGATACATCAAATGAGTGTAGTATATTCCTTTACACTTATACTGCTACCCACCTCTACCATAGTTGGTCATAACAATTTACAATCAGTAATTCAAATAGAACACAGAATGTAGAAAATATAAATGGCTGTTTGCCCATCAAGCTAACGGCTGCCTTTCAAGATCGGACTTCTTTGCCACTACAAATTCAAGTGATCAGACGTTAGATTTCTCTACAGCAGGTAAACCTTTAGATCTCTTCCCATTGGTCGGTCTCATTCTCATAAATCATAATCATGGGATAATACAGCTACACACTCAGTTGGGATGGCTTGCATTACAATCGCAATTTCTAGGATTTTCTCAACTCGGGTGTTTACTTCAAAAATACCATCATACGGAGTGCCCAAGGTCGGGTTATTCTGAAAATGTAACAATATATATAACAATTATTTTTGAAATAGGGAGAGGAAGGTTTCCTCCGCCACAAACCTCTCCTTTTGAGATGCTAACCATCCCATTAACCTCTACTATATAGGAGTAAATTTTAAACATTATCTGTTAGGCTTCCGCCATAATACGAAATGAATAACAATTCCAAAATTCTATGTTAGTTTTAAGACACATGTAGAAATATTCTTAAGACCAAAATCTATGTTGGTTTTAAGACACACACATAGTTAATTTATAATAATCATAACCAGTAAAATAGGGTGCATATCACACACACACACACACACACACACACACACACACACACACACACACACACACACACACACACACACACTCCATCCATCCATTCACCTATCTACCTACCTACCTACCTACCTACCTACCTACCTATCTATCTATCTATCTATCTATCTATCTATCTATCTATCTATCTATCTATCTATCTATCTATCTATCTATCTATCTATCTATCTATCTATCTCTCTATCTATATGTCTCTATAGCTATCTATCTATCTATCTATCTATCTATCTATCTATCTATCTATCTATCTATCTATCTATCTATCTATCTATCTATCCATCCATCCATCCATCCATCCATCCATCCATCTATCTATCTATCTATCTATCTATCTATCTATCTATCTATCTATCTATCTATCTATATGTCTCTATAGCTATCTATCTGATCTCTATCTTACTCCATTAAAAGAAACCATTATCAAAGAGAATTAAATAAAGCAAACGAAAGCAAGTAGGAAAGTAAATATCGTCATAGTGAAAGGGAAATAATTTCATTAAGCTTTGCTGAAACATTATTTCCAGATCTCTTGTGTATTACCATTTATTACGGCTTACTATATTTCCAAGACTTCTGTATATAAACGAACTCTCTCACTGTTATCCAATCGTTGACGTAATCAATCCGAGCCGTGCATATTTTACGTTATAGAAAACGAAAACTACCGCAAGGCGAACGTTACTGAAAAAAATAACGCTGAGCATTACGCACAGCTTGACTTTGGGGTCGTCGTCGTCAAAATACTGATAGCAAAGAACAGGTATACAGTTACTTTTGTTTTATTATGCGGTCATCGTTCTGTAGGCTTGACGTGGATTTCATTTTAACAAATCCTCTGACAAAACGTGTAGAGTGAATGTAAACTGAATGTTGATATTTATGAGTCACTCTCACAGTGATTCCTCTTGCACTTTGCATCAAATGCCACATTGGACGTGACTGGACACTCATTTGACGTGACTGGACACACATTTAACATGACTGGACACATATTTGACGTGACTGGACACACATTTGAAACTTAGTACCCAGTAACATGCATCTTTGGTACAATTAGTACCCCGTAACATGCACTTTTGGTACAATTAGTACCCCATAACATGCTTCTTTGGTACAATTAGTACCCCGTAACATGATTGTTTGGTACAATTAGTACCCAGTAACATGCACGTTTGGTACAATTAGTACCCAGTAACATGATTGTTTGGTACAATTAGTACCCAGTAACATGCACTTTTGGCACAATTAGTACCCCATAACATGCACTTTTGGTACAATTAGTACCCCGTAACATGATTGTTTGGTACAATTAGTACCCCGTAACATACTTCTTTAGTACAATTAGTACTCAGTAACATGCACCTTTGGTACAATTAGTACTCAGTAACATGCACCTTTGGTACAATTAGTACTCAGTAACATGCACCTTTGGTACAATTAGTACTCAGTAACATGCACTTTTGGTACAATTAGTACTTCTAGTAGATACATACGATATCTACGAAAGTGTAGTGGCTTAAATTGAAAATATATTTCATCTGTCTGGCTGTTTCTGTTTACTCTTTGAGTTCTCAAACGTTTACTCATTGAGTTCTCAAACTTCCACTCATTGAATTCTCAAAACTGATCTCCTTTCGAAAGCGAACTTGGTAGCACAGCTATCAATAGTCTTTCTGTTCATGTGCTAAAAGTCTCCTCGACTTGTTAAATATCTGTAATTCATCACTCAAATTTACATTTCTCTACAAAGTGTTAAATATCAGTAATTCATCACTCAAATTTACATTTCTCTACAAAGTGTTAAATATCAGTAATTCATCACTCAAATTTACATTTCTCTACAAAGTGTTAAATATCAGTAATTCATCACTCAAATTTACATTTTTCTACAAAGTGTTAAATATCAGGAATTCATCACTCAAATTTACTTTTCTACAAAGTGTTAAATATCAGTAATTCATCACTCAAATTTACATTTCTCTACAAAGTGTTAAATATCAGTAATTCATCACTCAAATTTACTTTTCTCTACAAAGTGTTAAATATCAGTAATTCATTTGTCAAATATATATATGCACTAAATCTTTCAAATGTCCACTGTTTCTTATCTGCATGTAAAAATGTCAAATATCAGAGGGGTTCATTATTTCCAAATGAGTACTTGTTCCTGACTGAAAGTTTTCCCTCTTAATCTGTCAAGTGACTACACGAAGACAAATACTGCAAGTACTGCAGAGCGCATATTCATGAGTGTGTTGTAAATAGAAGACCTGAGTCACACTCTGCAAAAAACAACACACATACACCATAATGCAAACACACTCACATATACACACATCTGAACACAACACATATAAGCTCATGCAGACACACCTAAACATGCACAAATATAAGCACACGTACTCACACGCACAAACGCACACAAAAGACCATGCACTCTCACAGACATGCGCATGAACATAAACACAGATATGCCAAAGAGTTACCGGAAGCTGCTAACAAATACACATACATACAGACACACACAGAGACATGCACACACTCACACGTACACAAACACTTATATACATAATATAGAGTCAAGCACAACCACACACACCAGTATACTTGTTGAAAATGTGGCATTGGAGCTGTCATAATTATAAATAAAATTAAATAAAAATTAAATTATTAATGGTGATAATGAATAAGCCACCAGTCTTCATGATGTGTTCAACTCCACACGATGAAAAGTACGTACCTATGAGATTGATCTGGATCGAAGGACAAGAGAAAACTGATGTATTTTCTTTTCATTTAACCATGCCCATTTATGAAGAAGAACCAATTTATCAGACCTCAAGACACAATAGATGTCAAGTTTGGTTTTATCTCTAATTGCACGAAAGAGTTTGTTTGAAAAGTATGAAGTAACCATTATAATCCATCACCAAGTGTATATTAGTTTTTGTTTAAGTACAGTCGGAATCACTGGAGTCAATATCCACCGTAGTCTTTGTTCGTTCGTTCGTTCGTTTGTTCGTTTGTTTGTTCGTTTGTTTGTTTTGTAACCATCCATGCTGACAATACATATACACACTTAGGAAACTATCTTTTGCTAATTATCTTTGTCGTTGCTTTTACACTTCCGTTTTCAAAGAAAGTGAATGACGAATAAACTATTCTTATATAGTCTATTTTCTCAGCCATTTCCGGACACGCTTATACAGCACTGTTCATTTTTAAATTCGTGAAGTGTTCACATGTGCGTTACTGTTTAGGAACAATCTATTAAAAGTATTTGAAAACATTAGCTATCGACATACTATAGGTAGATTGTGCTTTATGATTGCAGGTTCAGGGGTCGGTGTTAGATTTTGTTTTACAAGCCAAAATAAAATTCTAATCGAACAAGGAATAGTTATGTTGTTCGGAAAAGCCTGTGACGCAGATCTGTAGGAAATGGGTGTGGCCCAGATCTGCGACGTTGAGCATGAAAAGATTGTATTAGTAAAAGGCGCATGCGCACAGAAAAGTTCATTCCGCAGATTTATGAACAAATTAATTAAAATGTCGTCAGAAATGAAAGGATAGCGCGTCAATAGGAGCCACCTATTTAGCACGTATACAAACAAATAATATGTTTGATCCTCCTACACTCCAAATGTTGCATGGTGGATTTTTTCCACACTACCCACCTCCGAATGCATAAATGGAATTTTCGACCCCCTCTCTTAATGTTATCATTTTCCCCCCAGTAATTGCAAACATTCTTCTGATAAATTATAATTATATTTGATCATTTTTCTGGGTTTCAGGTTCGAGCACTTTATTACAAACTAAAGATTAAATTACGAGTTGTCTACCATCTAACGACGCATATTCTGTTACTCCATTTTGATATGTCTACTTCAGCCGTTTTTAGTTAGTAGGTCTATTGTTTTTATTTCCAGGCCTTGAATGAAATATTAAATATAAATTTAAAATTTGTTGCTTTGAAAATAAATTTTGTTAATAATTATTATAATGCTGCTAAACACTTTAGTGACATAGTTTCTATTACCAGGCCATCAAGGAATAATTACATATAAATTTTAAATGTGTTGCTTTAAAAAAAAACTTTAATAATTATTATGCTGCTGAAACATTGTAGTGACGTAGTTTCTATTTGTATCAAGACTTAGTTCATATGACTGCAGTCAATCGAATTGCATTTTGTGAGTGTTTCGGTAGAGTGGCAGACTGTGTTCACAGACTACAGATCTTTAAGCCTTCTTTGCCTGTACTGCTGTGACGTGAATCACTCACTCAAACGTGAGCGTGCCCGCGCGCGCGCACACTCACACGCACAGCACACTTCAGAGGTACCCTATGGACTTCTATTTTTGGTAGGGGGTTGTTTATTTTGAAGCTATTTAGATTCTTGTTGTCATTTTCTCGCGCTTTAAATTATCATAAATGCCATTCTTCGACCTCACCATTGACCTTTGATGGAGGAAAAGTATTCTCACTTAACGTATGCGTACATTAAATAAAATAGACTCTTCGATGTCGTTTAACAACCATCTTCAATGCTTATTAGTATTTCTAATAAGACACAAAATATAGTATGCTCACCCTTTGCTGTACTTACCTAGACCTAAAACATAAAAATATTCACTTTAGTCATTTGTAAGTACCATAACTATTGTAATAAACATTTGTGTTTCTCTGCAAGGCTTCAGTTAGCGATTCTTATATCAGGAAATATTATGTCATGGAATTATTCTAAATAAGGGAATGATTTCCACATTTAACCTGTCATTATTTGAGTTTTGTGTGCGTGTGTGTGTGCGTGTGCGTGTGCGTGTGTGTGTGTGTGTGTGTGTGTGTGTGTGTGTGTGTGTGTGTGTGTGTGTGTGTGTGTGTGTGTGTGTGTGCATGCGCGAGTGTATTCTATTACCAATATTACAAATTCACCTTACTTTCTTGAACTTGATATGACGTACACGTACACAAACACACACACACAAACAAACATAAACACAAACATAAACACTGTAAGTTTATGCGTTTTTATATTTTAATTTAGGATTTTTATGTATCCTGTTGCATTTTTCGATGGGATTTTACTGATATTTTGAGGCTGTTTGAATTATAAACACCTCAAAATAAACAATTCTTAAGATGACTACATTCCTTTTCGTTGTAAGATTCAGAAGGGTGATGAAGACAGAGAGTCAAACTAAAAAACAAACAAAAGTGATGAAATATTCCTATGAACCATTTCTAAAATGGCCATTGGAACATTGAATTATTGCGAAAATCTTGTGGAAGTAAAAGACGACGCAGGTATACAAGCATATTAAGGAAGAGACTCCATTAATTCCCCTTTCCTTGAACTGTTTACAATGACGACAGAAATACAGAATAGCACTGTAGTACACGTTTCCAAACGGACACTTATCATTGTATTACTTATTGGAAAACGAGTAGGAACAACGTGTGCTGATAGGGAGCAAATTTATCAAGCACCGTTTGATTGTTTTATTTTATTTTAATTGTAAAGTTAGCAATGAAATTCTTTAAATACACATTAGTAGCAAGGACACAATTGAAATACACATTAGTAGAAAGGACACGATTACAATACACATTACTAGAAATGACACGCTTACAATACACATTAGTAGAAAGGACACGATTTCAATACACATTAGTAGAAATGAAACGCTTACAATACACATTAGTAGAAAGGACACGATTACAATGCACATTATTAGAAAGGACACACTTACAATACACATTGGAAGAAAGGACACGCTTATAATACACCTCAGTAACGAAGGTATACTACTTAGATAATATTTTATTTCAATTGGAATTTATTTACATTGCCTGAATTCAATATTCAGTACAGGTTACTATTTCAATGAATGCTGAAACACTACAATATCATACGATAACTGTTATCAACACTGAGAAAATACAGACTGAGAGACATTTAGGTAGGCAATTCTAATGCATTGATCATAACTTTAGTTCTTTAGTTGAATTAGGAATTTTGTTTTATTAGAAGAAAAATGTTACGATTGAATTTCAATGACTAGGTCGACTGAAAATTAGTAAACAAAGACTTTTACCCCCAAAAGAATGACTTTCGTTATTCCACTTCATTTCTATATCTGGATGAAGTGCTTTCAGTTTTCTCAGACTGAAGGTGATCCTTGAGAAGTTCCAGCAGTTCCAATTCCTTCGACTTTCGCCTCTTCTCAGCCAACATGTTCAAAGTATAAGAAAAAGGGTTAAGCGCTGCGTTTAAAGGAAGGACAAAAATTGTCATGGCAACGTTGACTTCACCGGGAATTAGAGTGCCAACTGTAGCTAGCAGTGCCAGAAGACCGATGGGAAAAAAGCATAAGAAGTTTGAGAGCACGACGAATAACAGTCGTCGAGCAACTGTGCTGTCCTTAGATTTCCTGGTCGTATTGGTCGTCATGGAGTTGACCTGAATCGACATGTACACAAATGACTGCCCCACTGCTATTAGAATGAATAATACAAAGTTGAACATGATTATCAGACCAAATGAATAAGTCTTCCCAGGGTACGCCTTTCGAGTTAAAGGCAGCGACACACAAATTCCAGTCTGGCCATAAAATTGCCAATTTGATGTCATGGGTAGCAAAGGTATGGTAGCGAGCATTACACCAACTAACCAAGCAATCGCACAAGCCAATGCAGCTGACCTCCTGTGAAATGAAAACGTGCTGAAAGGAAAACGAAGGACGATGAAACGATCAAGAGTGATAAGAAATATGATCATGGAGGACACTTCAATTGACACAAGTGATAAAAATCCTGCAAGTTTACACATTCCACTGGTTTTCCAGGAATGCTCATTCCACAAATAATTCCCGAGGTACAATTGATCTGCCACTCCCACTAGAGTAAGGTACAGCCCCATTAAAAAATCCGCGACACTCATGTTTGTAACGAATATCGCATAACCGGACCTAGATGTTATCTTTTGCACAAACATTCTAAAGACAAAGCACCCAGCATTTCCAACGACTGTCATTGATGCCACGATCCAGTTAAACACCCGGTACACGTTTGAACGCAGAAGGTCTTCGCACGACGAAATTTCATCTTTGGGGGCAAAACAGAAATCTTCATGAAAAAGTTCTGGCAGCATTGCTTTACAGCAAAATCTATAGTTTTCAGCAAAAATAACTTCCAGTTGTGGCAATTGTTTCAGTAAGTCTTTGGAGAATATTTCCAGTGTGTTGCCTCGAATATCTAACGTTTTAAGTTCTGGGATATGAATGAAACCAGAATCCCCGATAGCCTCAATGGTTCCGTAAGAAATGTTGAGAAAATTAATGTGACGAAATGATTTCAATGCTGAGCTGTCGAAAAGAAGTAATGAAGTGCGTGACAGGTCCAGTCGTTGTAGATGTCTATGTTCAACTTTGCTTGTCGGTTGTTTTAAATACGTTATAGGATTTCCTGCCAAGTTTAACTCTACGAGTTTTGAAAGTTTGTAAAATACATTTAAGTCAGAGGAAGTGAGCAAGTTGTCACTTAAATCGAAACTTTTTAGATTAGGATTTAACATTTCGTGAACGTGTTCAATGTTACATCGACTTAAACTTAACCAGACAAGTTTGGCATTTTTTGACACGTCACGAACTGACAGTTTGGATTCGCCTGCATCCAGATAACGTACATCTTGGTAGTCAGCAACAGGAAAATACTGGTGACAAATGAAAGCTAGTCCCTGACAGCGACATTCCATGGGACAGCGAAATCCACACAATATTTCATCGTCACGTTCTGGGCATTGCGGCCAACCGTCACACAGATGGTCTACGTGCACGCAAACTGATGAGTTAAAACACCGATACAACCCAGGACAGACATATCTCTTACAATCATCCTCGTCTTCACCATCGGGGCAGTCGTATACTCCGTTACAGCGTAGGTAAACAGGAAGACAATAACTTAGCTCACCATGGCAACGAAAGTGAGTTACAGGACACGTTGATGAGGGATGAAGTTGTTTTCTAATAATATTTTCTTCTGTGTCAAAGTCAATTATTGCCGGAAGAGAAATTGTATCTCTTTCATGGTTTATTTCCTTCAAATTAAGAATGTCTGAACACATGTCTTCATCCGAACCGTCCCAACAGTGAATAATGTTATCGCAAGCCTGTTTAAATCTGATACACTGCGAGTTGCGACAAGTATATTCTGGACACCGATGATCATACTGACAAAAGTCTTCGTCCGATCCATCTATACAGTCACGCTTGAAGTCACATACCATTGTATAATGCAGTGTCCGTTTACCGTCATTACAAATGAACATCGCTGTCCTTGTGAAAACGTCAAGGTCATTATTGTGTGTCACCATGTCGATGCTTTTCACAATGTTGGCGTTGGATACCGAGCACCAGAGAGAAAAAGAATCCTCCCCACAAGAACTCCCTGTCACGCACGACAAAAAACTGTGAGTCACGTGGCCATCTTTGCAGCACACTAGAGTTGCGTTAGACGTTCTCAAGCTTCCTTCCATGTCCATGGAACTTGGAAAGTCAAGATTTACTTTCTCTACAGGTACGTCATTCTTCACTTCCGTTTGGCACACATAGTGCGTGTAATGTTGCAGGTAACAGTGACAGAGATACAGCGATAAAGGATCGCTATGGACGTATATAGTGCAATATTGATTCTGATTAAACATAGAGCCTGTAATATTTATTTTGTATGCAACTGTGTGATCGACCCAATGCCAGAGGTTTGCGTACAAAGAACCCGCCCCATAATTAACACGAGTGACTTCTTTGGTCAGTCCGACAAACGCTGGTCCCGTCCTTTTGCCATAAGACAACAGTTTTCTTACCGCATCCCGCTCGCTGGTGGATTTTAGCATCGCCAGGTCACCACCCTGTTCCTGGCAGAGACTTCTTGCTGTATTCCAAGAGACAGATTCTTTTGCATAATGATATGTGTAGCACTTACTTTCCAGTGCCAGAGTACCGCTACAAAGAGGAATACTGAACGGACAGTTTTCTTCGTCTCTCCCATCCTGGCACTCTGGTTCCAGATTACATTCCAGGTGACGTTTAAACGTGGCGTAGTGCGGGGCAGAGCAATCAAAGAGGCCATTGTCAAACTGTAATGGGGTATGAGTCACTGGGTGAATCGAAAACAACATCTTGAATCCAACGCCGCCGCCACTCTCGCCATCCGTGACGAAATTTACAACCAGTGACGTATTGTAAACACGCTTTGGAATCATGTTTTCTCTGCATTCACTCCATTCTAAATTCAAACTTCCGTTGATGTCGGCGGTAAACAAGTTAACTTTGTCAATAACGCATTCTGAATTAAAACTTCTTTGAATATCGAAACACTGAAAACTAATCATTACAGTGTGCTGTTCGGGTACGTCAAGTTGAAATGAGGCATTTAAGTAACTCGGGTATTCACTATCTTCACTAAACCAGGGTGACGTAATATAACCAAAGTGCAAGGATTCGTAAACAACTGGTAAAAATCGTCGAAGAGACTTGGTTACTGAGGTGAAAGATAGCTGAAATTGTGTAATTGTATAGGGAGGAACAGTAAACACTTCTTGAAACCGAAAGAATAGATGATTTGAAAGCGTAACAATGACCTTTTTAGATAGCCATGCTGAACACGTAATTGATGCGAGCAGATTGTCTTTATTTAATATTCTTTCTTCGCTGACTTCTATCGAAGCAGTTCTGGAGCAGTGATCTTTCAACATTTCGACAGTGGCCATCATGGAATATCCTTTTGGTACAGTGATTTTCCAGAAACAAGTTACACTGGCACCAACATCATTGCTGTCTTCCATAACTCCATATAAATATCCTTCCAGCGAAGAAATATAAACATATTTTTGATCTTTGCAATTGCTAGCATTGATATAGAAATTATCTGTAATGTCAAGATTTCCATCATGAAATGTTCTACTGACTGAGGATAAATAGCCAGAAACCGACTCCATAAAAGGGAAATAACTATTCTCTCGCCTGGACAATGTCTCATCAGTATTTCCAGAGCTAACAGTACTCAAGTCTCCTCGCCAAGTCTCGGAACTCTGTTTCAGAAGTAAAGGTGATATTACATCAGAATTATTTAGCAGACCTTCAAGACAAGGGTTATTACTACCAGTAGATACGAAAGATGTTTCACCAAATAAGCTAAAGGTGTGACCTCCGTAAGGCAACAAGAGAAAGACAAGTTTTATGTATATCAGTCTTAGCATTGTAGGCATGTAAATCCGTAGTCATATAAGATTATGTATTGTTTAGTTCACTCATATTTATGTTGTGTTTAATAACCAGTCTAATACTCAAGCAATAAATTCTTTTCAGCGGCCTTAACAAAGATTTTGAAGGCTAAAAAAAACCAGTCTAATACTCAAGCAATAAATTCTTTTCAGCGGCCTTAACAAAGATTTTGAAGGCTAAAAAAAACCATCGTCCAACCAATTTTACTGTATTTGTTTCCTGTATGTTCGTGTACAATTCAAGAGATGAATAATTATTCTGAACAAATCCAGCAATTGGTTGCTTGAGAAATTCTTGAAAGCTATTCTTGCTTTACATTTTGACAGACAGAAAAATGTGTGTATCGCATTCATTTTAGGACTATTTTTAGTAGTTAATTGTGAATGGATGTAAAAGATGCATTTAATCTCATCGATTGCATTTTTCCCATGCAATTTTTATTTTCGTTCTTTGCGATTTGATCACGTCACAAGAAAATTATCCCTTTTAATACCCTGAAATGTTTTTCGATTTTCTGTCCTTTCTCAAGATGGTGATTTGTAATTCCGTTCCTTGGTAATGTATAAATATTTCTTTTTAAACACGCACGCACGCACACACACACACACACACACACATACACACACACACACACACTCACATAATACACACCTATCTCTCTCAAGAAAACTGTATATTCACCTGAATTGCATTGGGCAGTCATTAAATTCATTTCTTTATTTATTTTATGTATTTAAAAGCAAATATTTATACCAGAGCATTAATCATTATGAAAAATATTTCTTTCATAAACTCTTGGTAGAAATGAATCCCATTGAATACTTGGATATGAATGGAGTATCTGTTGAAAATAATATTTTCAATTATTCGAAAGATGAAAGAACCGTTATGAGGGCGCACGCTCTTTCCTATCGATCTTTTTTTAAAAATTATTTCCACCGACTAATAAACTAATAAACTATTTCTTACTTTTCTTTCCTTTTCCTTTTTTTGGGGAGAGGGGGCTTCCAGTTTACACCGATTTCACGCAAAAATCTTTGAAAAATATATGATCTGACATAAATAGTTGGTTGTCAAGATTCAGTCCACGAAAAGAACGTGACTTGTTTCCGCGCAATGACACTTGCTTCAAATAATTTCAGTTTAAAAATCAGCAAACGGATATTTTATCTTTTTTTTTTTTTTATCTTTTTACTTTGTGTATTTATTTCACTTTTAAGCAAGAGTGAGCTGCAAGACTCTTGTCAGTAGGCCTTTTGTCTGTCAAGTCGGCGTCTGGAAAGAGGTCTAAATAGCAAGAACGGAAAACTTAAGTGATCATGAATTTCTCTCTTACAGCCTGTGGTATAAAATCTAATTTATTTTTATCTCTTTGAAGCAAAACGATGTTTTCGCATACAGGCGGTAAATAGAAACCTAACTATTCTATATAGTTATTAAATATTTTAAAAGTGTTCACACACGCTATATTATTCCAAACATCTAATTAAAAATTATGTATATCACGATTTTTCTGGTTGACCTGTTTTTAATCTTTATGGCAGTGAACTCTTTCAAAATAATCTACGAAGATATTATGAACAATTTACAATCAGTAAATTCTTTTTCAGAACTGGTAACGGGGCAAATTACAACTGAAATCTTTACATTTCAAAGCGATTCGAAAGAGGCTACTCTTTTGACAAATTCGGGACAAGATAAAAGTGACGTCAAAGAAAACTATACAAATACAGAGAATAAAAACATCTGGAAAGCGGCAAATAGTAACTCAATTCACGTCATAAATGATAGTAGAAATATTAATGAGACTACTGGATATATTAACTTTACTACAGGGGACTGCACTGACCATATATTATTCATGGATTATTACACACAAGTGTCTGTTATCGGCACTGTCGCTCGTGGTTCTTTCAACTCTCTCCTAGACTTTTGTCAGTGGAAGGTTATTGCCCCTGACGGTTCTTTTCTTTTAGCGACACTGCAACTGAACGCACCATGCATTGATGACACGTATTTGATGTCAAGCGAAAGCGAGGCTATGGATGACGACACCTTACTTTCATATCAAACTTGTGATGACCTTATCCACAAAGAAATTGTTGCCTCCCTTTCCTGCTGTCTTTATATTCGTTCAGGTCCAGTGTCCAAGTACTCGACATACTTTCCACAGTTTCAAGTCCAAATCAAAGTGACGTCAATGTCTTTAAGACTTACGTTACCTGTAATATTTCATTCACCGCAATCAGGTTATGTGACGTCACCAGGATTTGACGAAATGGGAAGATATCCCAAATTTATGAATGCATCTATCAAACTTGATGTCCCTGTCAATCACACAGTAATGGTCAGTTTCCGGAGAGTAGAGTTTTATAGTGGAAGTTGGTGTAATGACGGCTACTTGGAACTCTCTACAGTTGACGAAATAGGTAATGCTATTCCTGTGTGGAAAGAGTGCTCTCATCAATTCATCGTGGATTCCATTTATAACAGGTCGCTGATCTTGCGCTTCGTTACTAACGATCTTCGCGTAGGAACCGGATTTATGATGATCTTCACCTTTCACCCGCAGACTCAGATTCCTACATTAACAAATGGCGGCCTGTATGATTGCTCAGTGTCTCATTACCCGACCTTCAAACGACATTTGGAATGCAACTTAGAAACTGAGTGCCTGGGTGGAGAAGACGAACGAGAATGCCCTTTCAGCAGTCCGGCCTGTAATGGCTCCGTGGCCTTTCAAAACAAGTGTTATAGTTACCACAAATCAAAGAATGGCCTTACCTGGCAAAACGCTCAAGAGCAGTGTCAAATTCGAGGTGGAAATTTGGTCATGCCTAAAACTGAGGAGGAAAAAGAAACAATAGAGAGACTCTTTCATTACATAAAACAAAAAGATGGCCCTGCACACATCGGGCTCAATCGAGAGATTTCTAAATCCTCAGCAATGTACAAACAAACATTCAAGTGGGTAGACGAATCAATAAGTTATAGTGTTAACATCACAATGTCCTTTCTAGCAATGCTTACAAACGAATTGTGTGCCTATTGTTCTCCGTGTTCACCATGGACTATACAAACTACATCGTGCACTGAGAACACTATATATGATTTCATTTGTCAATCCGATGCACAAAGTAATTATCTAAATACAGAAAAATCTGTACAGTTTCCTGAACAAGATGGTCGGTTTCTCAATGAAACTATTTCGAGACAATCACTTATACGATGTGCGGAGGGTCATGTGACTTATGATTTTCTATCTTGTAGTCCTGACAGTTTTTGTGGGGAGACACAGTACTTGAAGTGGTGTCCACTCTCCAATAGGAAATTCACTCAAGGTCACGTGGGTGAAAAGTTGATGCGAATCGACGATGTCACGCGAATAGCTACTTTTGTG
This sequence comes from Sinotaia quadrata, assembly GCA_028829895.1. NCBI lineage: Eukaryota > Metazoa > Mollusca > Gastropoda > Architaenioglossa > Viviparidae > Sinotaia > Sinotaia quadrata. The sequence goes on along the minus strand of CM054179.1, from coordinate 101,667,208 downwards.
TGTGACGACAGAAAGAAAACAATTCCTTTCACACTAGTCTGTGATTTCCGGTTTCACTGTGTAGACAAATCTGATGAAACCTTTTGTACTCATAACACCTGTTCAGAAGACGTGTGCCGCAATGGTCAATGCATCAACTACAGTAAGAATTGTAACGGACTAGAGGACTGTTTTGATGGGTCTGACGAGATATCGTGTAGACCTAAATTTACTTCAACCACTATTCCAACCATGTATCCTCCTGCTATTATTGACTTTGACAAAAAAGGAAGCTTTTCTCAAATTAAAATTCCACCCTCTGATCCCTGCCCTATGACGCACTTCCGATGTCATGGCGAGTTGAGCTATTGTCTTCCTGTGTTTGTGCGTTGTAACGGAGTATATGACTGTCCGGATCACGAGGACGAGATGGGTTGCGAGGTGTATGTGTGTCCGGGATTTTTTCATTGTTTCAACTCGAGAATCTGTGTACACTTGGACAACGTGTGTGATGGTTTTCCCCATTGCCCCAATCACCACGATGAGCTTCTGTGTGAATTCCGTTGTCCTGATGGCTGCCTGTGTCAAGGATTGGCATTCATTTGCCGAGAGCGTATTGCAGTTAAGTCATTCTCACATCTTCGATTGCTGGACGGAGATGGCTCTGGAATGACCTTGGAAGACGTGGTATTCAATACATATTTAATTTGGTTAAGTTTAAGACACTGCGGTCTTGATCACGTGATACAATTGTCTAACCCGAACCTGATGGATATAGATTTAAGTGATAATTTGATTACTTCCATTAATATAAATGATTTCTTAAATCTGAAAATGCTTAAAAAATTCTCTCTTACTGGAAATCCTTTATTAACTTTAACTAGTGACATGCAAGTTCTTCAACAGTATTTTTTACAAAGTGTCGACCTGTCGCATACTGATTTACGCATTTTGAACAGTACTAACTTCAGAAACTTTCCAGGCATTAGTTTTCTTAACATATCATATAGCCGAGTAGAGGTAATCGATACTACTGGCTTTTTGTATTTGCCAAGACTAAAAATATTTGACTCACGAGGAACACCACTCGCAGTATTTCCTGAAAATCTTTTTCGTGGATTAAAACTGATTCAAATTGTGTTTGCAGGGAATTACAGACTTTGCTGTAAAGAAAACCTGCCGGAAGAGTTCGACAATGGTTTGTGCTTTTCAGATCTAGATACTTTTTCTTCCTGTGAACATCTTTTGCACTCTTACCTTCATCGATTTCTCGTTTGGTTGTTGGCAATGACGTCTCTCGTAGGTAATGCAAGTTGTTTACTGATGAGGCTCTGTATTCGGAAAATCCCCTTAAAATTGGACTTCACTGTTTTTATCTTCAATCTGAACATGGCAGATTTTCTGATGGGCATATATATGTCTCTCATTATTGGTGCTGATTATGTTTATCATAACAGTTATTTTATATCAGAAAGAAAATGGAAAATTAGCTTCATTTGCAAGCTCTCGGGCTTCTTGTCACTATTGTCCACTATAGTATCAGCATTCATAATCTTTCTCGCCACGTCTGACAGAGTTATCGCTCTTCGTTTTCGAGAACGCGTTTTCTGCTTGAAGGGACGGTCTGCTGTGCATGCTTGTGTGGTTGCATGGTGTTCTGGCATTTTACTTGCTGCTATTCCATTTTTGCCGTTGACATCACACTGGGTCTTTTATGGTCAAATGGCTATTTGTGCTCCAATACCAGTCTGCTGGATTGGCAGTGATGGAACTGGCAAAAAATATTCTTGTGGAATAGTTGTCCTGCTCATCTTCGTAATACTGGCAGCATCACTTGGACAGACGTGCGTTTGCTGGTCAACAAGGAAGAACTACTTGACAACTTACTCGACACCTCTCACTCAGGACAAGAACATTGCCGGACGTTTGACCTCTATAGTGGTCGTTAAAATTGCATGCTGGTTCTTTATTTGCATAGTGAATATGTTTTCCTTATTTGATATTTATGTGTCTGGTGAAATTATAGCTTTCATTACTATTATTTTAATTCCCCTATCCTCGACACTTGACCCAATCTTGTATTTGTTTAGTCTGATGAATGAGTCTCATCAAAAATCTTACGAGTTAAATCTTAGGACGTGGCTTGAGGATCATGATGTCAAACGGGAAAGCAAAATCGGGATTAGTTCGAAACAATAAACAAGTGTACACCGGTTGTAAAATTTCAACGTTACTTCCATAATTATATTTACCTAAATTATTAAATCAAAGTGTTACATTCTTATTTAAAAGAAAATTAAGGTTTGCTTTGAAATGCAGGAAATGAAAGAAATATGTTTTGTGATGTGGTAAATATTATGCCTTAAAAGATTAAAAGAACTGTTAATATCTTAGACCTCTAGATGTCAGGAAGATGATTCCTATCTACCAATTTCAGCTTGCATGATGTTCACAATTGACCCCATGACCCTAAGTGCAGTAGGCAGAACACACTGACTTTCATTAAGAGATACAGATTAGATAACGGCTTGTGGTGACTAAAACCGGAAGAATTTCTCTTCACTGCTTCCTGGAGTTAGGTAATGGACGTATTGTCTAGTTGAGGATTCCGCGAGAGATTGTGACTGAATATATAAACTTCGTATTTGTATAATAATTTCATGCATGGGTTCCTCGATGAAAATTGTTCAAGGGTTCTTCTAGGGTGATAAGATTGAGAAAGGCTAGCCTAATTTGTCAGTAAGATGTACAGTAGAAGCAGCAAAGGCAATACTTCAAACAAATAGAGTTAATACTTAAAGTATCATTTGCAGTACTGTAGCTTCTATGTAGAAGTATATTGAAACACGTCTTTAATAGGAGTGCATCCATAACTTTTGCAGACGGATTCATCATTACTTCTGCTCAGTTCAAGGCCAAAGACAATTTCTGAGTAACTAAGTTAAGTATAACATTCTTTATATAGACTAAATCTATTTGAATTCCGACAACTCTAAGCATTGATATTTACAATTGTTAATTTCATTGTGCAACTGATCTTGCATGTTTACTTTTGTTAACATTTAAAGATACCATTTCATTCGTCAGTCTTCATTTGTTCTACCCTTTGTATATACCTGCATTACGATTGAGTGAGCCATCTATCACATGATGTATATGAGTGGTGTGAGTCAATCATTTCCATTTATGACTTGAGAAATGGGTGTGGCTGTAGGATATGAGAGAGAGGTACGTGTGGCACTCGACACCAACAATCGCCCATCATGTATCCTCAAGTTTGGTGCCGTTATTCCTGTAACTTTACACCCAAATCTCTGGAACCTTTAGGGCCTCGTCTGGAGATCTTGACTTCCATTCTCAAGCTTTGATCTTAATTCTGAATCCTTAATGTCTCATCTAGGACCTCTTTCTTAGAAAACTACCCTTTAAATCTTGCAACAAAGGGAAGCAATCAAAACTTTATTTTCGTGCAGTGTTCAGTGTGTCTACTGTCTACTGACTTTCTTATATTTTATAATTTGTATATTCGTCCTTTCATTTGCTACATAAGTAACCGCCATTCTTCGCTAAAATATCAGCCCTACACTTTACTACGTCTGTGCTACAAAACTTTACTATACTGCAGCGCTGACCTTGCTACACAAGCTCTACACCTTACTACGACTGTGTTAGAGTAATTTGATACATGGCAGCGCTACACTTTGCCACATCAGTGCTACACGACTTTTCTATGGCAGCGCTAGACTTTAAGGAATCAGTGCTTCCCTTTCTTGCATGAGTTCTCTACTCTCCATCACGTTTCCACAGCATGCCACCAACCGTGACGTATTGCATTCACTTCGACGTGAGATTCATTGTCAAACCTGGACACCATTTTCCCCCTTTACGTCACGTGAAGGCTTATTGTGTCCTCAACAGAACAAATTTATATATGATTTGCATTTGTTAGTTATATTTTTGTTTGTCAATAGTTTAAGCATGTGACACTTCAGAACATATCCTGACAAGCTAACATTTTTTTTTTAAAGAAAACATTATTTTAATTTATTGTTCGATCAATTAGATACGATCACTTTAGTTAATTGAGAAATTTTTTAGCGTCCTTTTATCGTTTAATGTAATTATTACTTTATCGATATCGGAATTACGAGTTTACATTTTATTATTTTTGAAAGAATTATTAAATGGATGTGGTATCATTTTCATAGGGTAAAAGTGATAAAGATAGATATCACTGTATGCATGAATGTTCTGTTGAGCTCTCCATTGCTTTCCTCGAGTGTGAATGAATTATTTAATTTATATGTGGGCACCTTGTTAAGCACATGAATTCATCAATAAATGTTTCGTTACTGCGATTCAAATTTCATTTCTTGTATTTGTATGTGTGTGTGTGTGTGTGTGTGTGTGTGTGTGTGTGTGTGTGTGTGTGTGTGTGTATGTGTGTGTATGTATGTGTGTATGTGTATGTGTGTATGTGTGTGTATGTGTGTGTATGTGTGAGTGTGTGTGTCTGTATGTGTGTGTATGTGTGTGTATGTGTGTGTATATATGTGTATATGTGTGTATGTGTGTGTATATGTGTGTATGTGTGTGTATGTGTGTATATGTGTGTATATGTGTGTATGTGTGTGTATGTGTGTGTATATTTGTGTATGTGTGTGTATGTGTTTGTATGTGTGTGTATATGTGTGTATGTGTGTATGTGTGTGTGTATGTGTGTGTATGTGTGTGTGTATGTGTGTGTATGTGTGTGTATGTGTGTGTATATGTGTGCGTATGTGTGTATGTGTTTATGTGTGTGTATGTGTGTGAGTGTGTTTGTGTGTGTGTGCGTGCGTGTTTCTTTATAGTTCGAGTACAGTCATCTGTCCATATGCACGCGCTGACCTTTTTTTTTTTACGAGCTTCTCATACACGCCGCAATTTCTTCCACTCCACTAAAACCTGTAGGACATTGATTAAATAAATAAATATAAGTTGATTCTACTCACACACTCATGTATTTATTAAACGATTATTTTCAAACAAGTAAATGATTCTATTCACATTTTTAGTATATTATTCTAATCTCACGAAAGTGATTCTATTGTGAAATTTATTAAACTTTTCTGCTTACACAAAATACTAAATGGAACCTCTTCACACAATTAATAAATTCAATCTATGCAAACAAAAATTTTTATTAAATTCTTTCTACTGATAATTTTCCTAAAATGATTCACTAACAATTGTTAAAGTATTTCTGCTCACAAATTTACTGAAATGATTTACTAACACAATTATTAAAGTATTTCTGCTCAAAATTTACTGAAATGATTTACTAACACAATTATTAATGTATGTCTGCTCACGAATTTACTGAAATGATTTACTAACACAATTATTAAAGTATTTCTGCTCAAAATTTACTGAAATGATTTACTAACACAATTATTAATGTATGTCTGCTCACGAATTTACTTGAGCGATTCTACTTCTACATTTAATAAATCATATTTTGCAATACTAAAGTGACTCCATACACATATTTAATAAATGATTTTATTCACTCATTTATTGCAATGTTTTACTAGCACTTTTACAAAAGTAATTCTATTAAAATTTACTAAATTTATTCCTCCATTAAATTTATTCAGAATAATTTCTGTGTTAACTGGCGAAGTTCAATAGAAACAGATTTAGCGAATTGCTGAAACGAGTGTCAGAAAGACACTCAGGAATATTAATGTCACAGAAATAAGTCTTTAGACAGCGATTTACTGTTCCAAGAATATTTCACGTTTTCCAATATCCATAGGTGCTAATACCTTACAAGTAAATACTCTTCACGATGGAAGCTCGATGAGAGGAATTTACGAAAATATTTATTCTGGACAAAACTGCATCACAAGAATAATTTAAAGGAAGCAAGTGTTTTTTTTTTCTTTATAAGAAAGTAAAATGACGTCACAAATGTAGATATATTTATGCTGCTTACCCCCCTTCATTCAATATCAGTCATCAGGATAAAAAATGTCTCAACATAACAACGAAAGAAATTTCAATGCAAAAGGGCCATTGCTTTTCAAATTATTTTATCTCGCTTAATTGATTTGACAAACTAAAGGTGTTTTAGCTAAATTTCGCAAAGTCAGAAACATATTCAACGATTGCTTGTCTCCAAGTAAACTCTTGCTTGGGCCAATTTTTAAATTTGTCACAATGTTCCATTTAGCTTGTAAAGTCTGGTTTTAAACTTTGTCCAAATGTGGCATTTAACTTGTCAAATGAGGTTTGAAGGTTTTCTATTTGTAGCATTTAGTTTGTCTAATGCGACTTTGGATTGTCAGACTGACATTTAACACCGATGGTAAGAATCAAAACCAAATTTCGAAATAAAATGCAATTTGTTGAACTCCTTGCTCCTGGGAAGTGACTCACATGACGTGAGCATCAATGACGTCATCAACGGAAACAAGAAACAAGCGCACACTTCAGACACGCCTCGTTATGAAAAATAGATATTATTATTTTTTGTAGAGAGGGGTGGTGGTGGGAGAATATAAAATTATAGTTAGCAATAAATTTAGTTAGTACAATAATTAATATAAGTATAATTAAATGAAAAATACCCCCCGCCCCCCCCAAAAAAAAAAAAAAACAACACATGAAAACCTCATGTCCATTAAAGTTAGGTAGTTCTGAAATTAGTCTTTTAAAAGTATTGGGTTGGGGTACTAAAACGTTTTGGACGCAGTGAGTTAAAGGCATTATGGGAATTCGTAAACAACACTGCTTTATTTCGTAGGCAGAAACCAAGTTCTTTCGTGTTTGAAAGTAGGACTGTTGTGTATTTTTAGAGGACATGTGTAGGAATGAAAAACACAAATATTGACAGAAAATAATCATACAAATATTTCGTGACCCGACAAATGCGCGACGACAAAATCGCGCCGATAAAATCGCGATGGACAAAATCGCGGTGATACATGTTAAATCGTACAAGAAGGAAATAATAAAATATGTTGATATCAATATTAGAAGACACAACGGCAATTAAAAGAATGAAGCAGCAACTAAATGATATATCAAATCTTAATAATTTTATTTAAACGTCAATATTAAGAGGTACTGCGTGCAAATAATCCTTAAGATCACGTCCAGCATATGTAGGAAGAATTGCAGCAAGTCATCTGGATAGTTGAATGTATTTAGATTTGCTGGCAGCCTGACTGCAAATTCCGCTATGAATGCGACTCGTGGTTTGTTCAGTCAAGTCTTGTTCACAACGGGAATGATCGACAAATATGTAAATATAATTTGCCCTTGACTTTGTTACAGGCTTAGGTAACACAGTTTTATTAAAATTAAACCAAATGATTATAGTTGGAATACAACTCATGATGTGCATATGTATCTCACTATTTAACCCAAGTGAGTCTGTAAACAGATGGGCGAAGTCCAGTATGCCAGAATACTTGGCGATACGTAAGTAGGCCACTTGGAGATGTTTATCGCGATTTTATCGGCGTGCATTTGTCGGCGTGCATTTGTCGGCGCGAACTTGTCGATTTCAAAGAACGCGATTTTGTCGTCGAGTTTTTAGTTCATCGCGTTTTTGTCGGCGCGCAATTGTCTTTCGCGCATTTGTCGGTGGACCCAAATATTTAATAGGGTTACAGAGATAGTTACAACATTTTGGAAAAAAATATGTCAAGGACTGAATAATGGGAAATTATTTTGTTAAGGACGGGAGTATTAGGGTATTTGGCATGACTTTGCCAAGACTAGACTAAAAACCTTAATTAAATGTTTGTATAGTGTTACTTGAGTATTGCAAAATCTAGAAATTAAATGTTTGAGTAGAATCACTGATTAGATATTAGAACAATTTCAGTAAATTTGTGAGTAAAAATACTTTTATAATTGTCTTAGTAAATCATATATTTAAATTTGTGAGTAGAAATGCTTTTATAATTGTGTTAGTAAATCATTTCATCGAAAGTATGAGTAGAATACATTTATACAAACTGTGTGAATGGATTGAATTTATTAAATGAGTGAAGAGGTTTAATTTAATATTTGTGTAAGCAGAATTATTTAATAAAAGTGAAGGTAGTAGGTAGAATCACTTTCGTGAGAAGAGAATAATTTAATAAATTGTGAATAGAATCATTTTAAAATGTGAGTAGAATCAATTTAAAATGTGAGTAGAATCAATTTAAAATGTGAATAGAATCAATTTAAAATGTGAAGAGATGCAATTTAAACTGTGAATAAAACAATTTAAACAGTGAGTAGAATCGGTTTAAAATGTCATTAGAATCGTTTACTTGCTTGAAAAGAATATTTTAATAAATGTATGTGTATGTGAGTAGAATCACATTAATTATTAATTAATTATTTAATCAATTTCAAGCAGGTGTTAGAGGAGTGGAAAAAATTGCGGCATGTTTGAGTAGCTTGTAACAAAAGGTCAATGCGTGCATATCGACAGATATAGTCCACTGTAATCGAACTAAAATGAAACACACACACACACACACACACACACACACACACACACACACACACACACACACACACACACACACACACACACACCACACACAAATACAAGAAAATAATTTAAATCACAGAAACGAAAATATTTATTGACGAACTCATGAGCTTAACAAGGCTCCAGACATTTAAATTAATTCATTCATTCACATTCGGGGAAAGCAATGGCAACCTAAAAAGAACACTCATGCATACGGTGATATTAAAGCACTTTTACCCCACGAAAATTATATCACATCCATTCAATAATTTTTTCAACAATAATAAATGTAAATACAAAAGTCCAATATCGACAAATTAATAAGAAAGAAAAGAACGCTAATTTCACGTTAACTAAAACTCCAGTATTTAAAAGATCAAACTGTAAGTTAAAATAATGTCTTCTATAAAACAACGTTAGCTTTTAGGATATGTTATGAAGGAAATATTGCCTTAAACTACACAAACGACAGTATAACTCACGAACAACAATATGAATTTGTTATGTTGAGGACACAATAAGCCTTCACGTGACGTAAAGGGGAAAATGGTGTCCAGGTTTGATAATGAATCGCACGTCTAAGCGAATGCAATACGTCACGGTTGGTGGCTTGCTGTAGAAACGTGATGAAGAGTAGAGAGCTGATGTAGGAAAGGGAAGCACTGATTCCGTAAAGTCCAGCCATTCCCGAGAAAAGTCTTGTAGCACTGATGTGGCAAAGTGTGGCGTTCCATGTATCAATATACTCTAGCACAGATGTAGTAAGGTGTAGGGTTTGTGTAGCAAAGTGTATCGCTTCCATGTAGTGAAAAATGGCAGTTACGTATGTAGCAAGTGCTTACGTAGGGCGGTCATCATCCACCACACTTCACCAATAGTAATCGAGGGGTGGAGGGGGTCTGCACATTTGTCCTAAGTCTCTTCTGGAAAAATAGTCGAGTCCTTTCAGGTGAGTGATATTATTTACGAAAAAATATCTATCTATCCATCTATCTATCTATCTATCTATCTATCTATCTATCTATCTATCTATCTATCTATCTATCTATCTATCTATCTATCTATCTATCTATCTATCTATCTATCTATCTATCTATCTATCTATCTATCTATCTGTCACGGGAAAAAGGGGGGAGTAATCAGAAAATTAATTTTTATCCTTGATTATCTCCACTTGGCCATCGCGTCGACGCAACAGACGTTAGCAAGTGTCCTCTGCGAGCTAAATGACGTATTAATTACGTGCACTGTCAGCACGTTTGTTTACATTTACTGTCAGTGTGTCTGCTTATTTTGTTTGCATACACTCTCAGCAAGTTTGCTAATTTCATGTTTCCCTTATTTTTATAGAACTACATTTGATTAATCATTTAAGTTAGATGTTCAATAATTGTGATTACAATATGTAGAAAATGTGTTTTAGTTTTATTAACATTTCTTATTACAAATGTAATTAGGGATTATATTATTAGGAGTATTGCACCTCATAGTAATGCACCTTCTTAGCGTCAGTAAGGTAGGGATACACGCGGGAGTTTTATCTGTAAGAGAGTGAGAATTGATTTTGCATAAAAGGACTAACGGGAGCTATTTTACTGGAGTGTCTGGACTACAGAGAGGTGTGAGGCCTTTTATTATTGCCTACACTGAGTTTGGACAATCTTTCCATCTTCATTATGACCAGGGAGGAAAAAACTGAATATTCTCCACGTAGAGTATAAATTAGACGAGTGTTTTGTCACACTCAATTCGTCATGGCAGCCTATAAAGCTTGTCCTTATTACTCTACATGGGTTCAAGACTTGAGCTTTAGCTGTCCATCAGGGGAAGGAACTGAGGGTTCAGGATTCCATCAAGATGAGAATATTCCACGCCACTCACGTTTCGGAACTGTCGCCGTAGACAGCCCTCCGTGATAGATTTTGGATTTTGGAACTGTCACAGAAGACAGGTGTCTGTGAGCTCCATTTTGGTACTGTCGTCTTAGACAGCCGTCCGTATTCTTCATCATAGAACTGGGTACCCCAGCGTTAAGCAACGTGGGACAAGTATTCGCAAGTGTGTACGTACTGCACTCTCCGTGAACCGTATTTCATCGCCAAGCATGTTATTTTCAGATGACAGAAACTGTGACTTTTTGTGTTCGCCAGCGTGTCGGCAATTGTGACTATTTCGTTTTTGTGCTGTGTGTTCCTTTGTCAACAATTCAGCGTATTTCAAACACTAGTAAGTAGGAAAACTTTTATTAGAGGTGCATTACTAGGTAGGATAGTTAGAATATAAACATTTTCATCTTTGAACTATTTTTCACAAACGTTTAATTTTGACTTTAACAAATAATTAGCTATTGGATGGATTTTTGTGGATTTTAAAATTAACATTCATTGACGTTGGGTTTTTCAACCACTATCTTTAAGATAATCATTTTTAATGTTAGATATTTTACTGCGGTCTTTACCGCTGGTTGTGCTTTGTAGTGGGGCTACGCCCAAAGTATTTTTGTGCCACTCGATTTTTGGCAGTAGTGAAAATGGTCATCACCGTTTATTGTTTTATTATTTTAGTTTATTATCATATTTTTTCATTTTCCATCGCTCATGTTCCCCCCCTCCCCATGAATGCCATGTGTGGATGTTACCGAATGAATGACTAACACCGTGTGAAAGTTAAGCCCATTTTTTTCTTTTAAAATTAAATTCTTTGTTAAATCTTTCTCAAGAGATGAGCTTTCTTTCTCGGGTTTTTGAAAGTGTGTGTTGATGCGGTTGTTTGTTTGTTTGTTCCGTACGTCACTCACACGATATCACACGCCTGTTCATGCACACTCACGCTGGCATTTCACATTTTGCCCCACATCTCAGAATAAAGTTATCCTATCCCCCACAATATTATTCGTGGTGTCTGAGTATGAGAGTGGTTATCAACATCTGATCCTTCGATGTGATCCCGGCAAATCGCAGCAAATAGGTCTGACCTCCACTACCCACCGAAGAGGAGAGAGGGGCCAGCAACAAACCAGCAACGACACACCACGACACTATCTATCTATCTATCTATCTATCTATCTATCTATCTATCTATCTATCTATCTATCTATCTATCTATCTATCTATCTATCTATCTATCTATCTATCTATCTATCTATCTCTCTATGTGTGTGTGTGTGTGTGTGTGTGTGTGGATATTTTCATGAAATTTCTTTATTAACAACAGGTATTTCTTGGCACCTATGTGTCAGTTACCAGCAGGATTTGTCTCGACCAAAGTAGATACCTGTAATTATTTACACTAACGATAGTTTTAAGCGAGTGACCAAACATTGAAGACGTGATACTTCTTACGATTTCTGTGAATGTATACTGATGTATTGCTTACACTCACCTGAACAGTTTGTTACATGTCCAGTTTTTATTTAGAGACCCTGCTTAGGATTTTTACAGAACCTTAATTTAATTAGATAAATTAATCTCTCCTCTTTCCCTAAACAGACTGGTTGCTCAAATTTATCTTTCGTGTCATATGAAAATGCGCCTTTGTAGTATAGACAAACAGATTCACGAACAGATAAACTTGTGTACAATAGCCGGTTTGGAAACCGTTAAAACTCTCTTAAATCTTTATGCATTCAGAATGTTACATTTAGCTCAATCGATCCCCCATCCAAACCATGATTAGGTCTATATGCATAAAAATCACTACGAAAGAGGTATTAACAATAAAAGAATTTAATAATCAAGTTTTAACAATAACAATCAATTACGAAGAGACAGCTTCAGATCTAAACTAAGGCAAGTTCGAAGTGCTTATTTAGTCCATGAAAGTTAATGTTATGAGAAATTGTTTTGTCCAAAACATTCCTTTTGATTCAGAGTCCAGATCAGTTACTTATCTGTCTCAGTAGTCTTGATAAATGCGTGGTCTAAGGTCAGTTCGATCCTTCCACATATCAAGCGATGCTTGCGTCGTACTCATCAGTAGTTTTCCTGTAACTCGTCTTCACTTGACAGTTATGCTAGAGATGTGCTAGACGTGACATCATCAACAGTGGCGGCACGGAATTTATAACGTTGTCCGACCAAGGTTGAACAAAGGAAGAAGAAGAAGAAGAAGAAGAACCCGCTCTGAAATTGCAATTAATTTCTATGAGCGATTTGCGTTTACATTTGCAATTCTGAAGCACGTGATGATAACAATGCACATAGTTTAAATCTTCAACTATCATGTCTTTTACAATATATTTATATTAATAAAAGATACAATATAATTCACATGTGTGTTATTTTTAACATTACATGAACGTACGAATTTCCAAACATTACTTCATTAAAAATGGAATTCATACAAGGAGAATAAAATATAATCCAAATTAGGCATGAGTGCTTTACAATTTAACAATAAAATTACATGCAAGAAAGTCATTTGAATTACATAGAGATTCGCAACATGCAGAGACGTTCGCGGCACAAGAGAATTAAGATTTATACAAATTAAAAGATAAGGGTTACAGTTAATTTATATACAATGAACTTTTAGGCTTCCAGTCATTCTTATTGAATCACGTGTGTTTGGAAGAGAATTATAATAATTCGCACAAATACTTACATAAATTCATATACAAAAATACAATAGTAAAATGCAATAATATTGTAAGAAGTAGACGTGTTACCTTCTTAAGTAGACTTTACATAAGAGCAACGGGTTCCAGGTGTGTTCCTTATGACTCAGCAAAATATTCGGCGACTAGGATGTGTCTGTCCAGCCGGTCTGTGTGCGAGTGAAGTATATTATCGCATCAAGAGTATTTATTGAAGTGGATGAATGCATCACGTGACTAGATCACGAGGTATGCTTGTTGATTCGAACTTTCTCGACTATCGTCTAAAGTTGCATAACATAGGTTGAACTCTCTGTTGTTTCCTCGGCGGGAAAGATTCTAACAAAGGAATTCAATTCGAATATGATTTTGAATTTCTTGGATATGGGTCAGGAGTTCGTGACACAGAATTCGGTCAGAATCTGTCACACAGTTAAAGAACAGTTTCAAAAGTTTATTATAATTATTCATTGAGCTAAGGAAAACAAGCATCTGAGTTTAGATATAAGCTAAAAAGATTTAAAAGTGTGATAATATGGGATTAATATGTATAGTGTTTTAGATATGTTTTGATATGTTTTAGATATATTTCGACATGCTTAGATATGTTTTGATATGTTTTAGATATGCTTTGCTATGTTTAGATATGTTTTGATATATATCAGATATGCTGTGGAGTGTGACACGTTTCTGATTATATTTACCTGATATATTTCCGGGATATTGGAACGTATGATAGGTTTATTATTACATATCATATAGTGTGCTTGTTTTAGAGATGTTTTTCAGTATGATAATTTTTTTGAAATAAAAAGACGAATGAGCAGGTTCAAATTTATTTGAATGTTTGAGAGCTTCTGCTGAAAACAGAGCTTGAGTGATTATATATATTCGTGTTGGTATCTGAATTATTTTTCTGAATAAATGTAAATAATTAATAATTAGTAATTTTTAGTATAAGTCAAATCTTGAGGATTTTATACATTTTGTGTTTGCTGTATTGTCTACCAGTCTCTCTGCATAACAGGTCTGGGTGGCAAAATAATTGTGACAGGTATAACAATTACACTAAAATCAATAAGAAGACAAATATACAAATGATAAAATACAAGAAAGCCATTAGTACAATAGACATTGCACCAAAATAAAGTTTTGCTACACGTTTTCCCAAGATTGAAATGGGTAGACTTCTAAAAGTGAGGTCCTAGATAGGACATTAAGAATTCAGATTTAAAACATAAGCTTGAGAGTGGAATTCAAGATCTCCAGACGAGGACCTACATTAGCCAGAGGTTTTGGTGTCAAGATCTCCAGACGAGGACCTACATTTGCCAGAGTGTTAAGTGTCAAGCTCTCCAGACAAAGCCCTACATTTGCCAGACATTTGGGTATCAAGATCCATGAATACTGGTACCAAACTTGGGACGCATGATGGGCGATTGTTGGTGTTGAGTGCCACAATTATTTCTCTCTCATATCATACAGCCATTCCCCTGTGTCAAGTCATATATCGACATGATTGTTTTATACCACTCCTATAGATCATGTGATAGATGGCTCACCCAATCACAATGCATGTATTATACAATTGGTAGAATAAACGAACTCTGATGAATGAAGTGGTATCTTTAAATGAAATAAAAAAGTAAACACATAAGATCCGTTATAGAATGAAATGAAAAATATTAAATAACAATGTTTACAGTTGTCGGAATTCAAACAGATTTATTCTGTATAAAGAATGCTATAATTAAAGTAGTGATTTAAAATTATTTTGGCTTTTAATTGATCAGAGGTAATGATGAATCCGTCTACAAAAGAGTGTGTGATTTCCAAAAGTTATGGATGCAATTGTTTGTGTACTCCTGTTTAGGACGAGTTTCAATATACTTAGACATAGAAGCTACAGTACTGCACATGCTATTTTAAGTATTAACTCTAATTGGTTGATGCACTCCTATACAGAAGCCATAGTACTGCACATGCTACTTTAAGTATTAAGTCTAATTGCTTGGTGCACTCCTACATAGAAGCTACAGAACTGCACATGCTACTTTAAGTATTAAAACTAATTGGTTAGTGCACTCCTACATAGAAGCTACAGTATTTCGCATGTTATGTTAAGTATTAACTCTATTTGATTGGTGTACTCCTATGCTGTAACTACTGTACAGCTTACTGACAAACTAGGCAAGCCTTTTTCAATCGTATCACCGTAGAAAAACCCTTGAACAATTTTCAGATTTCAGGGATCACTGGCATGAATTTATTTTACCATGTGTGTTTCTATTTTCACAATCACAATCTCTCGCGGAATCCTCAACTAGACAATTCGCCTATTTCCTAACTCCATGAAGCAGTAAAGAGAAATTCTTCAGGTTTTAGTCATCACAAGCAGTTATCTAATCTTTATCACTTAATGAAAGTTAATGTGTTCTGCCAAATGCACTGAAGATCAAGGGATCAATTGTTAACATCGTGCAAGACGAAACCGGTAGATAGGAATCAGCTTTCTGACATCTAGAGGTCTAATATTTTAACAGTTCTTTTAATCTTTCAACGTATAATATTTACCACATCGCAAGTTATTTTTTCGAACTAACCCAGATTTTGCTTTTCCGTTTGACATCATGATTTTCAAGCCACTTCCTAAGATGGTACTCATAAGATTTTTGCCGAGACTCATTCACCAGACTAAATAAATACAAGATTGGGTTAAGTGCCGAAGTTAGGGGAATTAAAATAATAGTAATGAAAGCTATAATTTCACCAGATACATAGATATCAAATAAGGAAAACATATTTACTATGCAAATAAAGAACCAGCATGCAATTTTAACGAGCACTATAGAAGTCAAACGTCCGGCAATGTTCTTGTCCTGAGTGAGAGGTGTCGAATAAGTTGTCAAGTAGTTCTTCCTTGTTGACAAGCAAACGCACGCCTCTCCAAGTGAGGTGACCAGTATTACGAAGATGAGCAGGACAACTATTCCACAAGAATATTTTTTGCCAGTTCCATCACTGCCAATCCAGCAGACTGGTATTGGAGCACAAATAGCCGTTTGACCATAAAAGACCCAGTGTGACGTCAGAGGCAATAATGGAATAGCAGCAAGCAAAATGCCAGCACTCCATGCAACCACACAAGCATGCACTGCACACCGTCCCTTAAAGCAGAAAACGCTTACTCGAAAACGAAGAGCGATAACTCTGTCAGATGTGGCGAGAAAGATTATGAATGCTGATACTATAGTGGACAATAGTGACAAGAAGCCAGAGAGCTTGCAAATGAAGCTAATTTTCCAATTTTTTTCTGATATAAAATAACTGTTATGATAAACATAATCAGCACCAATAATGAGAGACATATATACGCCCATCAGAAAATCTGCCATGTTCAGATTGAAGATAAAAACAGTGAATTCCATATTTAAGGGGATTTTCCGAATACAGAGTCTCATCATTATACAGCATGCATTACCTACAAGTGACGTCAACGCTATCAACCAGACGAGGAATCGATGAAGGTCAAAGTGCAAAAGCTTATCACAAGAAGAAAAGATATCTAGATCTGAAAGACACAAACCTTTAGTGAATTGTTGTGGCAGATTTTCTTTACAGCAAAGTCTGTAATTCCCTGCAAACACAGTCTCAAGTTGTTTTAATCCACGAAAAAGATTTTCAGGAAATACTGCGAGTGGTGTTCCTCGTGAGTCAAATATTTTTAGTCTTGGCAAATACAAAAAGCCAGAAGTATCGATTACTTCTACTCGGCTATATGATATGTTAAGAAAACTAATGCCTGGAAAGTTTTTAAAGTTAGTACTGTTCAAAATGCGTAAATCAGTATGCGACAGGTCAACACTTTGTAAGAAATAATTTTGAATAACGTGCACGTCATTAGTTAGCGTTATTAGAGGATTTCTGGCAAGGGTCAATTTTTTAAGCATTTTTAGATTTAAAAAAGCATTAGTATTAATGGAAGTAATCAAATTATCACTTAAATCTATATCCATCAAGTTAGGATTAGACAATTGCATCACGTGATCAATGCTGGAGTGTCTTAAACTTAACCTAATTAAATATTTATTTAAAACAACGTCGGTGAGGGACATTCCAGAGCCATCTCCATCCAGAAATCGAAGTTGTGAGAACGTCATAACTGAAATACGTTGTCTGCAAATGAATGCCAATCCTTGACACAGGCAGCCATCAGGACAACGGAATTCACACAGAAGCTCATCGTGGTGATTGGGGCAATGGGGAATTCCATCACACACGTTGTCCACGGGTACACATATTCTCGAATTGAAACAACGAAAAAATCCCGGACACACATACACCTCGCATCCCATCTCGTCCTCGTGATCCGGACAATCAAACACTCCATTACAACGGACAAACACAGGAAGACAATAGCTCAACTCGCCATGACACCGGAAGTGTGTCATAGGGCACGGATCAGAAGGTGCAATTTTAATTTGAGAGAAGCTTCCTTTTTTGTCAAAGTCAATAATAGCAGGAGGATACATGGTTAGAATATTGGTAAATTCAGGTGTACACGAGATCTCTTCTGATCCGTCAAAACAATCCTCCCTTCCGTCACACCGATCGCCGTTGTTGCATTGACCATTCCTGCATACTCTATGTGAACAGGTGTCATGAGTACAGAACGTTTCGTCAGATCTGTCTACACAGTGAAACCGGAAATCACAGACTAGTGTGAAAGAAATTGTTTTCTTTCTGTCGTCACACACAAAAGTAGCTATTCGCGTGACATCTTCGATTCGCATCAACTTTTCACCCACGTGACCTTGAGTGATTTTGCTAATGGAGAGCGGACACCACTTCAAGTATTGTGTCTCCCCACAAAAACTGTCAGGACTACAAGATAGAAAATCATAAGTCACATGACCATCCGCACATCGTATAAGTGAGTGTCTCGAAATAGTTTCATTTAATAACCGACCATCATGTTTAGGAAACTGTACAGATTTGTCTGTATTTAGATAATTACTTTGTGCATCGGATTGACAAATAAAATCATATATACTGTTGTCAATGCACGATGTAGCTTGTATAGTCCATGGCGAACACGGAAAACAATAGGCACACAATTCGATTGTAACCAGAAAGTTGAAGGATAGGGTGATATTAGCATTATAACCAATTGATCCGTCCACCCACGTAAATATTTGTTTGTACATGGATGCGGCTTTAGAAATCCTTCGATTGAGCCAGATGTATGCAGGGCCATCTTTTTGTTTTGTGTAATTAATGAGTCTCTCTATTGCTTCTTTTTCGTCCTCAGTTTTGGGCATGACCAAATTTCCACCTCGAATTTGACACTGCTCTTGAGCGTTTTGCCAGTTAAGGCCATTCTTTGATTTGTGGTAACTGTAACACTTGTTTTGAAAGGCCATGGAGCCATTACAGGCCGGACTGCTGAAAGGGCATTCTCGTTCGTCTTCTCCACCCAGGCACTCAATTTCTAAGTTACATTCCAAATGTCGCTTGAAGGTCGGGTAATGAAGCACTGAGCAATTATACATGCCTCCATTGATTAATGGCGGGACGTGACTCTGCGGGTGTAATGTGAATATCATCATAAATCCCTCTCCTTTACTAAAGTCGTTAGTTACGAAGCGCAAGATCAGCGACCTGTTGTAAATGGAATTCACGATGAGGTGATGAGAGCACTCTTTCCACACAGGAATAGCATTACCTATTTCGTCAACTGTAGAGAGTTCCAAGAAGCCGTCATTACACGAACTTCCACTATAAAACTCTACTCTCCGGAAACTGACCATTACTGTGTGATTGACAGGGACATCAAGTTTGGTAGATGCATTCATAAATCTGGGATATCGTCCTATTTCTTCAAATCCTGGTGACGTCACATAACCTGATTGCGGTGAATGAAATATTACAGGTAACGTAAGTCTTAAAGACATTGACGTCACTTTGATTTGGACTTGAAACTGTGGAAAGTAGGTCGAGTACTTGGACACTGGACCTGAACGAATATAAAGACAGCAAGACAGGGACGCAACAATTTCTTTGTTGAAATGGTCATCACAAGTTTGAAATGACAGTAAACTGTCGTCATTCATAGCCTCGTTTTCGCTTGATTTTAGGACGGTGTCACCCATGCATGGTTCGTTCAGTTGCAGTGTCGCTAAAAGAAAAGAACCGTCAGGGGCAATAATTTTCCGCTGACAAAAGTCTAGGAGAGAGTTGAAAGAACCACGAGCGACAATGCCGAGAACATACACTTGTGTGTAATAATCCATGAACAATATATGGTCAGTGCAGTCCCCTGTAGTAAAGTTAACATGTCCAGTAGTCTCGTTAATATTTCGGCCGTCATTTATGACGTGAATCGGTTTACTATTTGCCGCTTTCGTCATATTTGTATTCTCTGAGGTCTTGTTTGGGCTCCATGTATAGTTTTCTATGACGTCATTTTTATCTTGTCCCGAACTTGTCAAAAGCGTGGCCTGTTCGGAATCACTTTGAAATATACTATCATTTTTAATTTGCAAAGTTCCCATTATTGATTGCATATTCTTCCCAAAAATATCTTCATTATTTAATTTGTAAGAGTTTACTGCCATAAATATTAAAAACAGGTCAACCAGTGAAAACCAGATATACATAATTTTTAATTAGATGTTTGGAATAATATAGCGTGTCTGAACACTTACAAAATATTTAATAACTATATAGAATAGTTGGGTTTCTATTTACCGCCTGTATGCAAAAGCTTCGTTTTGATTCAAAGAGATAAAAATAAATTAGATTTTATACCACAGGCTGTAAGAGAGAAATTCATGATCACTTTAAGTTTTCCGTTCTTGCTATTTAGACTTCTTGCCAAACACCGACTTGACAGTCAAAAGACCTACTGACAAGAGTCTTGCAACTCGCTCTCGCTTAAAAATGTATTAAATACCCAAAGTGAAAGATTTAAAAAAAAAAAGATAAATGTCCGTTGGCTGATTTTTAAACTTAAAATACTTAAATCAGTGTGATTGTGCGGAAACAAGTCACGTGTTTTTTTTTCGTGGACTGAATCTTGACAATCAACTATTTATGTCAGTTCAGATATTTTTCAAAGTTTTTTGCGCGAAATCGGTGTAAACGTGAAGCCTCCCCACAAAAAATAAAGGAAAAAATGGTTTATTATTCTGTGGAAATATTTTTCTTAATTATTAATACACTGATATAAATATTTTTTTAAATTAAATAAATAAAGAAATGAATTTCAAGACTGTCCAATGCAATTTAGGTGAATATACAGTTTTGTTGAGAGAGTGAGAGAGTTTGTTTGTGTGTCTTAGTGTGAGTGTGTGTGTGTGAATGTGTGTGTGTGTGTGTGTGTGTGTGTGTGTGTGTTTGTGTGTGTGTGTGTGTGAGTGTGATGTCTGTGTTTTTGAAAAGAAATATTTATACATTACCAACGAACGGAATTACAAATCATCATTCCGAGATAGGACAGAAAATCGAAAAACAATTCAGGGTATTAAAAGGGATAATTTCTCTATGTCACGTGTTAAAAATCGAAAAGAACGCAGATAAAAGTCGCGAGGATTGAAGACAATGTATCAGATTACAAGCTAGTAACGTTCTAATCGTAGTGGAAAAAATAAACAAGAGATAAATTTATGTTTAACATCCAGTTACAAAAATAAAAACAGGACTGAAATAAACGTGATACATTTTTCTGTCTTTCAAAGTGCAAAACAAGAAAACCTTTTTACACGACTTTTCTCAAACAATGAAATGATGGATTTGTTCATGTTGCTATTAACAAAATAATTCTTCATTGCATGAATTGTACACTAACATAAAGAAAAGAAATACAATAAAATTCGTTGAACGATTTTCAGCCTTATAAATCTTTGTTAAGGCCGCTGAAAAGAATTTATTGCGTGACTGTAAGACTGGTTATTAAAGACAACTTATATAAGAGTGAGTTAAATATGCATAATCGTATATGTCAACGGATTTACATGCCTACAATGCTAAGACTGATATACATAAAACTTGTCTTTCTCTTGTTGCCTTACGGAGGTCAAACCTTTAGCTTATTTGGTGAAACATCTTTCGTATCTACTGGTAGTAGTAACACTTGTGGTGAAGGTCTGCTAAATAATTCTGATGTAATATCACATTTAGTCCTGAAACAGAGTTCCGAGACATGGCGAGAAGATCTGAGTACTGTCAACTCTGGAAATACTGATGAGACATTGTCAAGGCGAGAGAATAATTATTTTGCTTTTATGGAATCGGATTCTGAATATTTATCATCAGTCAGTAGAACATTTAATGAAGGAAATCTTGACATTACAGAAAATTTCTATATTAATGCTAGCAATTGCAAAGATCAGAAATATGTTTATATTTCTTCCCTGGAAGGATATTTATATGGAGTTATGGAAGATATCACTGATGTTGGTGCCAGTGTAACTTGTTTCTGGAAAATCACTGTACCAGAAGGATATTCAATTATGGCCACTGTCGAAATGTTGAAAGATCATTGTTCCCTAAGAGCTTCGATAGAAGTCAGCGAAGAAAGAATATTAAATAGAGACAATCTGCTCGCATCAATTAAGTGCTCGGCATGGCTACCTAAAAAGGTCATTGTTACTCTTTCAAATAATCTATTCTTCCGGTTTCAAGAAGTGTTTACTGTTCCTGGCTATACAATTACACAATTTCAGCTATCTTTCACCTCAGTAAGCAAGTCTCTTCGATTATTTTTACCAGTTGTTTACGAATCCTTGCACTTTGGTTATATTACGTCACCCGGGTTTAGTGAAGATAGTGAATACCCGAGTTACTTAAATGCCTCATTTCAACTTGACGTACCCGAACAGCACACTGTAATGATCAGTTTTCAGTGTTTCGATATTCAAGCAAATTTAAATGTAGAATGCTTTATTGGCAAAGTTAACTTGTTTACCGTAGACGTTAACGGAAGTTTGAATCTAGAATGGAGTGAATGCAGAGAAAACTGGATTCCAACGCGTGTTTACAATACGTCACTGTTTGTCAATTTCGTCACGGATGACGTGATTTACGACGGCGTTGGATTCAAAATGTTTTTTTCGATTCACCCAGTCACTCTTACCCCATTACAGTTTGACAACGGCCTGTTTGACTGCTCTGTCCCGTACTACGTCACGTTTAGACGTCACCTGGAATGTAATCTGGAACCCGAGTGCCAGGATGGGAGAGACGAAAAAAACTGTCCTTTCAGTAGTCCTGTTTGTAACGGTACACTGGCCTTGGAAAGGAAATGTTACACGTATCATAAAGCAGAAGGAGGTGTCTCTTGGAATGTCGCAAGACATCTCTGCCAGGATCGCGGAGGTGACCTGGCGATGCTAAAATCATCCAGTGAACGGGATGCGGTAAGAAAACTGTTGTCTTACAGAAAATCGCTGGAACCAGTATTTGTCGGACTGACCAATCAGGACACTCGTCTTTATTATGGGGCGGGTTCTTTGTATGCAAAACTGTTTCATTGGATCGATGGCACAGTTGCATACAAATTAAATATTACAGGCATTACCTTTAATCAAGTGCAATTGTGTACTAAATACGTTCAGTACAATCCTTTATCGCTGTTTACAACTCACTGTTATGGGCAACAATACACGCATTATATATGTGAAACGGAAGTGAAGAAAGTTGAATCAGTAAAGCAAGTAAATATTGATTTTTCAAGTTCCATGGACATGGAAGGAAGTTTGAAGACATCTAACGCAACTCTAGTGTGGTGCAAAGAGGGCCACGTGACTCACAGTTTTTTGTCGTGCGTGACAGGGAGTTCGTGTGGGGAGGATTCGTTTTCACTCTGGTGCTCGGTATCCAAAGCCAACATTGTGAAAAGTATCGACATGGTGACACACAATAATGACCTTGACGTTTTCACAAGGACTGCGATGTTCATTTGTAATGACGGTAAACGGATATTGCATTACACAATGGTATGTGACTTCAAACGTGACTGTATAGATGGATCGGACGAAGACTTCTGTAAGTATGATCATCGGTGTCCAGAATATACCTGTCACAACTCTCAGTGTATCAGATTTAAACAAGTTTGCGATTACATTATTCACTCTTGGGACGTTTCGGATGAAGACATTTGTTCAGGTATGCTTAAGATGACGGAAATAAACCAGCAAACAGATACAATTTCTTTTCCGGCAATAATTGACTTTGACACAGAAGAAAATATTATTAGAAAACAACTTCATCCTTCATCACCGTGTCCTGTAACTCACTTTCGTTGCCATGGTGAGCTAAGTTATTGTCTTCCTGTTTACCTACGCTGTAACGGAGTATACGACTGCACCTATGGTGAAGATGAGGATGATTGTAAGAGATATGTCTGTCCTGGGTTGTATCGGTGTTTTAACTCATCCATTTGCGTCCATGTAGACCATCTGTGTGACGGTTGGCCACAATGCCCAGAACGTGACGACGAAATGGTTTGTGGATTTCGCTGTCCCTTGGAATGTCGCTGCCAGGGACTAGCTCTCATCTGTCACCAGTATTTTCCTGTTGCTGCCTACCCAGACATACGTTATCTGGATGCAAGCGAATCCAAACTCTCAGTTCGTGACGTGTTAAAAAATGCCAAACTTGTCTGGTTACGTTTAAGTCGATGTAACATTGAGCACGTTCACGAAATGTTAAATCCTAATCTAAAAAGTTTCGATTTAAGTGACAACTTGCTCACTTCTTTTGACTTAAATGTATTTTACAAACTTTCAAATCTCGTAGAGTTAAACCTGGCTGGAAACCCAATATCGTATTTGAAACAACCCACAGTGAATGTTGAACACAGACATCTACAACGACTGGACCTGTCACGCACTTCATTATTTCTTTTTGACAGCTCAGCATTGAAATCATTTCATCACATTAATTTTCTCAACATTTCTTACGGCACCATTGAGGCTATCGGGGATTCTGGCTTCATTCATTTCCCAGAACTTAAAACGCTAGATATTCGAGGAAACACACTGGAAATATTCTCCAAAGACTTATTGAAACAATTACCACAACTGGAAGTTATTTTTGCTGAAAACTATAGATTTTGCTGTAAAGCAATGCTGCCAGAAAATTTTCATGAAGATTTCTGTTTTGCCCCCAAAGATGAAATTTCGTCGTGCGAAGACCTTCTGCGTTCAAACGTGTACCGACTGTTCAACTGGATCGTGGCATCAATGACAGTCGTTGGAAATGCAGGGTGTTTTGTCTTTAGACTATTTGTGCAAAAGATAACTTCTCGGTCCGGTTATAGGGTGTTCGTTACAAACCTGAGTGTCGCAGATTTTTTAATGGGGCTGTACCTTACTCTAGTGGGAGTGGCAGATCAATTGTACCTCGGGAATTATTTGTGGAATGAGCATTCCTGGAAAAGCAGTGGAATGTGTAAACTTGCAGGATTTTTATCACTTGTGTCTATTGAAGTGTCCTCCATGATCATATTTCTTATCACACTTGATCGTTTCATCGTCCTTCGTTTTCCATTCAGCACGTTTTCATTTCACAGGAGGTCAGCTGCATTGGCTTGTGGGATTGTTTGGACGGTTGCCACAATGCTTGCTGCAATACCTTTGCTACCTAAGACGTCACATTGGCAGTTTTATGGCCAGACTGGCATTTGTGTGTCGCTGCCTTTAATTCGAAAGGTGTACCCTGGGAAGACTTATTCATTTGGTCTGATAATCATGTTCAACTTTGTATTATTCATTCTAATAGCAGTGGGGCAGTCGTTTGTGTATATGTCGATTCGGGTCAACTCCATGACGACCAACACGACAAGAAAATCAAATGACAGCACAATTGCACGACGACTGTTATTTGTCGTGCTCTCAAACTTCTTGTGCTTTTTCCCCATCGGCCTTCTGGCACTTCTGGCTACCGTTGGCACTCAAATTCCCGGGGAAGTCAACGTTGCCATGGTAATTTTTATCTTTCCTTTAAATGCAGCGCTTAACCCTTTTTCTTATACTTTGAACATGTTGGCCGAGAAGAGACGAAAGTCGAAGGAACTGGAACTGCTGGCACTTCTGAAAGATCATCTGCAGTCTGAGAAAACTGAAAGCACTTCATCCAGATATACAAATGAAGTGGAATAACGAAAGTCATTCTTTTGGCAAAAACGTCTTTGTATACTAATTTCAGTCGACCTAAACATTTAAATTCAATCCTAACATTACTCTTCTAATTAAACAAATTCGTAATGCTATTAATTAAACAACGGTATGAATAAACAATAAAAAGTGCCTATCTAAAGTTCTTTCATTCTGTCTTTTCTCAGTTAAGATAACAGTTATCGTATGATATTTAGTGTTTCAGCATACATAAAAATAATAACCTGTACTGAATATTGAATGCAGGCAAGGTAAATAAATTCCAATTGAAATAAAATATCAGGTAAGTAGTATACCTTCGTCATTAATGTAATCGTGTCCCTTAAACTAAAGTGTATTGTAACCGTGACGTTTTTACTAATGTGTATTGCAATCAAATAATTTCTACTAAAGTGTATTGTAACCGTGACGTTTCTATTAATGTGTATTGCAATCGTATCCTTTCTACTAATGTGTTTTGTAACCTTGTAATTTCTACTAATGCGTATTTTATCCGGGTCTTTTCTACTAATGCTTATAGTAACCTTTTCCTTTCTACTAATGTGTATTGTAATTCTCACCTTGCTCTTAATGTGTATTGTAATCGTGTTCTTTCTACTAATGTTTATTGTAACAGTGTCCTTTCTACTAATGTGCTTTGTAACTCTCTCCTTGCTCTTAATGTGTATTGTATTCGTGTCCTTTCTACTAATGTGTATTATAAGCGTGTCCTTTATAAAAATCTGTATTGTATGCGTCACTTTGCTCTTAATGTGTATTGTAATCGTGTCCTTTATATTAGTGTGTATTGTAATAGTGTCCTTTGTACTAATGTGTATTTTTATCGTGTCACTTCTACTAATGTGTTTTGGAATCGTGTCATTTCTACTAATGTGTATTGTAACCATATCCTTTGTTCTTGCTACTAATTTGTATTGTAACCGTGTCCTTTGTTCTTGCTACTAATGTGCATTTCAATTGTTTTCTTGCTACTAATGTGTATTTAAAGCATTTCATTGCTAACATTTACAATTAAAATAAAACATTAAAAAAATCAAGCGGTGCTTGATAAATTTGCTCCCAATCAGCATACGTTGTTCCTACTCGTTTTCCAATAAGTAATACAATGATAAGTGTCCGTTTGGAAACGTGTACTACAGTTCTATTTTGTATTTCTGTCGTCATTGTAAACAGTTGAAGTAAAGGGGAATTAATGGACTCTCTTCTTTAATATGCTTGAATACCTGCGTCGTCTTTTATTTCCACAAGAGTTTCGCAATAATTCAATGTTCCAATGGCCATTTTAGAAATGGTTCATAGGAATATTTAATCACTTTTGTTTGTTTTTGAGTTTAACTCTCTCTCTATTAATCACTCTTCTGAATCTTACAATGAAAATTAGGACGGAGCAGAATGTCGTCATCTGAAATACAAGTTATTTTGAGGTGTTTATAATTCAAACAGCATCACAACAATAGTAAAATCCCATCGGAAAAAGCAACCGGATACATAAAAATCCTGAATTAAAATATAGAAAGACATAAGCTTACAGTGTTTTTGTTTGTGTTTATGTTTGTGTGTATGTGTGTGTGTATTTGTGTACGTGTACTTCATATCACGTTCAAGAAAGTAAGTTGAATTTGTAATATTGGTAATAGATTACACTTGCGCACGCGCGCGCGCGCGCGCATACACACACACACACACACACACACACACACACACACACACACACACACACTCACTCAAGTAATGACAGGTTAAATGTGGAAATCATTTCCCCATTTAGAATAATTCCATGACTTAATATTTCCTGATACATGAATCGCTAACTGGAGTCTTGCAGATAAAACAAAAGTTTATTACAATAGTTGTCGTACTTACACATGACTTAAGTGAATATTTTAAAGTAAGTTAAATGTTTAAATGTTTTAAATGTTTAAATAAGTACAGCTGTAAAAAAAAAAAGAAGGGGGTGGGGCGTGAGCTTGCTTTATTTTGTGTCTTGTTAGAAATATTTTTAATAAGCATTGAAGATGTTTGTTATACAACATCGAAGAGTCTATTTTATTTAATGTACGCACACGTTAAGTGAAAATATTTTTCCTCCTTCAAAGTGTGGATAGAAAAAAACAAGAACATCAAATGTAAAGGTCAATAAGATCAAGGTTGATGTCGAAGAATGTCATTAATGATAATTTAAAGAGGGAGTAGATGACAACAAGAATCTAAATAATAGCATTAAAATAAATCCCCTATGCCAAAATACCACCAACAACAACAAAAATGAGAATAAAGAAGTAAAGTCTATAGGGTAGGTCTGAAAGTGTGTGTGCGCGCGCGCGTGAGTAAGTGAGTGATGTCACAACAACACAACAAAGAAGACTTAAAGATCTGCAGTGTGTGGGCACAGTATGCCACACTACCGAAACACTTACAAAATCAATTCGACTGACTGCAGTCATATGAACTGATACGAATAGAAACTACGTCACTACAGTGTTTAGCGGCGTCATAATAATTATTACGAAGTTTTTTTTTTAAAATAACACACTTTAAAATTTATATATTTTTATTTAATAATTCATTTATGGTATGGTAATAGAAAATTTGTCACTTTAGTATTTAGCAGCGTTATAATAATTATTAAGAAGATTTATTTTTAAAGCAACAAACTTTAAATTTATATTATTCATTCATGTTCTGGTGATAGAAACAATAGGCCTACTAACTGAAGTAGACATATCGAAATGGAATAACAGGATATCCGTCCGTAGATCGTAGACTACTTGTAATTAAACTTTAGTTTGTAATAAAGTGCTCGAAACTAAAACCCAGAAAAATGATCTAATATAAATTATAATTTATCAGTCGAAAGTTAGCAATTACTGGGGGGGGGGGGAAATGATAAAATTAAGAGAGGGGGTCGAAAATCCCATTTATGCATTCGGAAGGTGGGTAGTGTGGAAAAAATCCACCATGCTACAAGTGGAGAGTAGGAGGATCAAACATAACATTTTTTGTATACCTGCTAAATAGAAGGGTTGCTATTGACACGCTATCTGTGGATTTCTGACAACATTTCATTTAATTTGTTCATAAATATGCAGAAGGAATTTGCTATGCGCATGCGCCTTTTACTAATACAATCTTTCATGCTCATAGTAGCAGATCTGGGACAAACCCTTTTCCCATAGATTTGCGTCACACGCTTTTCCGATCAACATAACTGTTCCGTGTTTGATTAGAATTTTATTTTTACTTGTACAACAAAATCTAACACCGACCAATGAACTTGCAATCGTAAATCACAACCTACTTATAGTATGTCGATAACTAATGTTTTAAAATATTTTTGATAGATTGTCCCTAAACAGCAACGCCCATGTGAACACTTAACGAATTTTAAAAAATGAACAGTGTTGTATATGGGTGTCGTAAATGGCTGAGAAAATAGAATATATAAAAATATTTTATTCGGCATTCACTTTCTTTGTAAATGGAAGTGTAAAAGCAATTCTAAAAGATAATCAACACAACACAGTTTCTCAAGAGTGTATATGTATTGTCAGCATGGATGGTTACTAAACAACAAACAAAGGAACAAACAAACGAAAAAACAAACAAACAAACAAACGAACAAACGAACAAACGAACAAAGACTGCGGTGGACATTGACTCCAGTGATTCCGTCTGTACGTAAACAAAAACTAATACACACGTGGTGATGGATTATAATATATACATTTTCGAAAAATCTTCCGTGGAATAAGAGATAAAACCAAACTTGACATCTATTGTGTCTTGAAGTCTGATAAATTGGTTCTTCTTCATAAATGGTCATGATAAAATAAAAGAAAATATATCAGTTTACTCTTGTCCTTCGATCCAGATCATTCACACACGTACGACCTTTCAGCTTGCGTGTGGAGTTAAACATATCTTGAAGACTGGTGGCTTATTCATTATTATTATTTATTTAATTTTATTTATAATTATGACAGCAGTAACGCCACAGTTTTAACAAGTGTTTTGGTGCGAGTGCTTTTGCTTGACGTATGTTATATGTATAAGTGGGTGCATGTTTGTGTATGCGTATGTGTATGTTTGTGAGTGTGTGCATGTTTGAATGTGTGTTTGAGTGTGTGTGTGTGTGTGTGTGTGTGTGTGTGTGTGTGATTGTGTATGTTGGCAGCTTCTAGTAACTCTTTGGCATGAATGGGTTTGTTTTCGCACGCGAGTCTGTGAGAGTGTATGGTCATTTGTGTACGTTTATGCGTGTGAGTACCTGTGCTTATATTTGTGCGTGTGTGTTTAGGTGTCTGAATGTGTTTATATGTGTGAATATGTGTTATGTACATGTGTATGAATGTGTGTTTACGTGAGGGTGTTTGCAATATTATGTGTGTGTGTGTGTGTGTGTGTGTGTGTGTGTGTGTGTGTGTGTGCGTGCGTGACACGACAATGTAAACATTTAATGATGAACAAGTAGTCATTTAGAAATGACCTCTCTGATATTTGACATTTTTACTGGCAGACAAGAAAGAGTGGACACTTGAAATAAATAAACAAAGAAATTTGACTGATGAATTACAGATATTTAACACTTTGTAGAGACGTGTAAATTTGACTGATGAATTATAGATATTTAACACTTTTTAGAGAGGTGTAAATTTGAGTGATGAATTATAGATATTTAACTCTTCGTAGAGACAGATTTTTAGCACAGGAACAGAAGAACATTTCACAGCTAGACTATTAGGTTCACATTCGAAAAGCAATCATTTTAATATTAGTAGACGTTTGAAAACTCAATGAGTAAACATTTGAGAACTCAATGAGTAAACGTTTGAAAATTCAATGAGTAAACGTTTGATAACTCAATGAGTAAACGTTTGAAAACTCCATGAGTAAACATGTGAGAACTCAATGAGTAAACATTTGAGAACTCAATGAGTAAACATTTGAGAACTCAATGAGTAAACATTTGAGAACTCAATGAGTAAACATTTGAGAACTCAACGAGTAAACGTTTCATAACTCAATGAGTAAATATTTGAAAACTCAATGAGTAAACATTTGATAACTCAATGAGTAAACGTTTCATAACTCAATGAGAAAATGTTTGACTAAGGAACTGGTGCACAATTAAAAAATAAACATCAAGACATTTGAAATCTATTTGCAATTTATGCCACTACACTTTTGAAAATATCGTACTTATGAACTAGAAGTATTAAATGTACCACAGATGTTTGCTACGGGTTACGAATTGTACCACAGATGTTTGTTACGGGTTACGAATTGTACCAAAGGTAAGTGTGAGAGGGTACGAATTTTATCAATGTAAGTGGTCTGGAAAACAAGAGAGAGAGAGAGAGAGAGAGAGAGAGAGAGAGAGAGAGAGAGAGAGAGAGAGAGAGAGAGAGAGAGAGAGAGAGAGAGAGAGTGAGAGAGACTACTGTAGTCGGCTTTCGGCTTTAGTTTGAACGTTCAAGTGAGTAAATAAATGTGTGTAATAAATGTAAATAGAATATATCAGCAATCTGCGCATGTCACGAGAATTCCTGTGTGCTATTATTAGTCTTTGTCGTGAATAAGTAGATCTGATCCATGTTTTCCACTTGTGTCAAAATAATTGATTCTATAATGTGAAGTATAGTAACTTCGTACAAGTAAAATAAAGTAGTTTTGTACAAGTAAAATATGTAGTTTTGAACAATGAAAAGAAGTAATTTTGTACAATGAAAAAAGTATTTTTATACAAGTAAAAATCTGGTTTTGTACAAGTAAAAATGTAGTTTTGTACAAGTAAAATAAAGTAGTTTTGTTAAAGTAAAAACTTTCCTACCCCCAAATCAAGCCACTAACTGCAACAATGACGCATTGTTTTAAAGTGGAGATAATTCATCCCATCATTTAGTTTCAGTTTGTTCAGTTATTGCCCTGACTGCCACTTCATTGTGGATTTCAACAGATAATTCAAGTAAATGTAGTATAAAATTAAGGCAAAATTTCTCTTTAATGTTAAAGAAACCTATATCTAGACATTCAAGTGTATAAATAATACTGTTCATTCTGAATTCAAAATGTATACGTATTGACAACAAAGTCAGTTTCCATTTAAAAAGTACATTTCAAAAACGCTTAAAACTTGGACTTCACAGTACTCTAACACTTACCCCCCCACACACACCATCTTTCATTACTATTTTACTGCATCACTTCTACAAAGTCATCAACCCCCTCTTCTAAATTGCGTCACTTTCCCATCTAGTTACATCACCTCACAATTATAGTCACTTTAGTATTGCAAAAACTAGTCTATTAAATGTTTGAGTAGAATCAATGATTAGATATGTAGAACAATTTCAGTAAATTTGTGAGTAGAAATACATTAATATTGTGTAAATAAATCATATTTTAAAATTTTTTAGTATAATACTTTAATAATTAAGTTAGTAAATCATATTTTTAAATGTGTGAGTAGAAATAGTGTTATAATTGTGTAAATAAATGATAATTTTAATTTTTTTTAGTAGAATACTTTAATAATTGTGTTAGTAAATCATATATTTAAATTTGTGAGTAGAAATACTTGTATAATTGTGTTAGTAAATCATATTTTTCATTTGTCAGTAGAAATACTTTAATAATTGTGTTAGTAAATCATATATTTAAATTTGTGAGTAGAAATACTTTAATAATTGTGTTAGTAAATCATATATTTAAATTTGTGAGTAGAAATACTTTAATAATTGTATTAGTAAATCATATATTTAAATTTGTGAGTAGAAATACTTTAATAATTGTGTTAGTAAATCATATATTTAAATTTGTGAGTAGAAATACTTGTATAATTATGTTAGTAAATCATATTTTTAATTTGTGAGTAAAAATACTTTAATAATTGTGTTAATATTTAAATTTGTGAGTAGAAATACTTTAATAATTGTGTTAATATTTAAATTTGTGAGTAGAAATACTTTAATAATTGTGTTAATATTTATATTTGTGAGTAGAAATACTTTAATAATTGTGTTAATATTTAAATTTGTGAGTAGAAATACTTTAATAATTGTGTTAATATTTAAATTTGTGAGTAGAAATACTTTAATAATTGTGTTAGTAAATCATTTCACGAAAGTATGAGTAGATTAAATTTATTAAATGTGTGAATAGATTGAATTTATTAAATGTGTGAATAGATTAAATTTATTAAATGTGTGAATAGATTGAATTTATTAAATGTGTGAATAGATTGAATTTATTAAATGTGTGAATAGATTGAATTTATTAAATGTGAGAATAGATTGAATTTATTAAATGTGTGAATAGATTAAATTTATTAAATGTGTGAATAGATTGAATTTATTAAATGTGTGAATAGATTAAATTTATTAAATGTGTGAATAGATTAAATTTATTAAATGTGTGAATAGATTAAATTTATTAAATGTGTGAAGAGGTTCAATTTAGCATTTGTGTAAGCAGAACAGTTTAATAAATGTGAAAGTAGTATCACTTTAGTGAGATTAGAATAATTTAATAAACATGTGAGTAGAATCAATTAAAAATGTAAATAGAATAAATTTAAAATGTGAGTAGAAAATCGGTTTAAAATGTGATAGAATAATTTACTTGTTTGAAAAGAATCGTTTAATAAACGTAAAAGTGTTTGAGTAAAATCACTTTATATTTAATTAATTAATTAACCAATTTCTTGCGGGTGTCAGTGGAGTGGAACTAATGGCGGCGTGTATGAGTAGCTTGTAGTAGCGTGTGTATGGACAGACATAGTCCACTGTATTCGAACTAAAAAGAAACATACACACACTCACAAACAAACAAACACACACACACACACACAAAATACAAGGACATAAATTAGAATCACAATAAAGAAACATTTATTGACAAACTCATGTGCTTAACATGGCTGCCGACATATAAATTAACTAATTCATTCACACTAAAGGAAAGCAATATCAAGTTAAAAAAACACTCCTGATTACAATGATATTTAAGCACTTTTACCCCACGAAAATGATACCACATCCATTCAATAATTCTTTCAAAAATAATAAAATATAAATACACAAGTCCGATTTCGATAAATAATAATTTCATGAAACGAAAGAAAAGAACGCTAATTTCACGTTAACTAAAACTCCAATATTTAAAAGATCAAACTGTAAGTTAAAATAATGTCTTCTATAAAACAAATTTAGCTCTTAGGATATGTTATGAAGGAAATATTGCATTAAACTACACAAACGGCAGTATAACTCACGAATAACACTATCAATTTTTGTTGAGGACATAATAAGCCTTCACGTGACGTAAAGGGGAAAATGGTGTCCAGGTTTGATAATGAATCGCACGTCTAAGCGAAAGCAATACGTCACGGTTGGTGGCTTGCTGTGGAAACGTGATGGAGAGTAGAGAGTTCATGTAGGAAAGGGAAGCACTGATTCCGTAAAGTCCAGCCATTCCTGAGAAAAGTCTTGTAGCACTGATGTGGCAAAGTGTAGTGATGCCATGTATCAAAGTACTCTAGCACAGACGTAGTAAGGTGTAGGGTTTGTGTAGCAAAGTGTATCTGCCATGTATTGAAGAATGGCAGTTACATATGTATCAAGTGCTCACGCAGGATGGTCATCATCCACCAAACTTCACCAATAGTAATCAAGGGGTGGGGGATATCTGCACCTTTGTCCTAACTCCCTTCTAGCAGGAGAAATAGCAGAGTCCCTTCAGGTGAGCGATGTTGTTTACGAAAAAATATTTATTCATGTGTGTATGTGTGTGTGGTGTGTATTCATGAACTTTATTTCTTAACACAGGTATTATTTTGCACCTATGTGCCAGTTATCAGCAGGATTTGTCTCGACCAATGTAGATACCTGTAATTATTTACACTAACGATAGTTTTAAGCGAGTGACCAAACATTCAAGACGTGATACTTCTTACGATTTCTGTGAATGTATACTGATGTACTGCTTACACACCTGAACAGTTAAAGAACAGTTTAAAATGTTTATTAGTATAATTATTCATTGAGCTAAGGAATGCAAGCATCTGCATTTAGATATGATTAGGTAAATGATTTAAAAGCGTGATAAGGTAGGTTTATTATGCATAAATATTTTATATGTTTTAGATATGTTTTGATATGTTTTAGATATGTTGTGGAGTGTGACACGTTTGTGATTATATTTACCTGATATATTTCCGGGATATTGGAACATATGATAGGTTTATTATTGCATATCGTATAGTGTGTTTGTTATTTAGAGTTGTTTTGCAGTATGATAATTTTGTGACTGTCATTTTATGTTGAAAAAAAATGACTAATGTGCAGGTACACATTTATTTGAATGTTTGACTAATGAACAAGTACAACTTTATTTGAGTGCTTGAGAGTTTCTGCTGAAAAACAGAGAAAAGGCGCTTATATATATTCGTGTTTGTATCTGAATTAGTGTTCTGAATAATTGTAAATAATTAATAATTAATAATTTTAGTATTAGTCACATCGTTGAGGATTTTGTACATTTTGTGTTTGCAGTCTTGTCTACCAGTCCTATCCCACCTGTCTCTCTGCATAGCAGGGTCAGGTTGGCAAAATAATTGACAGGTATAGGAAATACACCTAAATCATTGACTAGACAAATATACAAATGATAAAATAATTGTGACAGGTATAATAATTGCACTAAAATCACTGAGAATCAAATATACAAATGATAAAATAATTGTGACAGGTATAATAATTGCACTAAAATCACTGAGAATCAAATATACAAATGATAAAATAATTGCACTAAAATCAATGAGAATCAAATATACAAGTAATAAAATACAAGAAAGTCAATAGTACAGTAGACCTCCTGCTCCAAAGTAAAGTTTTGATTGTTACCCATTTCCCCAAGATTTAAAAGGGTATCTTTCTAAGAATGCGGTCCTATATAGGACGTTAAGAAATCAGAATTAAGATATAAGCGTGAGAGTTGAAGTTAAGATCTCCAGACGAGGCCTTACATTTGCCAGAGTTGTGGGTGTTAAGATCTCCAGACGAGGCCTTACATTTGCCAGAGTTGTGGGTGTTAAGATCTACAGACGAGGCCTTACATTTGCCAGAGTTGTGGGTGTTAAGATCTACAGACGAGGCCTTACATTTGCCAGAGTTGTGGGTGTTAAGATCTCCAGACGAGGCCTTACATTTGCCAGAGTTGTGGGTGTTAAGATCTCCAGACGAGGCCTTACATTTGCCAGAGTTGTGGGTGTTAAGATCTCCAGACGAGGCCTTACATTTGCCAGAGTTGTGGGTGTCATAATCCAGGAATAGTGAAAACGAACTTGGGATGCAAGATGGACGGTTGTTGGTGCCGAGTGCCACACTCACTTCTCTCTCATATCCTACAGCCACTCCCATTTGTCAAGTCATATATCGACATGATTGTTTCATACCACTCATATAGATCATGTGATAGATGGCTCACCCAATCACAATGCAGGTATTATAAAATTGGTAGAATAAACGAACTCTGATGAATGAAGTGGTATCTTTAAATGGTCAAAAGAAGTAAAGATATAAGATCAGTTGTAGAATGAAATGAAAAATATTAAATATCAATGTTTACAGTTGTCGGAATTCAAACAGACTGATTCTGTATAAAAATGCTATAATTAAGTTAGTTACTTAGAAATTAATTTTGGCTTTTTAATTGATCAGAGGTAATGATGAATCCGTCCACGAAAGAGTGTGTGATTTCCAAACGTTATGGCTGCAATTGTTTGTGTACTATTGTTTAGGACAGGTTTCAATGTACTCCTACATAGAAGATACAGTATTGCACTTGCTACTTTAAGTATTAACTCTATTTGTTGGGTGTACTCCTATGCTGTAAATACTGTACTGCTAATTGGCAAGCCTTTCTCAATTTTATCACCCTAGAAGAACCCTTGAACAATTGAAAGATATCGGTGATTCCCTGCATAAAATTATGTTACCAATACGTGTTACTATTTTCACAATCACAATCTCTCGCGGAATCCTCAACTAGAAAATTCGCCCATTTCCTAACTGCAGGAAGCAGTAAAGAGAAATTCATAAGGTTTTAATCACCACATGAGGATAGCTAATCTGTATCTCTTAATGAAAGTCAGTGTGTTCTGTCTACTTCACTGAACATCGTGCAAGTCGATATCAGTAGATAGGAATCACATTTCTGACTTCTAGAGGTCTAACATTTTAAAAGTTCTTTAAACTTTTAGCGCATAATATTTACCACATCACAAAGAAATTTTATTTCCTTCATGCATTTCTAAGAAAATCTTAATTTTCATTTAAAAAGTAATGTAATAATGTAATTTAATAATTTAGTAAATATAATTTTGGAAGTAAAGTTAAATTTTACAACCAATGTAAACTTGCTTATTGTTTCGAACTAACCCAGATTTTGCTTTCCCGTTTTACATCATGATTTTCAAGCCACTTCCTAAGATGGTACTCGTAAGATTTTTGCCGAGACTCATTCACCAGACTAAATAAATACAAGATTGGGTTAAGTGCCGAAGTTAGGGGAATTAAAATAATAGTAATGAAAGCTATAATTTCACTAGACACATAAATATCAAATAAGGAAAACATATTTATTATGCAAATAAAGAACCAGCATGCAATTTTTACGACCACTATAGAAGTCAAACGTCCGGCAATGTTCTTGTCCTGAGTGAGAGGTGTCGAATAAGTTGTCAAGTAGTTCTTCCTTGTTGACAAGCAAACGCACGCCTCTCCAAGTGAGGTGACCAGTATAACGAAGATGAGCAGGACAACTATTCCACAAGAATATTTTTTGCCAGTTCCATCACTGCCAATCCAGCAGACTGGTATTGGAACACAAATAGCCGTTTGACCATAAAAGACCCAGTTTGACGTCAGAGGTAATAATGGAATAGCAGCAAGCAAAATGCCAGCACTCCATGCGATCACACAAGCATGCACAGTAGACAGTCCCTTCAAGCAGAAAGCGAATACTCGAAAACGAAGAGAGATAACTCTGTCAGAGGTGGCGAGAAAGATTATGAATGTTGACACTATAGTGGACAATAGTGACAAGAATCCCGAGAGCTTGCAAATGAAGCTAATTTTCCAATTTTTTTCTGATATAAAATAACTGTTATGATAAACATAATCAGCACCAATAATGAGAGACATATATATGCCCATCAGAAAATCTGCCATGTTCAGATTGAAAATAAAAACAGTGAATTCCATATTTAAGGGGATTTTCCGAATACAGAGTCTCATCATTATACAGCATGCATTACCTACAAGTGACGTCAACGCTATCAACCAGACGAGGAAGCGATGAAGGTCAAAGTGCAAAAGCTTTTCGCAAGAAGAAAATATATCTAGATCTGAAAGACACAAACCTTTGGTGAATTGTTGTGGCAGGTTTTCTTTACAGCAAAGTCTGTAATTCCATGCAAACACAGTCTCAAGTTGTTTTAATCCACGAAAAAGATTTTCAGGAAATACTGCGAGTGGTGTTCCTCGTGAGTCAAATATTTTTAGTCTTGGCAAATACAAAAAGCCAGTAGTATCGATTACCTCTACTCGGCTATATGATATGTTAAGAAAACTAATGCCTGGAAAGTTTTTAAAGTTAGTACTGTTCAAAATTCGTAAATCAGTATACGACAGGTCGACACTTTGTAAAAAATAATTTTGAATAACGTGCACGTCATTAGTTAGCGTCATTAGAGGATTTCTGGCAAGGGTCAATTTTTTAAGCATTTTTAGATTTAAGAAAGCATTTGTATTAATGGAAGTAATCAAATTATCACTTAAATCTATATCCATCAAGTTAGGATTAGACAATTGTATCACGTGATCAATGCTGCAGTGTCTTAAAATTAACCTAATTAAATATTTATTTGAAACCACGTCGTTGAGGGACATTCCAGAGCCATCTCCATCCAGAAATCGAAGTTGTGAGAACGTCATAACTGAAATACGTTGTCTGCAAATGAATGCCAATCCTTGACACAGGCAGCCATCAGGACAAATGAATTCACACAGAAGCTCATCGTGGTGATTGGGGCAATGGGCAATTCCATCACACACGTTGTCCACGGGTACACAGATTCTCGAATTGAAACAACGAAAAAATCCCGGACACACATACACCTCACATCCCATCTCGTCCTCGTGATCCGGACAATCATACACTCCGTTACAACGGACAAACACCGGAAGACAATAGCTCAACTCGCCATGACACCGGAAGTGTGTCATAGGGCACGGATCAGAGTTTGGAATTTTAATTTGAAAGAAGCTGCCTTCGTGGTCAAAGTCAATAATAGCAGGAGGATACATTTTGAGAATATTGGTGGAAGTATATTTAGGTGTACACGATATCTCGTCAGACCCGTCAAAACAGTCCTCTCGTCTGTTACATATATTGCTAGGTTTGATGCATTGGCCATTGCTGCAAAGACTTTCTGAACAGGTCTCATGAGTACAAAAGGTTTCATCAGATCTATCTACACAATGAAACCGGAAATCACACACTAGTGTGAAAGGAATTGTTTTCTTTCTGTCGTCACACACAAAAGTAGCTATTCGCGTGACATCCTCGATTCGCATCAACTTTTCACCCTCGTGTCCTTGAGTGAATTTGCTATTGGAGAGTGGACACCACTTCAAGTACCGTGTCTCCCCACAAAAACTGTCAGGACTACAAGATAGAAAATCATAAGTAACATGACCCTCAGCACATCGTACAAGTGATTGTCTCGAAATAGTTTCATTTAATAACCGACCATCTTGTTTAGGAAACTGTACAGATTTTTCTGTATTTAGATAATTACTATGTGCTTTGGATTGACAAATGAAATGATATATTGTGTTGTCAGTGCACAATATAACTTGTATAGTCCAAGGTGAACACGGTGAACAATAAGTACACAATTCGTTTCTAAGCAATACAACAATGGAACTTGCGATATTAACATTATAACCTATTGATCCGTCCACCCACGTAAATGTTTGTTTGTACAATAATGCGGCTTTAGAAATCCTTCGATTGAGCCCGATGTATGCAGGGCCATCGATTTGTTTTGTGTAATGAATGAGTCTCTCTATTGCTTCTTTTTCCGCCTCAGTTTGGGGCATGACCAAATTTCCACCTCGTATTTGACACTGCTCTTGAGCGTTTTGCCAGTTAAGGCCATTCTTTGATTTGTGGTAACTGTAACACTTGTTTTGAAAGGCCACGGAGCCATTACAGGCCGGACTGCTGAAAGGGCATTCTCGTTCGTCTTCTCCACCCAGGCACTCAATTTCTAAGTTGCATTCCAAATGTCGTTTGAAGGTCGGGTAATGGGACACTGAGCAATCATACATGCCCTCTTCGGTTGCTGGGGGAACGCGAGTCTGCGGGTGAAACGTGAAGATCATCATAAAACCCGCTCCTTTACTACAGTCGTTAGTTACGAAGCGTAAGATCAGCGACCTGTTATAAATGGAATCCACGATGAAGTGGTGAGAGCACTCTTTCCACACAGGAATAGCATTACCTATTTCGTCAACTGTAGAGAGTTCCAAGAAGTCGTCATTACACGAACTTCCACTATAAAACTCTACTCTCCGGAAACTGACCAATACTGTGTGATTGACAGGGACATCAAGTTTGGTAGATGCATTCATAAATTTGGGATATCTTCCTATTTCTTCAAATCCTGGTGACGTCACATAACCTGATTGCGGTGAATGAAATATTACAGGTAACGTAAGTCTTAAAGACATTGACGTCACTTTGATTTGGACTTGAAACTGTGGAAAGTAGGTCGAGTACTTGGACACTGGACCTGAACGAATATAAAGACAGCAGGACAGGGATGCAACAATTTCTTTGTTGAAAAGGTCATCACAAGTTTGAAATGACAGTAAACTGTCGTCACTCATAGCCTCGTTTTCGCTTGATTTTAGGACGGTGTCACCCTTGCATGGTTTCTTCAGTTGCAGTATCGCCAAAAGAAAAGAACCGTCAGGGGCAATAACTTTCCACTGACAAAAGTTTAGGAGAGAGTTGAAAGAACCATGAGCGACAATGCCGATAACAGACACTTGTGTGTAATAATCCATGAATAATATATGGTCAGTGCAGTCCCCTGTAGTAAAGCTAACATGTCCAGTAGTCTCGTTAATATTTCGGCCGTCATTTATGACGTGAATCGAGTTACTATTTGCCGCTTTCGTCATATTTGTATTCTCTGAGGTCTTGTTTGGGCTCCATGTATAGTTTTCTATGACGTCATTTTTATCTTGTCCCGAACTTGTCAAAAGCGTGGCCTGTTTGGAATCGCTTTGAAATGTAATGATATCAGTTGTAATTTGCCATGTTCCCAGCAGTGATTGCATATTCTTCAAAAAATTTTCTTCAAAGGTTAGTTTGAAAGAGTTCACTGCCATAAAGATTAAAAACAGGTCAACCAGTGAAAACGTGATATACATAATTTTTAATGAGATGTTTGGAATAATATCGCGTGTCTGAAAACTTTTAAAATATTTAATAACAATATAGAAAAGTTAGGTTTCTATTTACCGCCTGTATGCGAAAGCTTCGTATTGCTTCAAAGAGATAAAAATAAATTAGATTTTAATCCACAGGCTGTTAGAGAGAAATTCATGATCACTTTAAACTTTCGTTCTTGCTATTTAGATCTCTTGCCAGACGCCGACTTCACAGTCAAAAGACCTACTGACAAGAGTCTTGCAGCTCGCTCTCGCTTAAAATTGTATTAAATACACAAAGTGAAAGATAAAACAATATAAAATGTCCGTT
The DNA here is from genome assembly GCA_028829895.1 of Sinotaia quadrata. Classification (NCBI taxonomy): domain Eukaryota; kingdom Metazoa; phylum Mollusca; class Gastropoda; order Architaenioglossa; family Viviparidae; genus Sinotaia; species Sinotaia quadrata. The sequence goes on along the minus strand of CM054179.1, from coordinate 101,626,095 downwards.
GGCTGATTTTTAAACTGAAATTACTTGAATCAGTGTCATTGTACGGAAATAATTCACGTTCTTTTTCGGACTGAATCTTGACAACCAACTATTTATGTCAGTTCAGATATTTTTCAAAATTTCTGCGCGAAATCTGTGTACACTGGAAGCTTCTCCACAAAAAGAAAAGAAAAAATGGTTTATTAGTGGAAATAATTTTCTAAATGATTAATACTCTGGTATAAATATTTTTAAAGTGCATTAAATAAATAAAGAAATGAATTTCAAGACTGTCCAATGCAATTCAGTTTAATATGCAGTTTTCTTGAGAGAGATAGTGTGTGTGTGTGTGTGTGAGTGTGTGTGTGTGTGTGTGTGTGTGTGTGTGTGTGTGTGTGTGTGTGTGTGTGTGTGTGTGTGTGTGTTTGTAAAGAAACATTTATACATTAACAACGAACGGAATTACAAATCATCATTCAGAGATAGGACAGAAAATCGAAAATGTTTTCAGGGTATTAAAAGGAATAATTTCTCTATGTCACGTGTTGAAATCGCAATGAACGCGGGGAAAGAAGACAAGCGATCAGATTACAAGCTAGTCTTTTTCCAATCGTAGTGGAAAAAATAAACAAGAGATAAATTTATGTTTTACATCCATTTACAAAAATAAAAACATGACTGAAATAAACGTGATACAATTTTCTGTCTTTCAAAGTGCAAAGCAAAAAAACCTTTTTACACGACTTTTCTCAAGCAATCAAATGAAGGATTTGTTCATGTTGCTATTAACAAAATAATTATTCATCGCATGAATTGTATACGAACATAGAGAAAAGAAATACAATAATATTGGTTGAACGATTTTCAGCCTTATAAATCTTTGTTATTAAAGACAACTTATATAAGAGTGAGTTAAAATATGTATAATCGTAAATATAACGGATTTACAATGCCTACAATGCTAAGACTGATATACATAAAACTTGTCTTTCTCTTGTTGCCTTTCGGAGGTCACAGCTTTAGCTTATTTGGTGAAACATCTTTAGTATCTACTCGTAGTAGTAACACTTGTCGTGAAGGTCTGCTAAATAATTCTGATGTAATATCACCTTTGGTCCTGAAACAGAGTTCCGAGACATGGGGAGAAGACCTTTTGAGTATTGTCAGCTCTGGAAATACTGATGAGATATTGACCATGCGAGATAATAGTTATTTCGCTTTTATGGAGTCGGATTCTGAATATTTATCATCAGTAAGTAGAACATTTAATGAAGGAAATCTTGACATTACAGAAACTTTCTATATTAATGCTAGCAATTGCAAAGATCAGAAATATGTTCATATTTCTTCGCTGGAAGGATATTTATATGGAGTTGTTGAAGACAGCAATGATGTTGGTGCCAGTGTAACGTGTTTCTGGAAAATCACTGTACCAGAAGGATATTCAATGATCGTCACTGTCGAAATGTTGAAAGATCATTGTTCCGTAAGTGCTTCAATAGAAGTCAGCGAAGAAAGAATATTAAATATAGACAATCTGCTAGCAACAATTCGGTGTTCGGCATGGCTATCTAAAAAAGTCATTGTTACTCTTTCAAATCATCTATTTTTCCGGTTTCAAGAAGTGTTTACGGTTCCTGGCTATACAATTGCACAATTTCAGCTATCTTTCACCTCAGTAAGCAAGTCTCTTCGACTATTTTTACCAGTTGTTTACGAATCCTTGCACTTTGGTTATATTACGTCACCCGGGTTTAGTGAAGATAGTGAATACCCGAATTACTTAAATGCCTCAATTCAACTTGACGTACCCGAACAGCACACTGTAATGATCAGTTTTCAGTGTTTCGATATAAAAGTACATTTAAAAAAAGAATGCGTTATTGACAAAGTTAATTTGTTTACCGTAGGCGTTAACGGAAGTTTGAATCTAGAATGGAGTGAATGCAGAGAAAGCAGGATTCCAACGCGTGTTTACAATACGTCACTGCTTGTCAATTTCGTCACGGATGGCGATATGGGCGGCGTTGGATTCAAGATGTTGTTTTCGATTCACCCAGTGACTCATACCCCATTACAGTTTGAAAACGGCCTGTTTGACTGCTCTGTTCCGCACTACGTCACGTTTAGACGTCACCTGGAATGTAATCTGGAACCAGAGTGCCAGGATGGGATTGATGAAAACAACTGTCCTTTCAGTAGTTCTGTTTGTAACGGTACACTGGCACTGGAAAGGAAATGTTACACGTATCATAAAACAGAAGGAGGTGTCAATTGGAATGACGCAAGACATCACTGCCAGGATCGCGGAGGTGACCTGGCGATGCTAAAATCCTCCAGTGAGCGGGATGCTTTCAGAAACCTGTTGTCTTACGTAAAAACGCTGGAACCTGTATTTGTTGGACTGACCAATCAGGCCACTCGTCTTTATTATGGGGCGGGTTCTTTGTATGCAAAACTGTGGCATTGGGTCGATGACACAGTTGCATACAAAGTAAATATTACAGGCAGTATCTATAATCAAATGCAATTGTGTACTATATACGTTCAGACCAATCCTTTATCGCTGTTTACAACTCATTGTTATCTTCAATATTACACGCATTATATATGTGAAACGGAAGTGAAGAAAGTTGAATCAGTAAAGAAAGTAAATATTGATTTTCCAAGTTCCATCGACATGGAAGGAAGCTTGAAAACATCTAACGCAACTCTAGTGTGGTGCAAAGAGGGTCACGTGACTCACAGTTTTTTGTCGTGCGTGATAGGGAGTTCTTGTGGTGAGGATTCGCTTTCACTCTGGTGCTGGGTATCCAACGCCAAAATTGTGAAAAACATCGATATGGTGACACACAATAATGACCTTGACGTTTTCACAAGGACAGCGATGTTCATTTGTATTGACGGTAAACGGACTTTGCAATATACAATGGTATGTGATTTCAAACGTGACTGTATAGATGGATCGGACGAAAACCTTTGTCAGTATGATCATCGTTGTCCAGAATATACCTGTAGCAACTCGCAGTGTATCAGATTTAAACAGGTTTGTGATTACATTATTCACTGTTGGGACGGTTCGGATGAAGACATGTGTTCATATTTACTTATTTCAAATGCAGTAATCCACGTAAGAGATACAATTTCTCTTCCGGCAATAATTGACTTTGACATCGAAGAAAATATTATTTTAAAACAACTTCATCCCTCATCACCGTGTCCTGTAAATCACTTTCGTTGCCATGGAGAGCTAAGTTATTGTCTTCCTGTTTATCTACGCTGTAACGGAGTATACGACTGCCCCGATGGAGAAGACGAGGTTGATTGTAAGAGATATGTTTGTCCTGGGTTGTATCGGTGTTTTAACTCATCAGTTTGCGTGCACGTAGACCATCTGTGTGACGGTTGGCCACAATGTCCAGAGCGTGACGACGAAATGTTTTGTGGATTTCGCTGTCCCATGGAATGTCGCTGTCAGGGTCTAGCTTTCATCTGTCACCAGTATTTTCCTGTTTCTGCCTATCCAGACATACGTTATCTGGATGCAAGCGAATCCAAACTGTCAGTTCGTGACGTGTCAAAAAATGTCAAACTTGTCTGGTTAAGTTTAAGTCGATGTAACATTGAACACGTTCACGAAATGTTAAATCCAAATCTTAAAAGTTTCGATTTAAGTGACAACTTGATCACCTTTGTTGACATGAATGTATTTTACAAACTTTCAAATCTCGTAGAGTTAAACTTGGCTGGAAATCCAATATCGTATTTGAAACAACCCACAGGAAATGCTGAACACAGTCATCTACAACGACTGGACCTGTCACGCACTTCATTACTTCTTTTTGACAGCTCAGCATTGAAATCATTTCGTCACATTAATTTTCTCAACATTTCTTACGGAACCATTGAGGCTATCGGGGATTCTGGTTTCGTTCATTTCCAGGAACTTAAAACGCTAGATATTCGAGGCAACACACTGGAAATATTCTCCAAAGACTTACTGAAACAATTACCACAACTGGAAGTTATTTTTGCTGAAAACTATAAATTTTGCTGTAAAGCAATTCTGCCAGAACATTTTCATGAAGATTTCTGTTTTGCCCCCAAAGATGAAATTTCGTCGTGCGAAGACCTTCTGCGTTCAAATGTGTACCGACTGTTTAACTGGATCGTGGCGTCAATGACAGTCGTTGGAAATGCAGGGTGTTTTGTCTTTAGAATATTTGTGCATAAAATAACCTCTAGGTCCAGTTATGCGGTGTTCGTTACAAACCTGAGCGTCGCAGATTTTTTAATGGGGCTGTACCTTACTTTAGTGGGAGTGGCAGATCAATTGTACCTCGGGAATTATTTGTGGAATGAGCATTCCTGGAAAAGCAGTGGAATGTGTAAACTTGCAGGATGTTTTTCACTTGTGTCAATTGAAGTGTCCTCCATGATCATATTTCTTATCACACTTGATCGTTTCATCGTCCTTCGTTTTCCTTTCAGCACGTTTTCTTTTCACAGGAGGTCAGCTGCATTGGCTTGTGGGATTGTTTGGACGGTTGCTACAATGCTTGCTACCATACCTTTGCTACCTATGACGTCACATTGGCAGTTTTATGGCCAGACTGGCATTTGTGTGTCGCTGCCTTTAATTAGAAAGGTGTACCCTGGGAAGACTTATTCATTTGGTCTGATAATCATGTTCAACTTTGTATTATTCATTCTAATAGCAGTGGGGCAGTCATTTGTGTATATGTCGATTCGGGTCAACTCCATGACGACCAACACGACAAGAAAATCAAATGACAGCACAATTGCTCGACGACTGTTATTTGTGGTGCTCTCAAACTTCTTGTGTTTTTTTCCCATAGGCCTTCTGGCACTGCTGGCTACCGTTGGCACTGAAATTTCCGGTGAAGTCAACGTTGCCATGGTAATTTTTATCCTTCCTTTAAATGCAGCGCTTAACCCTTTTTCTTATACTTTGAACATGTTGGCTGAGAAGAGACGAAAATCGAAGGAATTGGAACTGCTGGTACTTCTGAAGGATCGCCTTCAGTCTGAGAAAACTGAAAGCACTTCATCCAGTTATAGAAATGAAGTGGAATAATGAAAGTCACTCTTTTGGGGGGAAAAGTCTTTGTTTACTAATTTTCAGTCGACCTAAACATTGAAATTCAATCCTAACATTTCTCTTCTAATTAAAAATATTCGTAATGCTCTTAACTAAACAACGGTATGAATAAACCACTAGAATCGCCTAACTAAAGTTCTTTCATTCTGTATTTTCTCATTGTTGATAACAGTTATCGTATGATTTGTAGTGTTTCAGCATACATTAAAATAATAACTGTACTGAATATTGAATTCAGGCAATGTAAATAAATTCCAATTGAAATAAAATATCAGGTAAGTAGTATACCTTCGTCATTAATGTAATCGTGTCCCTTCTACTAATGTGTATTGTAACCGTGACATTTCTACTAATATTTTTGCAATCGTATCCTTTCTACTAATGTGTTTTGTAACCGTGTAATTTCTACTAATGCGTATTTAACCGGGTCCTTTCTACTAATGTTTATTGTAACCTTGTAATTTCTACTAATGCGTATTTTAACCGTGTCCTTTATAATAATGTGTATTGTAATTGTCACCTTGCTCTTAATATGTATTGTAAGCGTGTGCTTTCTACTAATGTGTATTTAAAGCTTTTCATTGCTAAATTTTACAATTAAAAGAAAACATAAAAAAAAACAATGAAACGGTGCTTGATAAATTTGCTCCCTATCAGCATACGTTGTTCCTACTCGTTTCGCAATAAGTAATACAATGATAAGTGTCCGTTTGGAAACGTGTACTACAGTGCTATTCTGTATTTCTGGCGTCATTGTAAACAGTTCAACGAAAGGGGAATTAATGGAGTCTCTTCCGTAATATGCTTGTATACCGTATTTTATTTCCACAAGATTTTCGCAATAATTCATTATTCCATTTGCCATTTTAGAAATAGTTCATAGGAATATTTAATCACTTTTGTTTGTTATTAAGTTTAACTCTCTCTCTCTCTCTCTCTCTCTCTCTCTCTCTCTCTCTCTCTCTCTCTCTCTCTCTCTCTCTCTCTCTCTCTCTCTCTCCATCACCATTCTGAATTTTACAACGAAAATTAGGACGGAGCAGAATGTCGTCATCTGAAATACAAGTTATTTTGAGGTGTTTATAATTCAAACAGCATCACAACAATAGTAAAATCCCATCGGATAAAGCAACAGGATACATAAAAATCCTGAATTAAAATATAGAAACACATAAGTTTACAGTGTTTATGTTTTTATTTATGTTTGTGTGTATGTGTGTGTGTATGATTGTGTATGTGTACTTCATATCACGTTCAAGAAAGTAAGGTGAATTTGTAATATTGGTAATAGATTACACTCGCGCACGCACGCACGCACGCAAACACACACACAGACACACACACACACACACACACACACACACACACACACACACACACACTCAAGTAATGACAGGTTAAATGTGGAAATCATTCCCACATTTAGAATAATTCCATGACTTAATATTTCCTGATACATGAATCGCTAACTGGAGTCTTGCAGATAAAACAAAAGTTTATTACAATAGTTGTGGTACTTACACATGACTTAAGTGAATATTTTTAAGTAAGTTAAATGTTTAAATGTTTTAAATGTTTAAGTAAGTACAGCTGTAAAACAAAATGGATGATGTCGAAGAATGTCATTAATGATAATTTAAAGAGGGAGTAGAAGACAACATAAATCAAAATAATAGCATCAAAATAAACCCCATATGCCAAAATACCACCACCAACAAATTAAAAAAAGGAAGAAGAAAAGAAGTAAAGTCTTTAGGGGAGTTCTGAAGGTGTGTGTGCGCGCGCGCTTGAGTGTGAGTGAGTGAGTGATGTCACAACAACACATCAAAGAAGACTTAAAGATCTGTAGTGTGTGAACACAGTCTGCCACTCTACCGAAACACTCACAAAATCAATTCGACTGACTCCAGTCATATGAACTAAGTCTTGATACGAGTAGAAACTACGTCACTACAGTGTTTAGCAGCGTCATAATAATTATTACGAAATGTTTTTTTTTTTTTTTTAAAGCAACACACTTTAAAGCACAACACAACTGGTATGGTAATTGAAAGTATGTCACTTTAGTATTTAGCAGCGTTATAATAATTATTAACAAGATTTATTTTTAAAGCAACAAACTTTAAATTTATATTATTCATTCATGTCCTGGTGATAGAAACAATAGGTCTACTAACTGAAAACGGCTGAAGTAGACATATCGAAATAGAGTAACAGGATATCCGTCGTTAGATGGTAGACTACTTGTAATTTAATCTTTAGTTTGTAATAAAGTGCTCGAAACTAAAACCCAGAAAAATGATCAAATATAAATTATAATTTACCAAACGATTGTTTGCAATTATTGGGGAAAAAATGATGAAATTAAGACAGGGGGTCGAAAATCCCATTTATGCATTCGGAAGGTGGGTAGTGTGGAAAAAATCCACCATGCTACAAGTAAAGAGTAGGAGGATCAAACATAACACTTTTTTCTATACCTGCTAAATAGGAGGGCTGCTATTGACGCGCTATTTTTGGATTTATGACAAAAGTTTATTTAATTTGTTCATACATATGCAGAAGGAACTTGCTATGCGCATGCGTCTTTTACTAATACAATCTTTCATGCTCAACGTGGCAGATCTGGGACACACCCTTTTCTACGGATCTGGGCCACACCCATAGATTTGCGTCACAACTTTTCCGATCAACATAACTGTTCCGTGTTTGATTAGAATATAATTTTTACGTGTAAAACAAAATCTAACACCGACCAATGAAACTGCAATCAAAAATCACAACCTACTTATAGTATGTCGATAACTAATGTTTAAAAATATTTTTGATAGATTGTCCCTAAACAGCAACGCCCATGTGAACACTTAACGAATTTTAAAAAATGAAAATTGCTGTACATGAGTTTCGCAAATGGTTTAGAAAATAGAATATATAAGAATATTTTATTCGGCATTCACTTTCTTTGAAAACGGAAGTGTAAAAGCAATGATAAAAGATAATCAACACAACACAGTTTCCAAAGAGTGTATATGTATTGTCAGCATGGATGGTTACTAAACAACAAACAAACAAACAAACAAACGAACAAAGACTGCGGTGGACATTGACTCCAGTGATTCCGTCTGTACGTAAACAAAAACTAATACACACTTGGTGATGGAATATAATATATACTAAATATTTTTCGAAAAATCTTCCGTGGAATAAGAGATAAAACCAAACTTGACATCTATTGTGTCTTGAAGTCTGATAAATTGGTTCTTCTTCATAAATGGGCATGGTGAAATGAAAAGAAAATATATCAGTTTACTCTTGTCCTTCGATCCAGATCATTCACACACGTACGACCTTTCAGCTTGCGTGTGGAGTTAAACATATCTTGAAGACTGGTGCCTTATTCATTATTATTATTTATTTAATTTTATTTATAATTATGACAGCAGTAACGCCACAGTTTTAACAAGTGTTTTGGTGCGAGTGTGTATGCTTGACGTATGTTATATGTATAAGTGGGTGCATGTTTGTGTATGCGTATGTGTATGTTTGTGAGTGTGTGCATGTTTGAATGTGTGTGTGTGTGTGTGTGTGTGTGTTTGTGTGTGTGTGTGATTGTGTATGTTGGCAGCTTCTAGTAACTCTTTGGCATGAATGGGTTTGTTTTCGCACGCGAGTCTGTGAGAGTGTATGGTCATTTGTGTACGTTTATGCGTGTGAGTACCTGTGTTTATATTTGTACGTGTGTGTTTAGGTGTCTGAATGTGTTTATATGTGTGAATATGTGTTATGTACATGTGTATGAATGTGTGTTTACGTGAGGGTGTTTGCAATATTATGTATGTGTGTGTTTGTGTGTGTGTGTGTGTGTGTGTGTGTGTGTGTGTGTGTGTGTGTGTGTGTGTGTGTGTGTGCGTGACACGACAATGTAAACATTTAATGATGAACAAGTAGTCATTTAGAAATGACCTCTCTGATATTTGACATTTTTACTGGCAGACAAGAAAGAGTGGACACTTGAAATAAATAAACAAAGAAATTTGACTGATGAATTACAGATATTTAACACTTTGTAGAGACGTGTAAATTTGACTGATGAATTATATATATATTTAACACTTTGTACAACATGTAAATTTGAGTGATGAATTATAGATATTTAACACTTTTTAGAGAGGTGTAAATTTGAGTGATGAATTATAGATATTTAACTCTTTGTAGAGACATATTTTTAGCACAGGAACAGAAGAACATTTCACAGCTAGACTATCAGGTTCATATTCGAAAAACAATCATTTTAATATTAGTAGACGTTTGAAAACTCAATGAGTAAACATTTGACAACTCAATGAGTAAACGATTGAAAATTCAATGAGTAAACGTTTGATAACTCAATGAGTAAACGTTTGAAAACTCAATGTGTAAACATTTGAGAACTCAATGAGTAAACGTTTGACTAAGGAACTGGTGGACAATTAAAAAATAAACATCAAGACATTTGAAATCTATTTGCAATTTATGCCACTACCCTTTAGGAGATATCGTACTGGTTTCCACCTCTTTCCGATTCTCAAGAGATTTCTAGCGTGCGTGTCCTGCGCACATGGGACCGATTTAAGAAATAGACACAGTGCCCAGGTTCAATACTCACAAAGGAATAATAAAGAGGTTGGGAATCACTTGTAGCTGTTTCACCCCGAGCGGGCTTCGAACCCGTTCCACTTCTGCCAGATCCTAGCGCCTTGACTGTATTCCTTCACTCTGCTCTTTAACCCTTTCACGTGCATGGACCTTCATTCTGTTCATTAACCATTTTATACCCACGGGCCTTCATTCTTTCCTTTACCATTTCACAAGCAGGGACCTTCGTTCTGTTCATTAACCCTTTTACTGGCACTGAAATTCATTCTGTTCATTAATCAATTTACAAGCAAGCAACCACTCTTACAAGAAGGTGAAAACGGTGCCAGCGTGCTCGTAAAACAATTTAGACTCTTCACTAAAATCCTCTTAATTAGAATGTGAACTATGAGCCTGTGTAACTACAGGCGCCGCAAATAAAATATGCAGACTAGGTCAGTCGGCGTTCGACTTTAAGCATCCATGTGAATGCAAAGATGTATATAAATAAATGTCAGCTGATTACGTAAACAGTCTGCACGCGACACTGAGGAACACTTGATTGTATTTTATCAACGGCCTGGGTATTGGAGCATCAACATCTTGCCCAACACCCTGCAAAACTTTGGACAACTGAATTTGAATGTGTCAGTTGTAATGATCTTGTATCAGTAGTTGTTGTTGTTCCTGTATTTGAAAATGTCAGTTGTATTGTCTGTTGTAGCTGGTATTACTGTATCGATTAGCTTTAAGTCAGGAAAAGAGAGAGATAGTGTTTAAGATATTGTTACAGAATTTACTGTATTCCTATCTCTATGATGAGGAAAGTAAAGGTGTTACAGAATTTACTGTATTCCCCTATCTCTATGATGGGGAAAGTAAAAGTGTTACAGAATTTACTGTATTCCCCTATCTCTATGATGGGGAAAGTAAAAGTGTTACAAAAGAATTTACTGTAATCCCATTCTATATGATGGGGAAAGTAGATTCCATTCTATCGGTTATAAGTGTTAAAATCAAACACTGTATTGTTTTTGCAGTTTTATATAACGTACCTGAATGTTTAAAGAGTGAATGAAGCCTATTTGAGTTGGATAAAGGACAAATTTGTCTCGTTCAAAATGTTAGGTTTGAAATAGAAAGATACACTGTCATGAGTTGGAGACTGAAGGTTTGAGCAGTTCTGGGTTACTGACTTTTGACAAGGTTGGAGAAATCAATGGCAAGCTAATAGGAACACTCATGCATACGGTGATAACTTTTGATTACTAAATGTGTGAATACATTCAATTTATTAAATGTGTGAATAGATTAAATTTATTAAATATGTGAATAGATTCAATTCATTAAATGTGTGCAGAGGTTCAATTTAGCATTTGTGTAAGCAGAACAGTTTAATAAATGTGAAAGCAGTATCACTTTAGTGAGATTAGAATAATTTAATAAACATGTGAATAGAATCAATTAAAGATGTAAATAGAATCAATTTAAAATGTGAGTAGAATCATTTACATGTTTGAAAAGAATCGTTTAATAAACGTAAAAGTGTTTGAGTAAAATCACTTTATATTTAATTTTTCAACCAATTTCTTGCGGGTGTCAGTGGAGTGGAACTAATGGCGACGTGTATGAGTAGCTTGTAGTAGCGTGTGTATGGACAGAGAAGAGTCCACTGTATTTGTACTAAAAAGAAAAACACACACACACACACACACACACACACACACACACACACACAGTCACACACACAAATACAAGAACATAAATTAGAATCACAATAACGAAACATTTATTGACAAACTGATGTGCTTAACAAGGTGCCCAGATATAAATTAACTAATTCATTAACACTCGGAGAAATCAATGGCATGCTAATAGGAACACTCATGCATACAGTGATATTCAAGCACTTTTACCCCACGAAAATGATAGCACATTATTTCAATAATTCTTTCAAAAATAATAAAATATAAATACATAAGTCCGATTTCGATAAATAATAATTTCATAAAACGAAAGAAAAGAACGCTAATTTCACGTTAACTAAAACTCCAATATTTAAAAGATCAAACAGTAAGTTAAAATAATGACTTTTATAAAACAACGTTAGATTTTAGGATATGTTATGAAGGAAATATTGCCTTAAACTACACCAACGACAGTATAACTCATGAATAACAATATCAATTTGTTATGTTGAGGACACAATAAGCCTTCACGTGACGTAAAGGGGAAAAATGGTGTCCAGGTTTGACAATGAATCGCACGTCTAAGCGAAAGCAATACGTCACGGTTGGTGGCTTGCTGTGGAAACGTGATGGAGAGTAGAGAGCTGCTGTAGGAAAGGGAAGCACTGATTCCGTAAAGTCCAGCCATTCCCGAGAAAAGTTTTGTAGCACTAATGTGGCAAAGTGTAGCGCTGCCATGTATCAAAGTACTCCAGCACAGACGTAGTAAGGTGTAGGGTTTATGTAGCAAAGTGTATCTGCCATATATTGAAGAATGGCAGTTACATATGTATCAAGTGCTCAAGTAGGACGGTCATCATCCACCAAACTTCACCAATAGTAATCGAGGGGTGGGGGATGTCTGCACCTTTGTCCTAACTCCCTTCTAGCAGGAGAAATAGCCGAGTCCTTTCTGGTGAGCGATGTTGTTTACCAAAATTTATTTATCCATATGTGTGAGTGAGTGAGTGTGAATGTGTGTGTTTGTGTGTGTGTGTGTGTGTGTATGTATGTGTGTGTATTCATGAACTTTATTTATTAACATCAGGTATTATTTTGCACATTTGTGTCAGTTACCAGCAGGATTTGTCTCGACCAATGTAGATACCTGTAATTATTTACACTAACGATAGATTTAAGCGAGTGACCAAACATTCATGACGTGATACTTCTTACGATATCTGTGAATGTATACTGACGTACTGCTTACACACCTGAACAGTTAAAGAACAGTTTAAAATGTTTATTAGTATAATTATTCATTGAGCTAAGGAAAACAAGCATCTGAGTTTAGATAAAATACGCTAATAAGATTTAAAAGTGTGATAATGTGGATTAACATGCATAGTGCTTTAGACATGTTTTGATATGTTTTACTTATGTTTTGCTATGTTTAAAAATGTTTTGCTATGTTTAAAAATGTTTTGGATGTTTAGATATGTTTTGATATGTTTTAGATATGCTTTGCTATGTTTAGATATGTTTTGATATGTTTTAGATATGTTGTGGAGTGTGACACGTTTCTGATTATATTTACGTGATATATTTCCGAAATATTGGAACGTATGATAGGTTTATTATTACATATCATATAGTGTGCCTGTTTTAGAGATGTTTTACAGCATGATAATTTTTGTTGAAAAAAAGACAAATGAGTAGGTACAAATTTATTTGAATGTTTGAGAGCTTCTGCAGAAAACAGAGCATGAGAGGTTATATATATTCGTGTTTGTATCTGAATTATTTTTCTGAATAAATTTAAATAATTAATAATTAGTAGTTCTTAGTATTAGTGACATCTTTGAGGATTTGAGGATTTCTTTGAGGATTTTATACATTTTGTGCTTGCTGTCTTGTCAACCAGTCATATCCTACCTGTCTCTCTGCATAACAGTGTCTGGGTGGCAAAATAATTGTGACAGGTATAATAATTACACTAAAATCAATAAGAAGACAAATATACAAATGATAAAATACAAGAAAGCCATTCGTAAAGTAGACATTGCACCAAAATAAAGTTTTGCTACACGTTTTCCCAAGATTGAATTGGGTAGATTTCTAAAAGTGAGGTCCTAGCTAGGACGTTAAGAATACTGACATACGCTTGAGAGTGGAAGTCAAGATCTCCAGACGAGGAACTACAGTTGCCAGAGTTTTGGGTGTCAAGATCTCCAGACAAGGTCCTACATTAGCCAGAGTGTCGAATGTCAAGATGTCCAGACGAGGACTTACATTTGCCAGAGTTTTGGGTGTCAAGATCTCCAGACAAGGTCCTACATTTGCCAGAGTTTTAGGTGTCAAGATCTCCAGACAAGGCCCTACATTTGCCAGACATTTGGGTATCAAGATCCATGAATACTGGTACTAAACTTGGGACGCATGATGGGCGATTGTTGGTGTCGAGTGCCACAGTCACTTCTCTCTCATATCCTACAGCCACTCCCATTTGTCAAGTCATATATCGACATGATTGTTTTATACCACTCCTATAGATCATGGGATAGATGGCTCACCCAATCACAATGCAGGTATTATAAAATTGGTAGAATAAACGAACTCTGATGAATGAAGTGGTATCTTTAAATGGAATAAAAAAGTAAACACATAAGATCCGTTATAGAATGAAATGAAAAATATTAAATAACAATGTTTACAGTTGTCGGAATTCAAACAGATTTATTCTGTATAAAGAATGCTATAATTAAAGTAGTGATTCAAAATTATTTTGTCTTTTAATTGATCAGAGGTGATGATGATTGTGTGTGTGTGATTTCCAAAAGTTATGGATTTAAATGTTTGTGTACTCCTATTTAGGACGAGTTTCAATATACTTAGACATAGAGGCTACAGTACTGCACATGCTACTTTAAGTATTAACTCTAATTGTTTGGTGCACTCCTACATAGAAGCTACAGAACTGCACATGCTATTTTAAGTATTAACTCTAATTGGTTGGTGCACTCCTACATAGAAGCTACAGCACTGCACATGCTACTTTAAGTATTAACTCTAATTGCTTGGTGCACTCCTACATAGAAGCTACAGAACTGCACATGCTACTTTAAGTATTAACACTAATTGGTTGGTGCACTCCTACATAGAAGCTAGAGTATTTCGCATGTTATGTTAAGTATTAACTCTATTTGATTGGTGTACTCCTATGATATAACTACTGTACAGCTTACTGACAAACTAGGCAAGGGTTTTTCAATCGTATCACCGTAGAAAAACCGTTGAACAATTTTCAGATTTCAGGGATCACTGGCATGAATTTATTTTACCATGTGTGTTTCTATTTTCACAATCACAATCTCTCGCGGAATTCTCAACTAGACAATTCGCTTATTTCCTAACTCCATGAAGCAGTAAAGAGAAATTCTTCAGGTTTTAGTCATCACAAGCAGTTATCTAATCTTTATCTCTTAATGAAAGTTAATGTGTTCTGCCAAATGCACTTAAGGTCAAGGGATCAATTGTTAACATCGTGCAAGTCGAAACCGGTAGATAGGAATCACCTTTCTGACATCTAGAGGTCTAATATTTTAACAGTTCTTTTAATCTTTCAACGTATAATATTTACCACATCGCAAGTTATTTTTTCGAACTAACCCAGATTTTGCTTTTCCGTTTGACATCATGATCCTCAAGCCACTTCTTAAGATGGATCTCGTAAGATTTTTGCCGAGACTCATTCACCTGACTAAATAAATACAAGATTGGGTTAAGTGCCGAAGTTAGGGGAATTAAAATAATAGTAATGAAAGCTATAATTTCACCAGACACATAGATATCAAATAAGGAAAGCATATTTACTATGCAAATAAAGAACCTGCATGCAATTTTAACGACCACTATAGAAGTCAAACGTCCGGCAATGTTCTTGTCCTGAGTGAGAGGTGTCGAGTAAGTTGTCAAGTAGTTCTTCCTTGTTGACCAGCAAACGCACGTCTGTCCAAGTGAGGTGACCAGTATTACGAAGATGAGCAGGACAACTATTCCACAAGAATATTTTTTGCCAGTTCCATCACTGCCAATCCAGCAGACTGGTATTGGAGCACAAATAGCCGTTTGACCATAAAAGACCCAGTGTGGCGTCAACGGTAATAATGGAATAGCAGCAAGTAAAATGCCAGAACACCATGCAACCACACAAGCATGCACTGCACACCGTCCCTTCAAAAAAAAAGCGAGTACTCGAAAACGAAGAGCGATAACTCTGTCAGAGGTGGCGAGAAAGATTATGAATACTGACACTATAGTGGACAATAGTGACAAGAAGCCAGAGAGCTTGCAAATGAAGCTAATTTTCCAATTTTTTTCTGATATAAAATAACTGGTATTATAAACATAATCAGCACCAATAATGAGAGACATATATACGCCCATCAGAAAATCTGCCATGTTCAGATTGAAAATAAAAACAGTGAATTCCATATTTAAGGGGATTTTCCGAATACAGAGTCTCATCATTATACAACATGCATTACCTACAAGTGACGTCAACGCTATCAACCAGACGAGGAAGCGATGAAGGTCAAAGTGCAAAAGCTTTTCGCAAGAAGAAAATATATCTACATCTGAAAGACATAAACCTTTGGTGAATTGTTGTGGCAGGTTTTCTTTACAGCAAAGTCTGTAATTCCCTGCAAACACAGTCTCAAGTTGTTTTAATCCACGAAAAAGATTTTCAGGATATACTGCGAGTGGTGTTCCTCGTGAGTCAAATATTTTTAGTCTTGGCAAATACAAAAAGCCAGAAGTATCGATTACCTCTACACGGCTATATGATATGTTAAGAAAACTAATGCCTGGAAAGTTTTTAAAGTTAGTAATGTTCAAAATGTATAAATCACAATGCGACAGGTCGACACTTTGTAAAAAATAATTTTGAATAACGTGCACGTCATTAGTTAGCGTCATTAGAGGATTTCTGGCAAGGTTCAATTTTTTAAGCATTTTTAGATTTAAGAAAGCATTAGTATTAATGGAAGTAATCAAATTATCACTTAAATCTATATCCATCAAGTTAGGATTAGACAATTGCATCACGTGATCAATGCTGGCGTGTCTTAAACAACCTAATTAAATATTTATTTGAAACAACGTCGGTGAGGGACATTCCAGAGCCATCTCCATCCAGAAATCGAAGTTGTGAGAACGTCATAACTGAAATACGTTGTCTGCAAATGAATGCCAATCCTTGACACAGGCAGCCATCAGGACAACGGAATTCACACAGAAGCTCATCGTGGTGATTGGGGCAATGGGGAATTCCATCACACACGTTGTCCACGGGTACACATATTCTCGAATTGAAACAACGAATAAATCCCGGACACACATACACCACACATCCCAACTCGTCCTCGTGATCCGGACAATCATACACTCCGTTACAACGGACAAACACAGGAAGACAATAGCTCAACTCGCCATGACACCGGAAGTGTGTCATAGGGCACGGATCAGAAGGTGCAATTTTAATTTGAGAGAAGCTTCCTATTTTGTCAAAGTCAATAATAGCAGGAGGATACATGGTAGGAATATTGGTGGAAGTAAATTTAGATGTACACGATATCTCTTCAGATCCGTCAAAACAGTCCTCCCTTCCGTCACACGGATGGCCGTTGATGCATTGACCATTGCTGCATACTCTACTTGAACAGGTGTCATGAGTACAGAACGATTCGTCAGATTTGTCTACACAGTGAAACCGGAAATCACAGACTAGTGTGAAAGAAATTGTTTTCTTTTGGCGTCACACACAAAAGTAGATATTCGCGTGACATCCTCGATTCGCATCAACTTTTCACCCACGTGTCCTTGAGTGAATTTGCCATAGGAGAGTGGACACCACTTCAAGTACCGTGTCTCCCCACAAAAACTGTCAGGACTACAAGATAGAAAATCATAAGTCACATGACCATCCGCACATCGTATAAGTGAGTGTCTCGAAATAGTTTCATTTAATAACCGACCATCATGTTTAGGAAACTGTACAGATTTTTCTGTATTTAGATAATTACTTTGTGCATCGGATTGACAAATGAAATCATATATACTCTTGTCACTGCACAATGTAGCTTGTATAGTCCATGGTGAACACGGAGAACAATAGGCACACAATTCGTTTGAAAGCATTAATTTAATATACAAGTTGATATTAACATTATAACCAATTGATCCGTCCACCCACGTAAATGTTTCTTTGTACATGGATGCGGTTTTAGAAATCCTTCGATTGAGCCCGATGTGTGCAGGGCCATCGATTTGTTTTGTGTAATGAATGAGTCTCTCTATTGCTTCTTTTTCCATCTCGGTTTTGGGCATGACCAAATTTCCACCTCGAATTTGACACTGCTCATGAGCGTTTTGCCAGGTAAGGCCATTCTTTGATTTGTGGAAACTGTAACTCTTGTTTTGAAAAGCCACGGAGCCATTACAGGCCGGACTGCTGAAGGGGCATTCTCGTTCGTCTTCTCCACCCAGGCACTCAGTTTCTAAGTTGCATTCCAAATGTCGTTTGAAGGTCGGGTAATGAGACACTGAGCAATTATACATGCCTCCATTGATTAGAGGCGGGACGTGACTCTGCGGGTGAAAGGTGAATTTCATCATAAATCCCTCTCCTTTACTAAAGTCTTTAGTTTCGAAGCGCAAGATCAGCGACCTGTTGTAAATGGAATTCACGATGAAGTGGTGAGAGCACTCTTTCCACACAAGAACAGCATTACCTATTTCGTCAACTGTAGAGAGTTCCAAGAAGCCGTCATTACACCCACTTCAACTATAAAACTCTACTCTCCGGAAACTGACCATAACTGTGTGATTGACAGGGACATCAAGTTTGGTAGATGCATTCATAAATTTGGGGTATCCTCCCATTTCGTCAAATCCTGGTGACGTCACATAACCTGATTGCAGTGAATGAAATATTACAGGTAACGTAAGTCTTAAAGACATTGACGTCACTTTGATTTGGACTTGAAACTGTGGAAAGTATGTCGAGTACTTGGATTCTGGACCTGAACGAATATAAAGACAGCAGAACAGGGACGCAACAATTTCTTTGTTGAAATGGTCATCACAAGTTTGAAATGAAAGTAAAGTGTCGTCATCCATAGCCTCGCTTTCGCTTGATTTTAGGACGGTGTCACCCATGCATGGTTCCTTCAGTTGCAGTGTAGCCAAAAGAAAAGAACCGTCAGGGGCGATAACCTTCCACTGACAAAAGTCTAGGAGAGAGTTGAAAGAACCACGAGCGACAATGCCGATAACAGACACTTGTGTGTAATAATCCATGAATAATATGTGGTCAGTGCAGTCCCCTGTAGTAAAGGGAGCATGTCCAGTTGTCTCGTTAATATTTCGGCCGTCATTTATGACGAGAATAGATTTACTATTTGCCGCTTTCGTCAAATTTGTATTCTCTGAGGTCTCGTTTGGGTTCCAAGTATAGTTTTCTCTGACGTCATTTTTATCTTTTCCCGAACTTGTCAAAAGCGTGGCCTGATCGGAATCATTGTGAAATGTATTGATATCAGTTGTAATTTGCCAAGTTCCCAATATTGATTGCATATTCTTCCAAAAAATATCTTCATTATTTAGTTTGTAAGAGTTCACTGCCCAAAAGATTAAAAACAGGTCAACCAATATAACCGAGATATACATAATTTTTAATTAGATATTTGGAATAGTATCGCGTGTCTGATAACTTTCAAAATATATAATAAAAATATAGAATAATTGGGTTTCTATTTACCGCCAGTATGCGAAAACTTCGTTTTGCTTCAAAGCGATAAAAATAAATTAGATTTTAATCCACAGGCTGTTAGAGAGAAATTCATGATCACTTTAAACTTTCGTTCTTGCTATTTAGATCTCTTGCCAGACGACCACGTGACAGACAAAAGACCTACTGACAAGTCTTACAACTCGCTCTCGCTTAAAATTGAATTAAATACACAAAGTGAAAGATTAAGAAAGATAAATGTCCGTTGGATGATTTTTAAACTTAAAATACTTGAATCTTTGTCTTTGTGCGTAAACAAGTCACGTTCTTTTTTCGTGACAACCAACTATTTATGTCAGTTCATATATTTTTCAAAGACTTTTGCGCGAAATCGGTGTACACTGGAAGCCTCCCCACAAAAAGAAAATAAAAATGGTTTATTAGTCTGTGGAAATATTTTTCTTAATTATTAATACTATGATATAAATATTTTTTTTAAAGTTCATTAAATAAATAAAGAAATGAATTTCAAGACTGTCCAATGCAATTTAGGTGAATATGCAGAGAGTGAGAGAGAGAGAGAGAGAGAGAGAGAGAGAGAGAGAGAGAGAGAGAGAGTGTTTGTGTGTCTGAGTGTGTGTGTGTCTCTCTGTGTGTGTGTGTGTGTGTGTGTGTGTGTGTGTGTGTGTTTGTGTCTGTGATTTTGAAAAGAAATATTTATACATTACCAACGAACGGAATTACAAATCATCATTCCGAGATAGGACAGAAAATCGAAAAACAATTCAGGGTATTAAAAGGGATAATTTCTATATGTCACGTGATCAAATCGAAAAGAACGCAGATAAAAGTCGCGGGGAAAGAAGACAATCTATCAGATTACTAGCTAGTCTCGTTCTAATCGTAGTGGAAAAAATAAACAAGAGATAAATTTATGTTTTACATCCATTTACAAAAATAAAAACATGACTGAAATAAACGTGATACAATTTTCTGTCTTTCAAATTGCAAAGCCACAAAACCTTTTTAAACGACTTTTCTCAAGCAATCAAATGAAGGATTTGTTCATGTTGCTATTAACAAAATAATTCTTCATCGCATGAATTGTACACGAACATAGAGAAAAGAAATGCAATAAAATTCGTTGAACGATTTTCAGCCTTATAAATCTTTGTTAAGGCCGCTGAAAAGAATTTATAGCGTGACTGTAAGACTGGTTATTAAAGACAGATTATATAAGATTTAGTTAAAATATGCATAATCGTATATGTCAACGGATTTACATGCCTACAATGCTAAGACTGATATACATAAAACTTGTCTTTCTCTTGTTGCCTTACGGATGTCACACCTTTAGCTTATTTGGTGAAACATCTTTCGTATCTACTGGTAGTAATAACACTTGTCGTAAAGGTCTGCTAAATAATTCTGATGTAATATCACCTTTATTCCTGAAACAGAGTTCCGAGACATGGCGAGAAGATCTGAGTACTGTCAACTCTGGAAATACTGATGAGACATTGTCCAGGCGAGAGAATAATTATTTTGCTTTTATGGAATCGGATTCTGATTATTTATCATCAGTCAGTAGAACATTTAATTAAGGAAATCTTGACATTACAGAAAATTTCTATATTAATGCTAGCAATTGCAAAGATCAGAAATATGTTTATATTTCTTCCCTGGAAGGATATTTATATGGAGTTATGGAAGATATCACTGATGTTGGTGCCAGTGTAACTTGTTTCTGGAAAATCACTGTACCAGAAGGATATTCAATTATGGCCACTGTCGAAATGTTGAAAGATCATTGTTCCCTAAGAGCTTCGATAGAAGTCAGCGAAGAAAGAATATTAAATAAAGACAATCTGCTCGCATCAATTACGTGTTCGGCATGGCTACCTAAAAAGGTCATTGTTACTCTTTCAAATCATCTATTCTTCCGGTTTCAAGAAGTGTTTACTCTTCCTGGCTATACAATTACACAATTTCAGCTATCTTTCACCTCAGTAACCAAGTCTCTTCGACGATTTTTACCAGTTGTTTACGAATCCTTGCACTTTGGTTATATTACGTCACCCGTGTTTAGTGAAGATAGTGAATATCCGAGTTACTTAAATGCCTCATTTCAACTTGACGTACCCGAACAGCACACAGTAATGATCAGTTTTCAGTGTTTCAATATTCAAGCACATTTAAATGTAGAATGCATTATTGGCAAAGTTAACTTGTTTACCGTAGACGTTAACGGAAGTTTGAATCTAGAATGGAGTGAATGCAGAGAAAACATGATTCCAACGCGTGTTTACTATAAGTCACTGTTTATCAATTTCGTCACGGATGGCGTGATTTCCGACGGCTTTGGATTCAAAATGTTTTTTTCGATTCACCCAATCACTCAAACCCCATTACAGTTTGACAACGGCCTGTTTGACTGCTCTGTTCCGCACTACGTCACGTTTAGACGTCACCTGGAATGTAATCTGGAACCAGAGTGCCAGGATGGGAGAGACGAAAACAACTGTCCTTTCAGTAGTCCTGTTTGTAACGGTACACTGGCAATGGAAAGGAAATGTTACACGTATCAAAAAACAGAAGGAGGTGTCTCTTGGAATGTCGCAAGACATCTCTGCCAGGATCGCGGAGGTGACCTGGCGATGCTAAAATCATCCAGTGAACGGGATGCGGTAAGAAAACTGTTGTCTTACAGAAAATCGCTGGAACATGTATTTGTCGGACTGACCAATCAGGACACTCGTCTTTATTATGGGGCGGGTTCTTTGTATGCAAAACTGTGGCATTGGGTCGATGGCACAGTTGCATACAAAGTAAATATTACAGGCATTACCTTTAATCAAGTGCAATTGTGTACTAAATACGTTCAGTACAATCCTTTATCGCTGTTTACAACTCACTGTTTTCTGGAACAATACAGGCATTATATATGTGAAACGGATGTGAAGAATGCTGAATCAATAAAGAAAGTAAATATTGATTTTCCAAGTTCCATGGACATGGAAGGAAGCTTGAAAACATCTAACGCAACTCTAGTGTGGTGCAAAGAGGGCCACGTGACTCACAGTTTTTTGTCGTGAGTGACAGGAAGTTCTTGTGGGGAGGATTCGTTTTCACTCTGGTGCTCGGTATCCAACGCCAACATTGTGAAAAACATCGACATGGTGACACACAATAATGACCTTGACGTTTTCACAAGGACTGCGATGTTCATTTGTAATGACGGTAAACGGACATTGCATTACACAATGGTATGTGACTTCAAACGTGACTGTATAGATGGATCGGACGAAGACTTCTGTAAGTATGATCATCGCTGTCCAGAATATACCTGTCACAACTCTCAGTGTATCAGATTTAAACAAGTTTGCGATTACATTATTCACTGTTGGGACGGTTCGGATGAAGACATTTGTTCAGGTATGCTTAAGATGACGGAAATAAACCAGCAAAGAGATACAATTTCTTTTCCGGCAATAATAGACTTTGACACAGAAGAAAATATTATTAGAAAACAACTTCATCCTTCATCACCGTGTCCTGTAACTCACTTTCGTTGCCATGGTGAGCTAAGTTATTGTCTTCCTGTTTACCTACGCTGTAACGGAGTATACGACTGCCCCGATGGTGAAGATGAGGATGATTGTAAGAGATACGTCTGTCCAGGGATGTATCGGTGTTTTAACTCATCCATTTGCGTCCATGTAGACCATCTGTGTGACGGTTGGCCACAATGCCCAGAACGTGACGACGAAATGGTTTGTGAATTTCACTGTCCCTTGGAATGTCGCTGCCAGGGACTAGCTCTCAACTGTCACCAGTATTTTCCTGTTGCTGCCTACCCAGACATACGTTATCTGGATGCAAGCGAATCCAAACTGTCAGTTCGTGACGTGTCAAAAAATGTCAAACTTGTCTGGTTAAGTTTAAGTCGATGTAACATTGATCACGTGCACGACATGTTAAATCCTAATCTAAAAAGTTTCGATTTAAGTGACAACTTGCTCACTTCTTCTGACTTAAATGTATTTTACAAACTTTCAAATCTCGTAGAGTTAAACTTGGCTGGAAATCCAATATCGTATTTGAAACAACCAACAGGCAATGTTGAACACAGTCATCTACAACGACTGGACCTGTCACGCACTTCATTACTTCTTTTTGACACCTCAGCATTGAAATCATTTCGTCACATTAATTTTCTCAACATTTCTTACGGAACCATTTAGGCTATCGGGGATTCTGTCTTCATTTATTTCCCAGAACTTAAAACGCTAGATATTCGAGGCAACACACTGGAAATATTCTCCAAAGACTTACTGAAACAATTACCACAACTGGAAGTTATTTTTGCTGAAAACTATAGATTTTGCTGTAAAGCAATGCTGCCAGAAAATTTTCATGAAGATTTCTGTTTTGCCCCCAAAGATGAAATTTCGTCGTGCGAAGACCTTCTGCGTTCAAACGTGTACCGACTGTTTAACTGGATCGTGGCATCAATGACAGTCGTTGGAAATGCAGGGTGTTTTGTCTTTAGAATATTTGTGCAAAAGATAACTTCTCGGTCCGGTTATGGGGTGTTCGTTACAAACCTGAGTTTCGCAGATTTTTTAATGGGGCTGTACCTTACTCTAGTGGGAGTGGCAGATCAATTGTACCTCGGGAATTATTTGTGGAATGAGCATTCTTGGAAAACCAGTGGAATGTGTAAACTTGCAGGATTTTTATCACTTGTGTCAATTGAAGTGTCCTCCATGATCATATTTCTTATCACTCTTGATCGTTTCATCGTCCTTCGTTTTCCATTGAGCACGTTTTCATTTCACAGGAGGTCAGCTGCATTGGCTTGTGGGATTGTTTGGACGGTAGCCACAATGCTTGCTGCAATACCTTTGCTACCTAAGACGTCACATTGGCAGTTTTATGGCCAGACTGGAATTTGTGTGTCGCTGCCTTTAATTCGAAAGGCGTACCCTGGGAAGACTTATTCATTTGGTCTGATAATCATGTTTAATTTTGTATTATTCTTTCTAATAGCAGTGGGGCAGTCGTTTGTGTATATGTCGATTCGGGTCAACTCCATGACGACCTACACGACAAGAAAATCAAATGACAGCACAATTGCACGACGACTGTTATTTGTCGTGCTCTCAAACTTTTTGTGCTTTTTCCCCATCGGCCTTCTGGCACTGCTGGCTACCGTTGGCACTCAAATTCCCGGGGAAGTTAACGTTGCCATGGTAATTTTTATCTTTCCTTTAAATGCAGCGCTTAACCCTTTTTCTTATACTTTGAACATGTTGGCCGAGAAGAGACGAAAGTCGAAGGAACTGGAACTGCTGGCACTTCTGAAAGATCGTCTGCAGTCTGAGAAAACTGAAAGCACTTCATCCAGATATACAAATGAAGTGGAATAACGAAAGTCATTCTTTTGGCAAAATCGTCTTTGCATACTAATTTCAGTCGACCTAAACATTTTATATTCAATCCTAACATTACTCTTCTAATTAAACAAATTCGTAATGCTATTAATTAAAGAACGGTATGAATAAACCATAAAAGTGCCTATCTAAAGTTCTTTCATTCTGTCTTTTCTCAGTTAAGATAACAGTTATCGTATGATATGTAGTGTTTCAGCATACATTAAAATAATAACTGTACTGAATATTGAATGCAGGCAAGGTAAATAAATTCCAATTGAAATAAAATATCAGGTAAGTAGTATACCTTCGTCATTAATGTAATCGTTTCCCTTCTACTAAAGTGTATTGTAACCGTGACATTTTTACTAATGTGTATTGCAATCATGTAATTTCTACTAAAGTGTATTGTAACCGTGACGTTTCTATTAATGTGTATTGCAATCGTATCCTTTCTACTAATGTGTATTGTAACCTTGTAATTTCTACTAATGCGTATTTTAACCGGGTACTTTCTACTAATGCTTATTGTAACCTTTTCCTTTCTACTAATGTGTATTGTAACTCTCACCTTGCTCTTAATGTGTATTGTAATCGTGTTCTTTCTACTAATGTTTATTGTAACAGTGTCCTTTCTACTAATGTGCTTTGTAACTCTCTCCTTGCTCTTAATGTGTATTGTATTCGTGTCCTTTCTACTAATGTGTATTTTAAGCGTGTCCTTTATAAAAATCTGTATTGTATGCGTCACCTTGCTCTTAATGTGTATTGTAATCGTGTCATTTCTACTAATGTGTATTGTAACCCTGTCCTTTGTTCTTGCTACTAATTTGTATTGTAACCGTGTCCTTTGTTCTTGCTACTAATGTGCATTTCAATTGTGTTCATGCTACTAATGTGTATTTAAAGCATTTCATTGCTAACATTTACAATTAAAATAAAACATTAAAAAAATCAAACGGTGCTTGATAAATTTGTTCCCAATCAGCATACGTTGTTCCTACTCGTTTTCCAATAAGTAATACAATGATAAGTGTCCGTTTGGAAACGTGTACTACAGTTCTATTCTGTATTTCTGTCGTCATTGTAAATAGTTGAAGTAAAGGGGAATTAATGGACAATGAAAATTAGGACGGAGCTAAATTTCGTCATCTGAAATACAAGTTATTTTGAGGTGTTTATAATTCAAACAGCATCACAACAATAGTAAAATCCCATCGGAAAAAGCAACCGGATACATAAAAATCCTGAATTAAAATATAGAAAGACATAAGCTTACAGTGTTTTTGTTTGTGTTTATGTTTGTGTGTATGTGTGTGTGTATTTGTGTACGTGTACTTCATATCACGTTCAAGAAAGTAAGTTGAATTTGTAATATTGGTAATAGATTACACTCGCGCACGCACACATCCACGCACGCACACACACACACACACACACACACACACACACACACACACACACACACACTCACTCAAGTAATGACAGGTTAAATGTGGAAATCATTTCCCCATTTAGAATAATTCCATGACTTAGTATTTCCTGATACATGAATCGCTAACTGGAGTCTTGCAGATAAAACAAAAGTTTATTACAATAGTTGTGGTACTTACACATGACTTAAGTGAATATTTTAAAGTAAGTTAAATGTTTAAATGTTTTAAATGTTTAAGTAAGTACAGCTGTAAAAAAAGAAGAAGGGGGTGGGGCGTGAGCTTGCTTTATTTTGTGTCTTGTTAGAAATATTTTTAATAAGCATTGAAGATGTTTGTTATACAACATCGAAGAGACTATTTTACTTAATATACGCACACGTTAAATGATAATATTTTTCCTCCTTCAAAGTGTGGATAGAAAAAAACAAGAACATCAAATGTAAAGGTCAATAAGATCAAGGTTGATGTCGAAGAATGTCATTAATGATAATTTAAAGAGGGAGTAGATGACAACAAGAATCTATATAATAGCATCAAAATTAAACCCCCTATACCAAAATACTAACAACAACAAAAAAAATGAGAATAAAGAAGTAAAGTCTATAGGGTAGGTCTGAAAGTGTGTGTGCGCGCGCGCGTGAGTAAGTGAGTGATGTCACAACAACACAACAAAGAAGACTTAAAGATCTGCAGTGTGTGAGTACAGTATGCCACACTACCGAAACACTCACAAAATCAATTCGACTGACTGCAGTCATATGATCTGATACGAATAGAAACTACGTCACTACTGTGTTTAGCAGCGTCATAATAATTATTACGAAGTTTTTTTTTTTTAAGGTAACACACTTTAAAATTTATTTAATAATTCATTTATGGTATGGTAATAGAAAATATGTCACTTTAGTATTTAGCAGCGTTATAATAATTATTAAGAAGATTTATTTTTAAAGCAACAAACTTTAAATTTATATTATTCATTCATGTTCTGGTGATAGAAACAATAGGCCTACTAACTGAAGTAGACATATCGAAATGGAGTAACAGGATATCCGTAGTTAGATGGTAGACTACTTGTAATTTAATCTTTAGTTTGTAATAAAGTGCTCGAAAAATGATCTAATATAAATTATAATTTATCAGTCGAAAGTTAGCAATTACTGGGGGAAAAATGATAAAATTAAGAGAGGGGGTCGAAAATCCCATTTATGCATTCGGAAGGTGGGTAGTGTGGAAAAAATCCACCATGCTACAAGTGGAGAGTAGGAGGATCAAACATAACATTTTTTTGTATACGTGCTAAATAGGAGGGCTGCTATTGACACGCTATCTTTGGATTTCTGACAACATTTCATTTAATTTGTTCATAAATATGCAGAAGGAATTTGCTATGCGCATGCGCCTTTTACTAATACAATCTTTCATGCTCAACGTAGCAGATCTGGGACACACCCTTTTCTACAGATCTGGGACACACCCTTTTTCCATAGATTTGCGTCACACGCTTTTCCGATCAACATAACTGTTAAGTGTTTGATTAGAATTTTATTTTTACTTGTACAACAAAATCTAACACCGACCACTGAACTTGCAATCGTAAATCACAACCTACTTATAGTATGTCGATAGCTAATGTTTAAAAATATTTTTGATAGATTGTCCCTAAACAGCAACGCCCATGTGAACACTTAACGTATTTTAAAAAATGAACAGTGCTGTATATGAGTGTCGTAAATGGCCGAGAAAATAGAATATATAAAAATATTTTATTCGGCATTCACTTTCTTTGTAAATGGAAGTGTAAAAGCAATTCTAAAAGATAATCAACACAACACAGTTTCTCAAGAGTGTATATGTATTGTCAGCATGGATGGTTACTAAACAACAAACAAACGAACAAACAAACGAAAAAACAAACAAACAAACAAACGAACAAACAAACAAACAAGCGAACAAAGAAACAAACAAACAACAAACGAACAAACAAACAAACAACAAACGAACAAACAAACAAACGAACAAAGACTGCGGTGGACATTGACTCCAGTGATTTCGTCTGTAAGTAAACAAAAACTAATACAAACTTGGTGATGGATTATAATGGTTACTTCTTATTTTTCGATCAAACTCTTTCGTGCAATAAGAGATAAAACCAAACTTGACATCTATTGTGTCTTGAAATCTGATAAATTGGTTCTTCTTCATAAATGAGCATGATAAAATAAAAGAAAATATACCTGTTTACTCTTGTCCTTCGATCCAGATCATTCACACACGTCCGACCTTTCAGCTTGCGTGTGGAGTTAAACATATCTTGAAGACTGGTGGCTAATTCATCATTATTATTTATTTTATTTTATTTATAATTATGACAGCAGCAATGCCACAGTTTTAACAAGTGTTTTGGTGTGAGTACGCATGCTTGACATATGTTATATGTATAAGTGAGTGCATGTTTGTGTGTGTGTGTGTGTGTGTGTGTGCATGTGAGTGTGTGTGTGCATGTTTGAGTGTGTGTGTATGTGTGTGCATGTTTGTGTGTGTGTGTGTGTGTGCGTGTGTGCATGCGTGTGTGATTGTGTATGTTGGCAGCTTCTGGTAACTCTTTGGCAAAAAAGTGTTTGTTTTCGCACGCGAGTCTGTGAGAGTGTATGGTCATCTGTGTACGTTTGTGCATGTGAGTACCCATGTTTATATTTGTGCGTGTGTTTAGATGTGTCTGAATGTGTTTATATATGTGAATATGTGTTATCTTCATGTGTATGAATGTGTGTATACGTGAGGGTGTTTGCAATATGGTTTGTGTGTGTGTTATTTTTTGCAGAGTGTGACTCAGGACTTCATTAATAATAGACTCGTGAATATGCGCTTTCATTCCTAGCAGTATTTGACTTCATGTAGACAATTGACAGATAAACAGTGAAAACAAGTAGTCATTTAGAAACGACCTCTCTGATATTAGACATTTTTACAGGCAGATAAGTAACAGTGGACAACTTGAAATAAATTTAACAAATAAATTTGATTGATGAATTATAAATATTTAACACTTTGTACAGATGTGTAAATAAGACTGATGAATTATAAATATTTAAAAATTTGTTGAGAGGTGTAAATGTGAGTGATGAATTATAGATATTTAACACTTTGTAGAGAGGTGTAAATGTGAGTGATGAATTATAGATATTTACACTTTCTAGAGATATTTTTAGCACATGAACAGAAGAACATTTCATAGGTGGACTATCAGGTTCACATTCGAAAAGCAATCATTTAATATTTGACGTTTGAAAACTCTATGAGTAGACGTTTGAGAACTCAATGAGGAACGTTTGATAACTCAATGAGTAAACGTTTGATAACTCAATGAGTAAACATTTGAGAACTCAAAGAGTAAACATTTCAGAACTCAATGAGTAAACGTTTGATAACTCAATGAGTAAACGTGTGACTAAGGAACTGGTGCACAATAAAAAATAAACATCAAGACATTTGAAATCTATTTGCAATTTACGCCTCTACACTTTAGGAGATATCGTATTTATGAACTAGAAGTATTAATTGTACCACAGATGTTTGTTACGGGTTACAAATTGTACCAAAGGTAAGTGTGAGAGGGTACGAATTTTAACAATGTAAGTGGTCTGGAAAACACGAGAGAGAAAGAGAGAGAGAGAGAGAGAGAGAGAGAGAGAGAGAGAGAGAGAGTGAAAAAGAGAAAAAAAAAAGAATGAGATCCATTGACTCTGGAAAAGAAAATCGACGGTACACGTGCTTTGAGAATGGAAACACTGGGTTTAATCAGATAAAGTGAGTGAGGGAACAGAAGTTTGGGTTTGGTTGTATAGAATAAAACTTTAACTTATTAATAACTTAATTATTACAAAAAGACATTCAAAATCACAATTTAAAATGTTGTCTGATTAATTGATCCGTTACGTCATAGATGGATGCACACTATAAATCTTTGTTTCAAAAGTTTTGTTTTGTAAGAGACAGAATGTATCGGTGGGTTGAATGCAGCTTAGAGCGGTTTCGAGTGACTGACTGTTAATTTTGACACGGAGCGGTTTCCACCTCTTTCCGATTCTCAAGAGATTTCTAGCGTGCGTGTTCTGCGCACTTGGGATCGATTTAAGAAATAGACACAGTGCCCAGGTTCAATACTCACAAAGGAATAATAAAGAGGTTGGGAATCACTTGTAGCTGTTTCAACCCGAGTGGGTTTCGAACCCGTTCCACTTCTGCCAGATCCTAGTGCATTGACTGTATTCCTTCACTCTGCTCTTTAACCCTTTAACGTGCATGCACCTTCATTCTGTTCATTAACCATTTTATACCAACGGGCCTTCATTCCTTCCTTTACCATTTACAGTAGGGACCTTCGTTCTGTTCATTAACCCTTTTACTGGCACCTTACTTCATTCTGTTCATTAATCAATTTACTAAAATCATCTTAACTCGAATGTGAACTATGAGCCTGTGTATCTACGGGCGCCGCAAATAAAATATGCAGACTAGGTCAGTCGGCGTTCGACTTTAAGCATCTATGTGAATGCAAAGATGTATATAAATAAATGTCAGCTGATTACGTAAACAGTCTGCACGCGACACTGAGGAACACTTGATTGTATTTTATCAACGGCCTGGGTATTGGAGAATCAACATCTTGCCCAACACCCTGCAAAACGTTGGACAACTGAATTTGAAAGGGTCAGTTGTAATGATCTTGTATCAGTAGTTGTAGTTGTTGTTGTTCCTGTATTTGAAAATGTCAGTTGTATTGTCTGTTGTAGCTGATATTACTGTATCGATTAGCTTTAAGAGTCAGGAAAAGAGAGAGATAGTGTTTAAGATATTGTTACAGAATTTACTGTATTCCCCTATCTCTATGATGGGGGAAAGTAAAAGTGTTACAGAATTTACTGTATTACCCTATCTCTATGATGGGGAAAGTCAACGTGTTACAAAATTTACTTGTATTCCCCTATCTCTATGATGGGGAAAGTAAAAGTGTTACAAAATTTACTGTATTCCCCTATCTCTATGATTGGGGAAAGTAGATTACATTCTATCGGTTATAAGTGTTAAAATAAAACACTGTATTGTTTTTGCAGTTTTATATAACGTACCTGAATGTTTAAAGAGTGAATGAAGCCTATTTGAGTTGGATAAAGGGCAAATTGTCTCGTTCAAAATGTGAGATTTGAAATAGAAAGATACACTGTCATGAGTTGGAGACTGAAGGTTTGAGCAGTTCTGGGTTACTGACTTTTGATAAGGGGCAGTGGCTACATTTCTCGATTTGTAAACTACTCAAGTCTTTTTAGTCACGTGTTCTGCAGCACACGTGACCGAATAAAATAGACACCTTGCCCACCACGTTCTCAGTGCTCTCGAAATGAAAATGGAGCTGTTAGGAATCACTTCAAAACATTTAAACCCTGAGGACATCGAACCCGGGCCAGATCCTAGCGTCCCATCGCGTGAACGCTTCGTTCTGTTCACTGACCCTTATACTAGTATGAACACTTTATTGTGTTCATGAACCCTTTTACAAACGTGATCTATTTGGTCTGTTCATTAATTCTTTTAAACACAAGGCCGCGCTCTTATAGGAAAAAGAAAACAGCACCATTGTGTTCAGAAAATAATAATTCCTCCACTGACTCTAATAAATTACTCTTAAAGCGATCGTGAACCGTGAAACAGTGTTGCTATGGACACAGCGCGCGCGCGCGCACACACACACACACACACACACACACACACACACACACACACATATATATATACAGAGAGAGAGAGAGAGTGAGAGAGAGAGAGAGAGAGAGAGAGAGAGAGAGAGTACTGTAGTCGGCTTTCGGCTTTAGTTTGACCGTTCATGTGAGTAAATAAATGTAAATAGAACATATCAACATTCTGCGCATGACACGAGAATTCCTGTGTGCTATTATTAGTCTTTGTCGTGAAAAATAAGTAGATCTGATCCATGTTTTCCACTTGTGTCAAAATAATTGATTTTATAATGTGAAGTATAGTAACTTTCTACAAGTAAAATAAAGTAGTTTTGTACAAGTAAAAAAGTAGTTTTGCACAAGTAAAACAAAGTAGTTTTGTACAAGTAAAATAAAGGAGATTTGTACAAGGGAAAAAAAGGTAGTTTTTTACAAGTAAAATAAAGTTGTTTTGTTTAAGTAAAATAAAGTTGTTTTGTTAAAGTAAAATAAAGTTGTTTTGTTTAAGTAAAATAAAGTAGTTTTGTTAAATAAAATAAAGTTGTTTTGTTTAAGTAAAATAAAGTTGTTTTGTTAAAGTAAAATAAAGTTGTTTTGTTAAAGTAAAATAAATTGTTTTGTTTAAGTAAAATAAAGTAGTTTTGTTAAAATAAAAACTTTCCAGCCCCCAAATCAAGCCACTAACTGCAACAATGACGCATTGTTTTAAAGTGGAGATAATTCATCCCATCATTTATTTTCAGTTTGTTCAGTTATTGCCCTGACTGCCACTTCATTGTGGATTTCAACAGATAATTCAAGTAAATGTAGTATACAATTAAGCAAAATTTCTTTAATATTAAACCTATATCTAGACTTTCAAGGGTTTAAATAATATTGTTCATTCGGAATTCAAAATGTATACGTATTGACAACAAAGACAGTTTCCATTTAAAATGTACATTTCACAAACGCTTAAAACTTGGACTTCACAGTACTTTGACACTTACACACACACACACACACACACACACACACACACACACACACACACACACACACACACACACACAAATGCAAGAAAATAAATTAGAACCACAATAACGAAACATTTATTGACAAACTCACGTGCTTAACAAGGTGCCCAGATATAAATTAACTAATTCATTAACACTCGGAGAAATCAATGGCATGCAAAAAGGAACACTCACTTTTACCCCACGAAAATGATAGCACATTATTTCAATAATTCTTTCAAAAATAATAAAATATAAATACATAAGTCCGATTTCGATAAGTAATAATTTCATAAAACGAAAGAAAAGAACGGTAATTTCACGTTAACTAAAACTCCAATATTTAAAAGATCAAACAGTAAGTTAAAATAATGTCTTCTATATAAAAACGTTAACTTTCAGGATATGTTCTAAAGTAAATGATTGCTATAACTACCCAAACAGCCACTCCCCTGTGTCAAGTCATATATCGACATGTTTGTTTTATACCACTCCTATAGATCATGTGATAGATGGCTCACCCAATCACAATGCATGTATTACACAATTGGTAGACTAAACGAACACTGAATAATGAAGTTGTATCTTTAAATGGTATAAAAAGTAAACACATAAGATCCGTTATAGAATGAAATGAAAAACATTAAATGACAATGTTTACAGTTGTCGAAATTCAAACA
Source organism: Sinotaia quadrata (assembly GCA_028829895.1). Taxonomy (NCBI): domain Eukaryota; kingdom Metazoa; phylum Mollusca; class Gastropoda; order Architaenioglossa; family Viviparidae; genus Sinotaia; species Sinotaia quadrata. The sequence goes on along the minus strand of CM054179.1, from coordinate 101,592,637 downwards.
GATTTATTCGGTATAAAGAATGCTATAATTAAAGTAGTGATTCAAAATTATTTTGGCTTTTAATTGATCAGAGGAAATGATGAATCCGTCTACAAAATAGTGTGTGATTTCCAAAAGTTATGGATTTAAATGTTTGTGTACTCCTGTGTAGGACGAGTTTCAATATACTTAGACATAGAAACTACAGTACTGTACATGCTACTTTAAGTATTAACTCTAATTGGTTGCTGTACTCCTACATAGAAACTACAGTACTGTACATGCTACTTTAAGTATTAACTCTAATTGTTTGCTGTACTCCTACATAGAAACTACAGTACTGTACATGCTATTTTAAGTATTAATTCTAATTGCTTGGTGTACTCCTACATAGAAACTACAGTACTGTACATGCTATTTTAAGTATTAACTCTAATTGCTTGGTGCACTCCTAAATAGAAGCTAGAGTACTGTACATGCTATTTTAAGTATTAACTCTAATTGCTTGGTGCACTCCTACATAGAAACTACAGTACTGTACATGCTATTTTAAGTATTAACTCTATTTGATTGGTGTACTCGTATGCTGTAACTACTGTACAGCTTACTGACAAACTAGGCAAGACTTTTTCAATCGTATAAACGTAGAAGAACCCTTCAACAATTGATCAGAGGAAATGATGAATCCGTCTACAAAATAGTGTGTGATTTCCAAAAGTTATGGCTGCAATTGTTTGTGTACTCCTGTGTAGGACGAGTTTCAATATACTTAGACATAGAAACTACAGTACTGTACATGCTATTTTAAGTATTAACTCTAATTGGTTGGTGTACTCCTACATAGAAACTACAGTACTGTACATGCTACTTTAAGTATTAACTCTAATTGGTTGGTGTACTTCTACATAGAAACTACAGTAGTGTACATGCTACTTTAAGTATTAACTCTAATTGGTTGGTGTACTCCTACATCGAAACTACAGTACTGTACATGCTACTTTAAGTATTAACTCTAATTGGTTGGTGTACTCCTACATAGAAACTACAGTACTGTACATGCTACTTTAAGTATTAACTCTAATTGGTTGGTGTACTCCTACATAGAAACTACAGTACTGTACATGCTACTTTAAGTATTAACTCTAATTGGTTGGTGTACTCCTACATAGAAACTACAGTACTGTACATGCTACTTTAAGTATTAACTCTAATTGGTTGGTGTACACCTACATAGAAACTACAGTACTGTACAAGTATTAACTCTAATTGCTTGGTGCACTCCTAAATAGAAGCTAGAGTACTGTACATGCTATTTTAAGTATTAACTCTATTTGATTGGTGTACTCGTATGCTGTAACTACTGTACAGCTTACTGACAAACTAGGCAAGCCTTTCTCAATCGTATAACCGTAGAAGAACCCTTCAACAATTTTCAAATTTCAGGGATCACTTGCATGAATTTATGTTACCAATACTTATTTCTATTTTCACAATCACAATTCCAATCACAATCACAATTTATTTCAAGTATTTCAAACAAACCTTACTTATCTTTTATAAAATAATGTAAGACTGTAATTTAATAATTTTATAAATTATGGAAATAAAGTTGAAATTTTAAACCAATGTATACTTGTTTATTGTTTCGAACTAACCCAGATTTTGCTTTTCCGTTTGACATCATGATCCTCAAGCCACTTCCTAAGATGGAACTCGTAAGATTTTTGCCGAGACTCATTCACCAGACTAAATAAATACAAGATTGGGTTAAGTGCCGAAGTTAGGGGAATTAAAATAATAGTAATGAAAGCTATAATTTCACCAGATACATAAATATCAAATAAGGAAAATACATTTACTATGCAAATAAAGAACCAGCATGCCATTTTAACGACCACTATAGAAGTCAAACGTCCGGCAATGTTCTTGTCCTGAGTGAGAGGTGTCGAGTAAGTTGTCAAGTAGTTCTTCCTTGTTGACCAGCAAACGCACGTCTGTCCAAGTGAGGTGACCAGTATTACGAAGATGAGCAGGACAACTATTCCACAAGAATATTTTTTGCCAGTTCCATCACTCCCAATCCAGCAGACTGGTATTGGAACACAAATAGCCGTTTGATCATAAAAGACCCAGTTTGACGTCAGAGGTAATAATGGAATAGCAGCAAGCAAAATGCCAGCACTCCATGCGACCACACAAGCATGCACAGTAGACAGTCCCTTCAAGCAGAAAGCGAATACTCGAAAACGAAGAGAGATAACTCTGTCAGAGGTGGCGAGAAAGATTATGAATGCTGACACTATAGTGGACAATAGTGACAAGAAGCCAGAGAGCTTGCAAATGAAGCTAATTTTCCATTTTTTTTCTGATATAAAATAATTGGTATTATAAACATAATCAGCACCAATTATGAGAGACATATATACGCCCATCAGAAAATCTGCCATGTTCAGATTGAAAATAAAAACAGTGAAGTCCATATTTAAGGGGATTTTCCGAATACAGAGTCTCATCATTATACAACATGCATTACCTACAAGTGACGTCAACGCTATCAACCAGACGAGGAAGCGATGAAGGTCAAAGTGCAAAAGCTTATCACAAGAAGAAAATATATCTAGATCTGAAAGACACAAACCTTTGGTGAATTGTTGTGGCAGGTTTTCTTTACAGCAAAGTCTGTAATTCCATGCAAACACAGTCTCAAGTTGTTTTAATCCACGAAAAAGATTTTCAGGAAATACTGCGAGTGGTGTTCCTCGTGAGTCAAATATTTTTAGTCTTGGCAAATACAAAAAGCCAGTAGTATCGATTACCTCTACTCGGCTATATGATATGTTAAGAAAACTAATGCCTGGAAAGTTTTTAAAGTTAGTACTGTTCAAAATTCGTAAATCAGTATACGACAGGTCGACACTTTGTAAAAAATAATTTTGAATAACGTGCACGTCATTAGTTAGCGTCACTAGAGGATTTCTGGCAAGGGTCAATTTTTTAAGCATTTTTAGATTTAAGAAAGCATTTGTATTAATGGAAGTAATCAAATTATCACTTAAATCAATATCCATCAAGTTAGGATTAGACAATTGTATCACGTGATCAATGCTGCAGTGTCTTAAACTCAACCTAATTAAATATTTATTTGAAACCACGTCTTCGAGGGACATTCCAGAGCCATCTCCATCCAGAAATCGAAGTTGTGAGAACGTCATAACTGAAATACGTTGTCTGCAAATGAATGCCAATCCTTGACACAGGCAGCCATCAGGACAACGGAATTCACACAGAAGCTCATCGTGGTGATTGGGGCAATGGGCAATTCCATCACACACGTTGTCCACGGGTACACAGATTCTCGAATTGAAACAACGAAAAAATCCCGGACACACATACACCTCACATCCCATCTCGTCCTCGTGATCCGGACAGTCATACACTCCATTACAACGGACAAACACAGGAAGACAATAGCTCAACTCGCCATGACACCGGAAGTGTGTCATAGGGCACGGATCAGAAGGTGCAATTTTAATTTGAGAGAAGCTTCCTATTTTGTCAAAGTCAATAATAGCAGGAGGATACATGGTGAGAATATTGGTCGAATTAAATTTAGATGTGCACGATATTTCTTCAGATCCGTCAAAACAGTCCTCCCTTCCGTCACACCGATCGCCGTTGATGCATTGACCATTGCTGCATACTCTATTTGAACAGCTGTCATGAGTACAGAACGATTCATCAGATTTGTCTACACAGTGAAACCGGAAATCGCACAGTAGTGTGAAAGGAATTGTTTTCTTTCTGTCGTCACACACAAAAGTAGCTATTCGCGTGACATCCTCGATTCGCATCAATCTTTCACCAACGTGACCTTGAGTGAATTTGCTATTGGAGAGTGGACACCACTTCATGTATTGTGTCTCCCCACAAAAACTGTCAGGACTACAAGATAGAAAATCATAAGTCACATGACCATCCGCACATCGTATAAGTGATTGTCTTGAAATAGTTTCATTTAATAATCGACCATCATGTTTAGGAAACTGTATAGATTTTTCTGTGTTTAGATAATTACTTTGTGCATCGGATTGACAAATGAAATCATATATAGTGCTGTCAGTGCACGATGTAGATTGTATTGTCCATGGTGAACACGGAAAACAATAAGCACACAATTCGATTGTAACCAGAAAGTTGAAGGATAGGGTGATATTAGCATTATAACCAATTGATCCGTCCACCCACGTAAATATTTGTTTGTACATGGATGCGGCTTTAGAAATCCTTCGATTGAGCCCGATGTATGCAGGTCCATTCATTTGTTTTGTGTAATGAATAAGTCTCTCTATTGCTTCTTTTTCGTCCTCAGTTTTGACCATGACCAAATTTCCACCTCGAATTTGACACTGCTCTTGAGCGTTTTGCCAGGTAAGGCCATTCTTTGATTTGTGGTAACTGTAACACTTGTTTTGAAAGGCCACAGAGCCATTACAGGCCGGACTGCTGAAAGGGCATTCTCGTTCGTCTTCTCCACCCAGACACTCAATTTCTAAGTTACATTCCAAATGTCGCTTGAAGGTCGGGTAATGAGGCACTGAGCAATTATACATGCCTCCATTGATTAGAGGCGGGATGTGACTCTGCGGGTATAATGTGAATATCATCATAAATCCCTCTCCTTTACTAAAGTCGTTAGTTACGAAGCGCAAGATCAGCGACCTGTTGTAAATGGAATTCACGATGAAGTGGTGAGAGCACTCTTTCCACACAGGAATAGCATTACCTATTTCGTCAACTGTAGAGAGTTCCAAGAAGTCGTCATTACACGAACTTCCACTATAAAACTCTACTCTCCGGAAACTGACCATTACTATGTGATTGACAGGGACATCAAGTTTGGTAGATGCATTCATAAATCTGGGATATCTTCCTATTTCTTCAAATCCTGGTGACGTCACATAACCTGATTGCGGTGAATGAAATGTTACAGGTAACGTAAGTCTTAAAGACATTGACGTCACTTTTATTTGGACTTGGAACTGTGGAAAGTAGGTCGAGTACTTGGACACTGGACCTGAACGAATATAAAGACAGCAAGACAGAGACGCAACAATTTCTTTGTTGAAATGGTCATCACAAGTTTGAAATGACAGTAAACTGTCGTCATTCATAGCCTCGTTTTCGCTTGACTTTAGGACGGTGTCACCCATGCATGGTTCGTTCAGTTGCAGTGTCGCTAAAAGAAAAGAACCGTCAGGGGCGATAACCTTCCACTGACAAAAGTTTAGGAGAGAGTTGAATGAACCACGAGCGACAATGCCGATAACAGACACTTGTGTGTAATAATCCATGAATAATATGTGGTCAGTGCAGTCCCCTGTAGTAAAGTTAACATGTCCAGTTGTCTCGTTAATATTTCGGCCGTCATTTATGACGTGAATCGAGTTACTGTTTGCCGCTTTCGTCATATTTGTATTCTCTGAGGTCTTGTTTGGGCTCCATGTATAGTTTTCTATGACGTCATTTTTATCTTGTCCCGAACTTGTCAAAAGCGTGGCCTGTTCGGAAACACTTTGAAATATACTATCATTTTTAATTTGCAAAGTTCCCATTATTGATTGCATATTCTTCCCAAAAATATCTTCATTATCTAATTTGTAAGAGTTTACTGCCATAAATATTATAAACAGGTCAACCAGTGAAAACCAGATATACATAATTTTTAATTAGATGTTTGGAATAATATAGCGTGTCTGAACACTTACAAAATATTTAATAACTATATAGAATAGTTGGGTTTCTATTTACCGCCTGTATGCAAAAGCTTCGTTTTGATTCAAAGATAAAAATAAATTAGATTTTATACCACAGGCTGTAAGAGAGAAATTCATGATCACTTTAAGTTTTCCGTTCTTGCTATTTAGAGTTCTTGCCAAACGCCGACTTGACAGTCAAAAGACCTACTGACAAGAGTCTTGCAGCTCGCTCTCGCTTAAAATTGTATTAAATACCCAAAGTAAAAGATTTAAAAAAAAAAGATAAATGTCCGTTGGCTGATTTTTAAACTTAAAATACTTAAATCAGTGTCATTGTGCGGAAACAAGTCACGTGTTTTTTTTTCATGGACTGAATCTTGACAATCAACTATTTATGTCAGTTCAGATATTTTTCAAAGTTTTTTGCGCGAAATCGGTGTAAACTTGAAGCCTCCCCACAAAAAATAAAGGAAAAATTGGTTTATTATTTGTGGAAATATTTTTCTTAATTATTAATACACTGATATAAATATTTTTTAAAGTGCATTAAATAAATAAAGAAATGAATTTCAAGACTGTCCAATGAATTTAGGTGAATTTACAGTTTTGTTGAGAGAGTGAGAGAGTTTGTTTGTGTGTCTTAGTGTGAGTGTGTGTGTGAATGTGTGTGTGTGTGTGTTTGTGTGTTTGTGTGTGTGTGTGTGTGTGTGAGTGTGTGTGTGTCTGTGTTTTTGAAAAGAAATATTTATACATTGCCAACGAACGGAATTACAAATCATCATTCCGAGATAGGACAGAAAATCGAAAAACAATTCAGGGTATTAAAAGGGATAATTTCTCTATGTCACGTGATCAAAATCGAAAAGAACGCAGATAAAAGTCGCGGGGAAAGAAGACAATGTATCAGATTACAAGCTAGTCTCGTTCTAATCGTAGTGGAAAAATAAACAAGAGATAAATTTATGTTTAACATCCAGTTACAAAAATAAAAACAGGACTGAAATAAACGTGATACTTTTTTCTGTCTTTCAAATTGCAAAGTAAGAAAACCTTTTTACACGACTTTTCTCAAGCAATGAAATGATGGATTTGTTCATGTTGCTATTAACAAAATAATTCCTCATTGCATGAATTGTACACGAACATAAGGAAAAGAAAGACAATAAAATTGTTTGAATGATATTCCGCCTTATAAATCTTTGTTAAGGCCGCTGAAAAGAATTTCTTGCGTGACTGTAAGACTGGTTTTTAAAGACAACTTATATAAGAGTGAGTTAAAATATACATAATCGTATATGTCAACGGATTTACATTCCTACAATGCTAAGACTGATATACATAAAACTTGTCTTTCTCTTGTTGCCTTTCGGAGGTCACACCTTTAGCTTATTTGGTGAAACATCTTTCGTATCTACTGGTAGTAATAACACTTGTGGTGAAGGTCTGCTAAATAATTCTGATGTAATATCACCTTTAGTCCTGAAACAGAGTTCCGAGACATGGCGAGAAGATCTGAGTACTGTCAACTCTGGAAATACCGATGAGACATTGTCAAGGCGAGAGAATAATTATTTTGCTTTTATGGAATCGGATTCTGAATATTTATCATCAGTCAGTAGAACATTTGATGAAGGAAATCTTGACATTACAGAAAATTTCTATATTAATGCTAGCAATTGCAAAGATCAGAAATATGTTTATATTTCTTCCCTGGAAGGATATTTATATGGAGTTATGGAAGATATCACTGATGTTGGTGCCAGTGTAACTTGTTTCTGGAAAATCACTGTACCAGAAGGATATTCAATTATGGCCACTGTCGAAATGTTGAAAGATCATTGTTCCCTAAGAGCTTCGATAGAAGTCAGCGAAGAAAGAATATTAAATAGAGACAATCTGCTCGCATCAATTACGTGTTCGGCATGGCTACCTAAAAAGGTCATTGTTACTCTTTCAAATAATCTATTCTTCCGGTTTCAAGAAATGTTTACTGTTCCTGGCTATACAATTACACAATTTAAGCTATCTTTCACCTCAGTAAGCAAGTCTCTTCGATTATTTTTACCAGTTGTTTACGAATCCTTGCACTTTGGTTATATTACGTCACCCGGGTTTAGTGAAGATAGTGAATATCCGAGTTTCGTAAATGCCTCATTTCAACTTGACGTACCCGAACAGCACACAGTAATGATCAGTTTTCAGTGTTTCAATATTCAAGCAAATTTAAATGTAGAATGCTTTATTGGCAAAGTTAACTTGTTTACCGTAGACGTTAACGGAAGTTTGAATCTAGAATGGAGTGAATGCAGAGAAAACATGATTCCAACGCGTGTTTACAATACGTCACTGTTTGTCAATTTCGTCACGGATGACTTGATTTCCGACGGCGTTGGATTCAAAATGTTTTTTTCGATTCACCCAGTGACTCATACCCCATTACAGTTTGACAACGGCCTCTTTGACTGCTCTGTTCCGCACTACGTCACGTTTAGACGTCACCTGGAATGTAATCTGGAACCAGAGTGCCAGGATGGGAGAGACGAAAACAACTGTCCTTTCAGTAGTCCTGTTTGTAACGGTACACTGGCACTGGAAAGGAAATGTTACACGTATCATAAAGCAGAAGGAGGTGTCTCTTGGAATGTCGCAAGACATCTCTGCCAGGATCGCGGAGGTGACCTGGCGATGCTAAAATCATCCAGTGAACGGGATGCGATAAGAAAACTGTTGTCTTACAGAAAATCGCTGGAACCAGTATTTGTCGGACTGACCAATCAGGACACTCGTCTTTATTATGGGGCGGGTTCTTTGTATGCAAAACTGTGGCATTGGGTCGATGACACAGTTGCATACAAAGTAAATATTACAGGCAGTATCTATAATCAAATGCAATTGTGTACTATATACGTTCAGACCAATCCTTTATCGCTGTTTACAACTCATTGTTATCTTCAATATTACACGCATTATATATGTGAAACGGAAGTGAAGAAAGTTGAATCAGTAAAGAAAGTAAATATTGATTTTTCAAGTTCCATGGACATGGAAGGAAGTTTGAAAACATCTAACGCAACTCTAGTGTGGTGCAAAGAGGGCCACGTGACTCACAGTTTTTTGTCGTGCGTGACAGGGAGTTCTTGTGGGGAGGATTCGTTTTCACTCTGGTGCTCGGTATCCAACGCCAGCATTGTGAACAGCATCGACATGGTGACACACAATAATGACCTTGACGTTTTCACAAGGACTGCGATGTTCATTTGTAATGACGGTAAACGGACATTGCATTACACAATGGTATGTGACTTCAAACGTGACTGTATAGATGGATCGGACGAAGACTTCTGTAAGTATGATCATCGGTGTCCAGAATATACCTGTCACAACTCTCAGTGTATCAGATTTAAACAAGTTTGCGATTACATTATTCACTGTTGGGACGGTTCGGATGAAGACATTTGTTCAGGTATGCTTAAGATGACGGAAATAAACCAGCAAACAGATACAATTTCTTTTCCGGCAATAATTGACTTTGACACAGAAGAAAATATTATTAGAAAACAACTTCATCCTTCATCAACGTGTCCTGTAACTCACTTTCGTTGCCATGGTGAGCTAAGTTATTGTCTTCCTGTTTACCTACGCTGTAACGGAGTATACGACTGCCCCGATGGTGAAGATGAGGATGATTGTAAGAGATGTGTCTGTCCTGGGTTGTATCGATGTTTTAACTCATCCATTTGCGTCCATGTAGACCATCTGTGTGACGGTTGGCCACAATGCCCAGAACGTGACGACGAAATGGTTTGTGGATTTCGCTGTCCCTTGGAATGTCGCTGTCAGGGACTAGCTTTCATCTGTCACCAGTATTTTCCTGTTGCTGCCTACCCAGACGTACGTTATCTGGATGCAAGCGAATCCAAACTGTCAGTTCGTGACGTGTCAAAAAATGCCAAACTTGTCTGGTTACGTTTAAGTCGATGTAACATTGAGCACGTTCACGAAATGTTAAATCCTAATCTAAAAAGTTTCGATTTAAGTGACAACTTGCTCACTTCTTCTGACTTAAATGTATTTTACAAACTTTCAAATCTCGTAGAGTTAAACTTGGCTGGAAATCCAATAACGTATTTGAAACAACCCACAGGAAATCTTGAACACAGACATCTACAACGACTGGACCTGTCACGCACTTCATTACTTCTTTTTGACACCTCAGCATTGAAATCATTTCGTCACATTAATTTTCTCAACATTTCTTACGGAACCATTGAGGCTATCGGGGATTCTGGCTTCATTCATTTCCGAGAACTTAAAACGCTAGATATTCGAGGAAACACACTGGAAATATTCTCCAAAGACTTACTGAAACAATTAACACAACTGGAAGTTATTTTTGCTGAAAACTATAGATTTTGCTGTAAAGCAATGCTGCCAGAAAATTTTCATGAAGATTTCTGTTTTGCCCCCAAAGATGAAATTTCGTCGTGCGAAGACCTTCTGCGTTCAAACGTGTACCGACTGTTTAACTGGATCGTGGCATCAATGACAGTCGTTGGAAATGCAGGGTGTTTTGTCTTTAGAATATTTGTGCAAAAGATAACTTCTAGGTCCGGTTATGGGGTGTTCGTTACAAACCTGAGTGTCGCAGATTTTTTAATGGGGCTGTACCTTACTCTAGTGGGAGTAGCAGATCAATTGTACCTCGGAAATTATTTGTGGAATGAGCATTCCTGGAAAAGCAGTGGAATGTGTAAACTTGCAGGATTTTTATCACTTGTGTCAATTGAAGTGTCCTCCATGATCATATTTCTTATCACTCTTGATCGTTTCATTGTCCTTCGTTTTCCATTCAGCACGTTTTCATTTCACAGGAGGTCAGCTGCATTGGCTTGTGGGATTGTTTGGACGGTTGCCACAATGCTTGCTGCAATACCTTTGCTACCTAAGACGTCACATTGGCAGTTTTATGGCCAGACTGGAATTTGTGTGTCGCTGCCTTTAATTCGAAAGTTGTACCCTGGGAAGACTTATTCATTTGGTCTGATAATCATGTTCAACTTTGTATTTTTCATTCTAATAGCAGTGGGGCAGTCGTTTGTGTATATGTCGATTCGGGTCAACTCCATGACGACCAACACGACAAGAAAATCAAATGACAGCACAATTGCACGACGACTGTTATTTGTCGTGCTCTCAAACTTCTTGTGCTTTTTCCCCATCGGCCTTCTGGCACTGCTGGCTACCGTTGGCACTCAAATTCCCGGGGAAGTCAACGTTGCCATGGTAATTTTTATCTTTCCTTTAAATGCAGCGCTTAACCCTTTTTCTTATACTTTGAACATGTTGGCCGAGAAGAGACGAAAGTCGAAGGAACTGGAACTGCTGGCACTTCTGAAAGATCGTCTGCAGTCTGAGAAAACTGAAAGCACTTCATCCAGATATACAAATGAAGTGGAATAACGAAAGTCATTCTTTTGGCAAAAACATCTTTGTATATTAATTTCAGTCGACCTAAACATTGAAATTCAATCCTAACATTACTCTTCTAATTAAACAAATTAGTAATGCTATTAATAAAGCAACCGGCATTAATAAACCATCAGAAGTGCCTATCTAAAGTTCTTTCATTCTGTCTTTTCTCATTAAGATAACAGTTATCGTATGATTTGTAGTGTTTCAGCATACATTAAAATAATAACCTGTACTGTATATTGAATGCAGGCAAGGTAAATAAATTCCAATTGAAATAAAATATCAGGTAAGTAGTATACCTTCGTCATTAATGTAATCGTGTCCCTTCTACTAAAGTGTATTGTAACCGTGACGTTTTTACTAATGTGTATTGCAATCATGTAATTTCTACTAAAGTATATTGTAACCGTTTCTATTAATGTGTATTGCAATCGTATCCTTTCTACTAATGTGTATTGTAACCTTGTAATTTCTACTAATGCGTATTTTAACCGGGTCCTTTCTACTAATGCTTTTTGTAACCTTTTCCTTTCTACTAATGTGTATTGTAACTTTCACCTTGCTCTTAATGTGTATTGTAATCGTGTCCTTTCTACTAATGTGTAAAATATGCGTGTCCTTTATAATAATGTGTATTGTAATTGTCACCTTGCTCTTAATGTGTATTGTAATCGTGTTCTTTCTACTAATGTTTTTTGTAACAGTGTCCTTAATTCTAATGTGTATTGTATGCGTCACCTTGCTCTTAATGTGTATTGTAATCGTGTCCTTTATATTAGTGTGTATTGTAATAGTGTCCTTTGTACTAATGTGTATTTTTATCGTGTCACTTCTACTAATGTGTTTTGGAATCGTGTCATTTCTACTAATGTGTATTGTAACCCTGTCCTTTCTACTAATGTGTATTGTAACCCTGTCCTTTGTTCTTGCTACTAATTTGTATCGTAACTGTGTCCTTTGTTCTTGCTACTAATGTGCATTTCAATTGGTTTCTTGCTACTAATGTGTATTTAAAGCATTTCATTGCTAACATTTACAATTAAAATAAAACATTAAACAATCAAACGGTGCTTGATAAATTTGCTCCCTACCAGCATACGTTGTTCCTACTCGTTTTCCAATAAGTAATACAATGATAAGTGTCCGTTTGGAAACGTATACTACAGTTCTATTCTGTATTTCTGGCGTCATTGTAAACAGTTGAAGTAAAGGGGAATTAATGGACTCTCTTCCTTAATATGCTTGTATACCTGCGTCGTCTTTTATTTCCACAAGAGTTTCGCAATAATTCAATGTTCCAATGGCCATTTTAGAAATGGTTCATAGGAATATTTAATCAGTTTTGTTTGTTTTGAGTTTAACTCTCTCTCTATTCATCACTCTTCTGAATGTTACAACGAAAATTAGGACGGAGCAGAATGTCGTCATCTGAAATACAAGTTATTTTGAAGTGTTTATAATTCAAACAGCATCACAACAATAGTAAAATCCCATCGGATAAAGCAACAGGATACATAAAAATCCTGAATTAAAATATAGAAACACATAAGCTTACAGTGTTTTTGTTTGTGTTTATGTTTGTGTGTATGTGTGTGTGTGTATTTGTGTACGTGTACGTGTACTTCATATCACGTTCAAGAAAGTAAGTTGAATTTGTAATATTGGTAATAGATTACATTCAAAGTGTGGATAGAAAAAGACAAGAACATCAAATGTAAAGGTCAATAAGATCAAGGTTGATGTCGAAGAATGTCATTAATGATAATTTAAAGAGGGAGTAGATGACATCAAGTATCTAAATAATAGCATCAAAATAAACCCCTTATGCCAAAATACCAATAACAACAAAAAAAATGAGAAGAAAAGAAGTAAAGTCTATAGGGTAGGTCGGAAGGTGTGTGTGCGCGCGCGCGTGAGTAAGTGAGTGAGTGATGTCACAACAACACAGGCAAAGAAGACTTAAAGATCTGTATTGTGTGAACACAGTATGCCACACTACCGAAACACTCACAAAATGCAATTCGACTGACTGCAGTCATATGAACTGATACGAATAGAAACTACGTCACTACAGTGTTTAACAGCGTTATAATAATTACTACGAAGAGTTTTTTTTTTTTTTAAAGCAACACACTTTAAAATTTATTTAATAATTCATTTATGGTATGGTAATAGAAAATATGTCACTTTAGTATTTAGAAGCGTTATAATAATTATTAACAAGATTTATTTTTAAAGCAACAAACTTTAAATTTATATTATTCATTCATGTTCTGGTGATAGAAACAATAGGTCTACTAACTGAAGAAGACATATCGAAATATAACCGTCGTTAGATCGTGAGGACTTGTAATTTAATCTTTAGTTTGTAATAAAGTGCTCGAAACTAAAACCCAGAAAAATGATCTAATATAATTATAATTCATCAGACGAATGTTAGCAATCACTGGAGGGAAAAATGATAAAATTAAGAGAGGGGGTCGAAAATCCCATTTATGCATTCGGAAGGTGGGTAGTGTGGAAAAAATTCACCATGCTACAAGTGGAGAGTAGGAGGATCAAACATAACACTTTTTTGTATACTTGCTAAATAGGAGGGCTGCTATTGACACGCTATCTTTGGATTTCTGACAAAAGTTTATTTATTTGTTCATAAATAAGCAGAAGGAACTTGATATGCGCATGCGCCTTTTACTAATACAATCTTTCATGCTCAACGTAGCAGATCTGGGACACACCCTTTTCCCATAGATCTGCGTCACACTCTTTTCCGATCAACATAACTGTTCCGTGTTTGATTCGAATTTTATTTTTACTTGTAAAACAAAATCTAACACCGACCAATGAACTTGCAATCGTAAATCACAACCTACTTATAGTATGTCGATAACTAATGATTAAAAATATTTTTGATAGATTGTCCCTAAACAGCAACGCCCATGTGAACACAACGAATTTTAAAAAATGAACAGTGCTGTATATGAGTGTCGAAAATAGCTGATAAAATAGAATATATAAAAATATTTTATTCGGCATTCACTTTCTTTGTAAATGGAAGTGTAAAAGCAATGCTAACAGATAATCAACACAACACAGTTTCTCAAGAGTGTATATGTATTGTCAGCATGGATGGATACTGAACAACAAACAAACGAACTAACAAACAAACAAAAAAACCAAACAAACAAGCGAACAAACAAACAAACAAACAAACAACAAATGAACAAACAAACAATCGAACAAAGACTGCGGTGGACATTGACTCCAGTGATTTCGTCTGTAAGTAAACAAAAACTAATACAAACTTGGTGATGGATTATAATGGTTACTTCATATTTTTCTATCAAACCCTTTCGTGCAATAAGAGAAAAACGAAACTTGACATCTATTGTGTCTTGAAATCTGATAAATTGGTTCTTCTTCATAAATGGGCATGGTAAAATGAAAAGAAAATATATCAGTTTACTCTTGTCCTTCGATTCAGATCATTCACACACGTACGACCTTTCAGCTTGCGTGTGGAGTTAAACATATCTTGAAGACTGGTGGCTTATTCATTATTATTATTTATTTAATTTTATTTATAATTATGACAGCAGCAACGCCACAGTTTTAACAAGTGTTCTTGTGTGTGTGCGAATGCTTGACATATGTTATATGTATAAAAGGGAGCATGTTTGTGTGTGTGTGTGTGTGTGTGTGTGTGAGCGTGTAATCTCGTTACTATGGGTTCATCAACTTGATACACTCAGTAAGCAATGGGTTCCTAAAAAAAAATGGGTGGTCAAAGTATGAACCCATTTTTTTAACGATTGGAATTAGTATAAAATGGGTCCACGAGGCACCAGAATTAATTTCAGACAAGTCACCCAAAATCCCAATTTTTTTAGTCGTGTGTGAAATGTCGCATACACACTTTGGTGTGTGTCGAATCAGTTTTTGCAAGGTTGTGTGTGAAGACCATTTGGAGCATGCGCAGTACCCATTTGACGTACGTCATAAAACCACATGACGCGATATAATATGGCGCCTCACTTTGTGCTTGGAATGTTTCGGTAAGTAAATAAATCTTGTTCTTGCATTATTTAATTTCTTATAATTTATTTATGTAAATTACTAATTTTCAATGATGATAACCTATTAAAAGATATCATATTAAAAGATTTGCCGATTATTGATGAAGTAGCTTTGGAGCACATTCGACCTATTGCGCATGCTCAATCGTCGAGCAGTTCGGTTGCCTGGCGTGCCTTAGCAACGACATATCGGACAGCGAAAAGCAGATCGAACTCATTCATAACAATCATTGTAATTTTTTTGCTTGTAAGTGTTTATCTCAAGATCGAAGCCTAGCATTTACTTGTGGCGTGAACGAGTGAAACAATGTAAGCGAGCAACTAAAGAAATGAACAATTTAAATGTACGATGTTCAACAAGATTTGCACATGCAGACGCAACAAAATTATATTTAATAAATAAATAAAGTTGAATGCATGAATATATGGAAGCAGTTAACTAAAGAAGATAAATTAATATTAAAATTATTCGATGATAAAATACTTTTATAAAGGTTGGAGATATTTAATTTAGTAGTGTGGCGGGGAGGGGATTCTCTATGTGTGTCCCTTGGGTAATTAATTAATAAGCGAAATCACGCTCCCAATTAATTTATATTAATTAATTCTCTCGTTCCCAATCACACCCACAATCTCCTCAAGGGTCTTGTCGTGCGGTCTTGAGAGTGACGAGGTCAAGCCCTGGGTAGTCCGTCCGTCAGTGGCTATCCCTACCCAAGTGTTACCTGTCTCAGATAGTGAACTATACAACATTATCTTACAGTCGTCTCTTCACCTATCTGGCCCTTACCACTGTCTCTCGTCGTCGAGAATAGGAACTATTTTGAATCATGTGCGTAGACCGTCTATCTAATTGTTGTTACGTCATTGCTGCCCCCACCCATTCTCAATTTCACATGAAACTCTCTTCCAGATATGAGAGCAAATAGTTTTAAAGAAATAATAAAATTTATTAAAAGAATATAATAAAGCTCAAATCATTCAATGTCATGAAAAACCCCACCAGAAATTAATATAAGATCTAGAATCCAGATGCTTTCTCTCAACAAGTTAAAGAGTTAGGAATGAAGAATTGAACTGTTCTAAATTAATGTTCAATGAGTAAACTAAACAGTTCTTAGAAATCATCAATCAGAAGATGAAACTCATTCTCCAGATTCTCTCAAAAAAATCAATATGAAGAACCAAAAATTCTGTTCTCCCTTAACAATAAAATGAAGCAAATTAACAGTGCTTAATTCAATAATCACGAACATAGACTATAGGAAAGAATACAAATCAGAAATTCACATTAATCATAGAACGATTACAGACATGTAACGCAACATAAGTAAGCATTCACCTGATGTGATTAGCGGTTGTTGTGCCCGTCTACGCCCGTCACTGGCAGCTGGCGCGCAATACAGGTTACACTGAACAACTTGCAAAACTTTCACTTCACTCCTGCTAGTGTTCACATTTACAGTTCTTGTCAGGCACTTGGTCACACAATTATTAACGAAGTGTCCTGGTTACGATTATAGTCCAAACGAAATTCTCACACAAGTCAGTTATTAACTTTGTTGCACTAAAAATATTGAGTCATTCATTACTCTGCTAATTTGTCAAGCCATAGATTTCTCCACTTGGCAGAAACTCATATTACTAGTGAAATTTACGTACCAATACAAATCTCCCCGACAGTATTATCCGGTTCGAAAAAGTCACTCTTTCGTCACAGGCCGTCTGCCTGCATGACGCGTAATATCCACGTGCATTTCCCAAGCAAATCTTGTCAGACAAATTCTTACTGTTGTAAACCCTTCCGTCGTCTTCTCGATCGACTGGTTTTCACCCAACAGTCCAGTAATGCTCCAATGACAATATATGTAGACCAGGTACTCAGCGCCAAGATCTCAAGTGAAGTTAAAGCTGAACTTGTTAGAATTCTTTGGTTTACCTTGCGAGATTTTACCCCTTTGGTTTGCTCCTTTTGAGTAATCTTGATCCTTTGAAGTGATCCTTAGACTTACTCCTTTTGACTTACTCCTTTTGACTTCCGAGCTGTGGAATATACAATGTTTTGCGTACCTCAGTTCATGTTTGATAAGCGTTAAGTCTGCAATCTTATTCTTGGTTCTCATTAAATTTCTTACAAGTGTTTGTTCGACACCAAGAATAACATTACAAAATTCAATCATTTAAAATACAAGCATTTGTAGAAAAATACAACTTAATAATTGAACAAGGAAAATTCGAATTATTATTTACAAAATATAATTACCCTTTCAGACATCTCTTGTTTTGTCTTACTCCGCACTATCACCGCAGGAAGTCTTGCGGGCCTAGAGAAAACTCGTAGTGAATTTAGTTAGCGTGGTCATCCTATTTATGTTTGGGCCAGCCTGCAGTAAAGGGTTGGCATTTTTATTGTTGTTCCGACTCCCCAGGCTGATCGCGGGTGGTCAGTTTCCCCATGGTTCATGACACCGTGTAAATCACCGCGGTTGTCGGCCGGGCCGTGATAAGCTACGCCGATATCTGTTATTCTATTTAGGCAAAAGTTTGTCTGCGTGTCTGTTTGCATTTCCAGCTCCACAAGTAGTATCAATATTAGTCCTACTTCAGCCGAATGTAACTAGTACATGTATCAAGATCTAGCCAGACTTGTCTCAAAGAAAACAATCATATAATTAAAAAAATAAGTAAGAACAAAAAAAATAATTAATGATTCCACTAGGCGAAATTATATTATAGAAAAATATTACATTTGTGATATTATTTACAAAGATGATGTAATACATCATATACATAATACTTGAACCATATGATTACAACATACATTTAAGCTGCAATTCCAGAACTACTTGTACTTTGTTTAAGGGTCAAATTTTGGATTGTGGGTATGTTTATTATATTATATAGTATATTACTGAAAGTCTGTTACCACCTTAATTTACCATGGCAAAGAAATGAGAAATTAAAATATTCATTTGATTTATATTTATTGACTTGGCTAGCATACAAACAACCTAATAAATTATGAGCATCTCTCACAAATTAAATTTATTATATGCCTATTCGTATGGACTGCAAGCACAACATAATTTTTGCTCAAGATTAAATTTATTCTGTTGGCAATATGAAAGTAATTTTTTTAACTTAAAATGTGTTGTGATAATTTTGTTAATTACTACTAAACAGTCATGTTTAAAAGTAAATACTTGTGTTTTATAATTAAACATAGGTAAAGTTTTAAAAACATATTTAAAATGTTATCTCAAATTAAGAATAAAGATGTAATTAGTATGTGTTTACAGTTCACATATTGTACTGTAAACATTTCAGTGTGCCAACTTATAGTCTGAAGTGCAGATTGAAAAGAGGGGATTTATTTTAACCAAAGTTTTAACATTGATCAAACTGCTACAACTTCACTCTATGCTAGGTCCTGCAGTGGAGATTAAATGCATAGGTCATCAATGTCAATGCCACTTGCATACTTAAAAATATACATGTAAATGCATATGCACATTGTGCAATTAATAAGGAAATGGTTGTGATTATCTATAGTATAAATAAAAGTTTTGAGATTTTATAATTATATCATGGTGCAATAAAACTGTCATTTGAGATTTTATACCTTGTATCATTATGCTAAAATAAAAAAAACAAAAAGAAAACAAAAATACATTTTAAAAAAGAAAGAAATTGTATGTAATCTTTAGTATGCTTATATTTATTTCTGATATGGTGCATTTCACTGATTTCTGTCTAAAGTTAATAGTGTTGCATGTTCTAAATCTAATCCAAACGACTAAGAAAAAATAAACTTGTGTGAATAATTAAAACAGTAAATTAATAATGAAAGCATAATCATGGACTAGCCAAGTCCCTACTGAAGTAATTTCATATTCTATAATTAACCTATTGAAGGAAATGTACTTATATAAATAGTACAATGCAACAGTGGATACATTCACAATTCTTCTTCAGAAAAGGACTGGGCGAGTGCATGATTATTATTATGTCACAATAAAATCTTCAGTTCATTCTCAACATATACTGTTGCTCAAGATTAAATGTATTCTGTTGTTGGCAAAATGGAAGTAAATTTTTAGCTTCAAATGTGTTGTGAATTTTGTTAATTACTACCAATCAGTCATGTCTAAAAGTAAATACTTGTATTTTATAATTAAACATAGGTAAAGTTTTAAACAATATTTAAAATGTTATCACAAATTCACAAATTCACAATAAAGATGTAAATACATGTAGTATGTGTTTACACTTCATATATTGTACTATAAATAGTTTAGTGTGCAAGCTTATAGTCTTAAGAGCAGATTGAAAAGAGGGGATTTATTTTAACCAAAGTTTTAACATTAGCTATCAGGTTGATCAAACTGTTACAACTTCACTCTATGCTAGGTGCTGCAGTGCACAGATAAATGCACAGGTCACCAATGTCAAAGCCACTTGCATACTTAAAAATAAACATGTAGATGCATATGCACATTGTGCAATTAATAAGAAAATGGGTGTGATTAACTATAGTACAAAAACAAGTTTTGAGATTTTATAATTATATCATGGTGCAATAAAACTGTCAGTTGAGATTTTATACCTTGTAGCATTATGCTAAAAAAAAAAAGAAAAAGGAAACAAAAATAAATTTAAAAAAGACAGAAATTGTATGTAATCTTTAATAATTTTATATTTAATTTTGAAATTATGTATTTATTTCTTATATTATTATTATTATTATTATTATTATTATTATTATTATCTTTTCATGATAGCGGTGGATTGATAATTATGTTTCAGGAAATGTTGGCTACAAATGTCAACCCATCAAAGATTCAAAGACTCAAGCGACATCGAGGACTTGTTCCAGAGTGATCCAACATATGTACACAGTAAAACAAGTAAAAGTGACACTTCAACACTTTGTACAGACAGTGAGGACTTGTTCCAGAGTGATGCACATATGTACCCAGTGAAACAAGTAAAAGTGATGTTTTGACAATTTGTACAGACAGCGAGGACTTGTTCCAGAGTGATCCATCATTTGTACCCAGTGAAGCAAGTGAAAGTGATGCTTCATCAGTTTCTACAGAAAATGAAATTGTGCCAGATTCTTGTGATGCTGATAGTACAGCCATAACACAGTATTTCCAGCTTTGTGTGCTGAAAAGTCAAGTGCATGCATATGGGACTTGCTGTTATATAAACATAATTCTACTTTGTAAGTTAATTCTAACAATCACAGGACTACTCAGGTCCAAGAGGTTGAGGAGTGATTTCTTTTTATTCCTCGCAGCTCAAATATAATTCCATAGAACTTAGCAGTGTGACAATTCTTTCTATTTTACTTAATGTGGTTATTTCTTTGTTAGCATAATGCAGTTATGATCATGCTAAATAATAGTTTTGCTTAGATCAGTGAATATTACTTGTTTAATATACTGTTACTTTTTACATTTTTTCTTTCTACCTCTTAGTGCAGATAAAAAAGCAGATATTCTTTTAATTTTTAATGAAATTTATGTCAAATTAGTGCATGTGTTTTATGCAAAGTAATATTTCTGCTTGGGACAGAAAATATTTATAAATTAATATGTAAAATAATAAGTCAATTATCTTTTCTTCAGTGTCAAGTATTGGTTTATTGTATTTTTTACTTAGTTAATTTAAAATAAAATAATTTTCATCATGAAAATAGTATTTCAGCTTAAACTGGTAAATATTCTTATTTACCAAGTCAAATATTGTGCTACCTAGATCAGCAATGATTCATATTTTCTTTATTAATTGTCAGATTTACAGTTTCATTGTTTTTGTAAGCAATTACAATATTTGAGTATTATTTGATTTAATGTTTGTTCTTTTTGTTTGTATTAAAGTTTAACACAATACACAAGCAAGAAAAATGTTCTGCTGAGAACAGTGAAAATTTTGTTATTTATCATATCAATTAATATAATAGATGCTGTTATATTCATACTTTGTTGATTAAAAAATAATAATTTCTGTTATATTATTTCCTCAAATTTATTTTATTTTATTTTATTATATCAATATATTGGTAGATGTATTTCTTATAATCACTTTTTTATGTTTCTCACTTGGACTTTATGTGCAATTTAAGAAAAAATATTTTTAAATATTCATAAGTTTTAATAGGAGAAATTTATTTTTTTTATTTGATTTAATCATAAGTTTTTGGGGGGTATTTTAAAGTTTATTAATAATAATTTTAATAAGTAAGAATGTATAATTTTATGTATTGTTTTGCTAATTTTATGTCTTGTTTTGCAGGTAAACATTTATAACCATACATATATAAAATTGCTATTGTTTTCTTTCTTAATTTTTTTACTGTCAGTAGATATTGGTGACAAAGTATGATTAATATCAGTCTCAATAATTATAAACTATGGCAGTTAAGAGCTTCAAACTGAATATCTTATGTTGTGATGTTTTAAGCCCTTCAATACAAAACTGGTGATCTCAGGGCTATAAAGTCATAATATACTAACACCGGGCCAGCTATCTAGAACTTTTAAGATTATACCATTCGCCAGTGTAAAACCGTACCCTTATGCTGCCATTTATATATTTTCTTAATCAGAGTAGCTTTCTTTTTTACTTATGAGAGCGCATGCTGAATTTGTACCTTGATTTTTGTATCTATGTTTATTTTTTGTTTTATTTTTACTTGAAAAAGAGCATATTGTTATTAAATTAATAGTGTATATCCTGAAAGTTTATTTTGATGTTGTTTCTTGCATTGTTTTATTTTTTAGTAAATAAATAATTAATTCAAAACCTGAATTGTTACATTATTTTGTGAAGAATAAATTTGTTCTCATTGTTGATCTTAACTGGATTTGTGAATGAGAAAAACATCTCGAGTAATAGTTTAAAAGAATAAGGGAATGTATGATTCATTTTTAGACTGAATGCATACTACAATAATAAAGATAGAAATGATTTCTAATAGCTGGATCTAAAATACTGCCAGTTTCTTACTTAAAAATATTGGATTTAAATGATAACTAACTACACAAAATGTTAGGGCCACTCCCACATACCAATAATCCAATACCCAAGGTTACTTTTTTACAGCATGTACATGTTATTTTTTTTCAACCCCCAAACCACAGATAAACATTTTATCTTCAGAGGGTAGAAGACACTAAAATACTAAATTAAAAATAATGTATTAAAATATGTCTTAAATAGTGCTGAAACAAAATATTGAGAGATACAAGTTCACAACTCATATTACTATCAATATAATATAAAATAATAATAATATCATATAATAATGGTAAGTGGCCAATATACTTAATAATTAAAAAATAAAAACTATAAAAATTATATTATTTTAATTGAAAATATAATTACATATACAATAAATCAAATGATAAAGAAATAAACCCATTTATTTTTACACACCTGTGTGTGTGTGTAAAAATGGGTGCTACTAAATTTAGATGAACCCACAGTCTGCAAATAAACCCATTGTTTTGATCTTGCCTAGCACACACATTTTTTTAGTTATCATGAGGCATATGTGCGCAAAATGATCGTCTAGTACCAGTAGCTAGCGGGAAACCTATTTGCTGTTGAAAAAAGCGCGGCAAATAGGGGTTCCCATTTTGCTATGTGCAGACCATGAACCCATAGAGGCCGGAATACACGTTTGTGTGTATGTGTGTGTGTGTGTTTGTGCATGTTTGAGTGTGTGTATGTGTGTGCATGTTTATGTGTGTGAGTGTGTGTGTGTGTGCATGTTTGAGTGTGTGTGTGTGTGTGTGTTGTGTGTGTGTGTGTGTGTGTGTGTGATTGTGTATGTTGGCAGCTTCTGGTAACTCTTTGACAAAAAACTGTTTGTGTTCGCACGCGAGTCTGTGAGAGTGTATGGTCATTTGTGTACGTTTGTGCGTGTGAGTACCCATGTTTATATTTGTGCGTGTGTTGAGGTGTGTCTGAATGTGTTTATATATGTGAATATGTGTTATGTTCATGTGTATGAATGTGTGTATACGTGAGGGTGTTTGCAATATGGTGTGTGTGTGTGTGTGTGTGTGTGTGTGTGTGTGTGTGTGTGTGTGTGTGTGTGTGTTTGTGTGTTTGTGTGTGTGTGTTATTTTTTGCAGAGTGTGACTCAGGACTTCATTAATAATAGACTCGTGAATATGCGCTTTCATTCCTATTTGACTTCATGTAGACACTTGACAGACAGTGAAAACATTTAATGATGAACAAGTAGTCATTTAGAAATGACTTCTCTGATATTAGACATTTTTACAGGCAGATAAGTAAATAAATTATAAATATTTAACACTTTGTACAGAGGTGTAAATAAGACTGATGAATTATAGATATTTAACACTTTGTAGAGAGGTGTAAATTTGACTGATGAATTATAGATATTTAACACTTTGTAGAGAGGTGTAAATTTGAGTGATGAATTATAGATATTTACACTTTCTAGAGATATTTTTAGCACATGAACTGAAGAACATTTCATAGCTGGACTATCAGGTTCACATTCGAAAAGCAATCATTTTAATATTAGTAAACGTTTGAAAAGTCAATGAGTAAACGTTTGATAACTCAATGAGTAAACGTTTGATAACTCAATGAGTAAACATTTGAGAACTCAATGAGTAAACGTTTGAACACTCAATGAGTAAACATTTGAGAACTCAATGAGTAAACGTTTGAACACTCAATGAGTAAACGTTTGAGAACTCAATGAGTAAACGTTTGATAACTCAATGAGTAAACGTTTGATAACTCAATGAGTAAACATTTGAGAACTCAATGAGTAAACGTTTGAACACTCAATGAGTAAACATTTGAGAACTCAATGAGTAAACGTTTGAACACTCAATGAGTAAACGTTTGATAACTCAATGAGTAAACGTTTGACTAAGGAACTGGTGCACAATTAAAAAATAAACATCAAGACATTTGAAATCTATTTGCAATTTATGCCACTGCACTTTTTGAGATATCGTATTTATGAACTAGAAGTATTAATTGTACCACAGATGTTTGTTACGGGTTACGAATTGTACCAAAGGTAAGTGTGAGAGGGTACGAATATTATCAATGTAAATGGTCTGGAAAACACGAGAGAGAGAGAGAGAGAGAGAGAGAGAGAGAGAGAGAGAGAGAGAGAGAGAGAGGGAGAGAGAGAGAGGGAGAGAGAGTGAAAAAGAGAATAAAACATTAACTTATTAATAACTTAATTATTACAAAAAGACATTCAAAATCACAATTTAAAATATTGTCTGATTAATTGATCCGCTAAGTGATAGGTGGGTGCACACTATAAATCTTTGTTTCAAAAGTTTTGTTTTGTAAGAGACAGAATGTATCGGTGGGGTGAATGCAGGTTAGAGCGGTTTCGTGTGACTGACTGTTAATTTTGACACGGAGCGGTTTCCACCTCTTTCCGATTCTCAAGAGATTTCTAGCTCGCGTGTCCTGCAGCACACAGGACCGATTTAAGAAATAAGCACAGTGCCCATGTTCAATACTCACAAAGGAATAATAAAGAGGTTGGGAATCACTTGTAGTTGTTTCACCCCGAGCGGGCTTCGAACCCGTTCCACTTCTGCCAGATCCTAGTGCCTTGACTGTATTCCTTCACTCTGCTCTTTAACCCTTTCACGTGCATGGACCTTCATTCTGTTCATTAATCAATTTATACACACGGGCCTTCATTCTTTCCTTTACCATTTTACAGGCAGGGTCCATCATTCTGTTCATTAACCCTTTCACGTGCATGGACCTTCATTCTGTTCATTAATCAATTTACATGCAAGCAACCACTCTTACAAGAAGGTGAAAACGGCGCCAGCGTGCTCGTAAAACAATTTAGACTCTTCACTAAAATCCTCTTAACTCGAATGTGAACTATGAGCCTGTGTAACTACGGGCGACGCAAATAAAATATGCAACTAGGTCAGTCGGCGTTCGACTTTAAGCATCTATGTGAATGCAAAGATGTATATAAATAAATGTCAGCTGATTACGTAAACAGTCTGCAAGCGACACTGAGGAACACTTGATTGTATTTTATCAACGGCCAGGGTATTGGAGCATCAACATCTTGCCCAACACACTGCAAAACTTTGGACAACTGAATTTGAAAGTGTCAGTTGTAATGATCTTGTATCAGTAGTTGTTGTTGTTCCTGTATTTGAAAATGTCAGTTGTATTGTCTGTTGTAGCTGGTATTACTGTATCGATTAGCTTTAAGAGTCAGGAAAAGAGAGAGATAGTATTTATCTGAATGCATGTTTAAGATATTGTTACAGAATTTACTGTATTCCCCTATCTCTAACGATGAGGAAAGTAAAGGTGTTACAGAATTTACTGTATTCCCCTATCTCTGTGATGGGGAAAGTAAAAGTGTTACAGAATTTACTGTATTCCCTTATCTCTTTGATGAGGAAAGTAAAGGTGTTACAGAATTTACAGTATTCCCCTATCTCTATGATGGGGAAAGTAAAAGTGTTACAGAATTTACTGTCGTCCTCTATCTCTTTGATGAGGAAAGTAAAGGTGTTACAGAATTTACTGTATTTCCCTATATCTTTGATGGGGAAAGTAGATTCCATTCTATCGGTTATATGTGTTAAAATAAAACACTGCATTGTTTTTGTAGTTACATATAAAGTACCTGAATGTTTAAAGAGTGAATGAAGCCTATTTGAATCATGTGTTAAGTAACATTCGTTTAGAGGTGTATTGTTTCTCTGTTCTTATCAAGACTAATATATGTGGCTTGAAAAAATTGTAATATTGGCGAATATTTGATCTGATTGGTTGCATAACTTTAAAGTGAATGAATAAAAATAAATTGTTTTGTTCTGTTTTGTGAATTAACATTGACATAATTTCTTTATTCATTTTTATTTCACTGTTTATTCTTTCTCTTGGATTTCATTAAATAGTAGGATTTGTACTGTTCTCGTTGTTCCTTCTGTCGTGTGACGTAACTTTATGTTTTAAGATGTTCACGTGACAAGCTCGTTTGATAATTGTGGTGATATATTCGTTTGAATCTCAATTGTGTTGTTGCCTAATTAAAGGAGGGAGGGGGCTGAACCCAAAAGATATTGACAGGTATAGGAAGAGGATATACCCGCACCCCCCCCCCCGAAGTGAGAATAGCCTGTAAGTCTGGGATCTTGGATTTCGTTATTAATAATAATAATTAATTTCGTATCTCAGATTCCTTTTGCGCTGGGGCGCTGTGTGGGGCTAACGATTATCATCAGATTAAGGCTTCCACTGACCATACAAAGCTCTTGTACGTCATAACAAATTTTTAAGTATACCAAATTTATTTTTTGTTTTTAATTTGACACATATCGAATAATTAAGATAGATAGTTCTTGATATGTGTGGGAACACTTATGGAATTGAGAAAATGAATAATGTTTTATATGAGTGTAGGTCAAGTTGAAATACTAGATGATACAAAAATACTTTATTTGGCATTCAATTACTATGAAAACTAGGAAATGTAACAGAAATTACTAAAGTTACCTTCCGGGAAGTGTCTATGTGTTACATGCCAGTATTTATTTAAAGACCATGCTCCAGAATTAGGATTTAGATTAATTTAAATTCTCTCCCTCACTTAATATGTAACAGACTGACTGCCCAGATTTACCCTTCAGTCTGACCAAATTTATTCTCGTAGTTAAGACAGGAAATTCAGAGACAGATAAACCTGTGTGACAATTGCATGGACTGAGACATATTAATCAATTACAACTAATCATACTTGCATACGTCATTCTTTCCCCCACCCAGTCCTATTTGGTCTTTCTCGCAATTGATTTAGTCGACTACGTTAATTGATTAACAAATAAGATTTAATGAAAATTTACAAATAACAAAGTTGAATTAAATACTCGGTCGAATAAGACTACGTATTATCAGCTCTACGATCAAATGTCAATTATTGATTCCAGTTTATTGTCGTTACTCAACTTGCATCTCCCCACAGCTATGGCAACCTTTCCCATCAACTATGGCAACGCTCGCATCCACCCGGCATAATTTGTGGCATCAGCGGCAATCCATATATCAACTGTCGATCTCCAACTTGAAGTCGTAAGATCACGTGTCAATAACTCAGTCCGGAACCCCTCACGAAGTCTCAGAACTCAGAGATGAAGAAATCTCAAAACAACGATACAAACTCAAACCCGCTGCGAAAATACAATGATTTCTCATGAGCGACAGTTCCTACAGATTCGCAATCTACACATGTGGCCTTGATAATAGCGTAGCTTATTTACCAATGACCGTTTTGTATTTTCACACTTAATAGTTAAATACAATAGTAAAAATACAATCCACATCACGCTCGTGCGTGTTACAATTGAAATGCAACGTTACACACGCAAGAGAATGTAATCCTTTCAAAGAAATATTTATATTTCACAATGAAAGTGAATATGAATTAAAATCACGCACATACGCGTTACAAGTATAACTGCAATTATACACATTGTTTACATAAAAAGAATCATATGAACGTGCACAAACGTTCTGAGATTATAATCCCATTGATTTAGCTTTATAAATCATTGTCTCACAATTCGACAATTAATGTAGAGGATGCAATGTTTTGTAGCTTAGCCGTACTGTTATCAAGCCACGTGTTTAGAGAAGGTTGCAGTAAAAGTATAATTTCTACAATAACAGATACGCACATTCACACAATGATATCTTAAATAAAATGCAAGTAATAACTCAAGAATTCGATATGTTACCTTGTTCAATACACGATGGTTATCGACACAGCGGGCTCCGCTTATCGACTGATTGACTCGCGTAATAATCGATGCCACCGGACAACGTTTCCAAGCAGTTGTTCCTCGCAGAGTACCGATTAATTATTGATTGAATGTAGGGGACGCTTCCGGCTTCCGCCGCTTTCGTACCGATTAGCATTCATACCTGGTTTATAAAGACTCGCGAATTCGGACAGAAAACCGTTAGCTATGCACGCGTCGCTTGGGTGGTCTCCGGCTGTCCGAGATTAGCGGTCAAGCGCGCTGACACGCTGTCATAAACGCTGACTGTAAAAGTGCCAAGCTACTGGCGACTGGCGAGTCGGAGGAAGATACATATAATTTGCCTCGACTGTGTTACAGTATGGATTCGTATTAAACAAGACTATAGATTGTCAGAGTTTTGAATTCAAACAGATTTATTCGGTATAAAGAATGCTATAATTAAGGTAGTGATTCAAAATTATTTTGGCTTTTAATTGATCAGAGGTGATGATGACTCCATCCACGAAAGAGTGTGTGATTTCCAAAAGTTATGGATGCAAATGTTTGTGTACTCCTGTGTAGGACGGGTTTCAATATACTTAGACATAGAAGCTACAGAACTGCAGATGCTACTTTAAGTATTAACACTAATTGGTTGTTGCACTCCTACATAGAAGCTACAGCACTGCACATGCTACTTTAAGTATTAACACTAATTGGTTGGTGCACTCCTACATAGAAGCTACAGTATTTCGCATGTTATGTTAAGTATTAACTCTATTTGATTGGTGTACTCCTATGATATAACTATTGTACAGCTTACTGACAAACTAGGCAAGCGTTTTTCAATCGTATCACCGTAGAAAAACCCTTGAACAATTTTCAGATTTCAGGGATCACTGGCATGAATTTATTTTACCAAATGTGTTTCTATTTTCACAATCACAATCTCTCGCGGAATCCTCAACTAGATAATTCGCATATTTCCTAACTCCATGAAGCAGTAAAGAGAAATTCTTCATGTTTTAGACATCACAAGCAGTTATCTAATCTTTATCTCTTAATGAAAGTTAATGTGTTCTGCCAAATGCACTGAAGATCAAGAGGTCAATTGTTAACATCGTGCAAGTCGAAACCGGTAGATAGGAATCACCTTTCGGACATCTAGAGGTCTAATATTTTAACAGTTCTTTTAATCTTTCAACGTATAATATTTACCACAATGCAAGTTATTTTTTCGAACTAACCCTGATTTTGCTTTTCCGTTTGACATCATGATCCTCAAGCCACTTCTTAAGATGGAACTCGTAAGATTTTTGCCGAGACTCATTCACCAGACTAAATAAATACAAGATTGGGTTAAGTGCCGAAGTTAGGGGAATTAAAATAATAGTAATGAAAGCTATAATTTCACCAGACACATAGATATCAAATAAGGAAAACATATTTACTATGCAAATAAAGAACCAGCATGCAATTTTTACGACCACTATAGAGGTCAAACGTCCGGCAATGTTCTTGTCCTGAGTGAGAGGTGTCGAATAAGTTGTCAAGTAGTTCTTCCTTGTTGACCAGCAAACGCACGCCTCTCCAAGTGAGGTGACCAGTATTACGAAGATGAGCAGGACAACTATTCCACAAGAATATTTTTTGCCAGTTCCATCACTGCCAATCCAGCAGACTGGTATTGGAGCACAAATAGCCGTTTGACCATAAAAGACCCAGTGTGACGTCAACGGTAATAATGGAATAGCAGCAAGTAAAATGCCAGAACACCATGCAACCACACAAGCATGCACAGCACACCGTCCCTTCAAAAAAAAAGCGCGTACTCGAAAACGAAGAGCGATAACTCTGTCAGAGGTGGCGAGAAAGATTATGAATACTGACACTATAGTGGACAATAGTGACAAGAAGCCAGAGAGCTTGCAAATGAAGCTAATTTTCCATTTTTTTTCTGATATAAAATAACTGGTATTATAAACATAATCAGCACCAATAATGAGAGACATATATACGCCCATCAGAAAATCTGCCATGTTCAGATTGAAGATAAAAACAGTGAATTCCATATTTAAGGGGATTTTCCGAATACAGAGTCTCATCATTATACAACATGCATTACCTACAAGTGACGTCAACGCTATAAACCGGACGAAGAATCGATGAAAATCAAAGTGCAAAAGCTTTTCGCAAGAAGAAAAGATATCTAGATCTGAAAGACACAAACCTTTGGTGAATTGTTGTGGAAGGTTTTCTTTACAGCAAAGTCTGTAATTCCCTGCAAACACAGTCTCAAGTTGTTTTAATGCACGAAAAAGATTTTCAGGAAATAATGCGAGTGGTGTTCCTCGTGAGTCAAATATTTTTAGTCTTGGCAAATACAAAAAGCCAGAAGTATCGATTACCTCTACTCGGCTATATGATATGTTAAGAAAACTAATGCCTGGAAAGTTTTTAAAGTTAGTAATGTTCAAAATGCGTAAATCAGTATGCGACAGGTCAACACTTTGCAAAAAATAATTTTGAATAACGTGCGCGTCATTAGTTAGCGTCACTAGAGGATTTCTGGCAAGGTTTAATTTTTTAAGCATTTTTAGATTTAAGAAAGCATTTGTATTAATGGAAGTAATCAAATTATCACTTAAATCTATATCCATCAAGTTAGGATTGGACAATTGTATCACGTGATCAATGCTGCAGTGTCTTAAAATTAACCTAATTAAATATTTATTTGAAATAACGTCGTTGAGGGACATTCCAGAGCCATCTCCATCCAGAAATCGAAGTTGTGAGAACGTCATAACTGAAATACGTTGTCTGCAAATGAATGCCAACCCTTGACACAGGCAGCCATCAGGACAACGGAATTCACACAGAAGCTCATCGTGGTGATTGGGGCAATGGGGAATTCCATCACACACGTTGTCCACGGGTACACAGATTCTCGAATTGAAACAACGAAAAAATCCCGGACACACATACACCTCGCATCCCATCTCGTCCTCGTGATCCGGACAGTCATAAACTCCGTTACAACGGACAAACACAGGAAGACAATAGCTCAACTCGCCATGACACCGGAAGTGTGTCATAGGGCACGGATCAGAAGGTGCAATTTTAATTTGAGAGAAGCTTCCTTTTTTGTCAAAGTCAATAATAGCAGGAGGATACATGGTTAGAATATTGGTAAATTCAGGTGTACACGATATCTCTTCAGATCCGTCAAAACAATCCTCCCTTCCGTCACACCGATCGCCGTTGTTGCATTGACCATTGCTGCATACTCTACTTGAACAGCTGTCATGAGTACAGAACGATTCATCAGATTTGTCTACACAGTGAAACCTGAAATCACAGACTAGTGTGAAAGAAATTGTTTTCTTTCTGTCGTCGCACACAAAACTAGCTATTCGCGTGACATCCTCGATTCGCATCAACTTTTCACCAACGTGACCTTGAGTGAATTTGCTATTGGAGAGTGGACACCACTTCATGTATTGTGTCTCCCCACAAAAACTGTCAGGACTACAAGATAGAAAATCATAAGTCACATGACCCTCCGCACATCGTATAAGTGATTGTCTAGAAATAGTTTCATTTAATAACCGACCATCATGTTTAGGAAACTGTACAGATTTTTCTGTTTTTAGATAATTACTTTGTGCATCGGATTGACAAATGAAATGATATATACTGTTGTCAATGCACGATGTAGATTGTATAGTCCATGGTGAACACGGAAAACAATAGGCACACAATTCGATTGTAACCAGAAAGTTGAAGGATATGGTGATATTAGCATTATAACCAATTGATCCGTCCACCCACGTAAATATTTGTTTGTACATGGATGCGGCTTTAGAAGTCCTTCGATTGAGCCCGATGTATGCAGGTCCATTCATTTGTTTTGTGTAATAAATCAGTCTCTCTATTGCTACTTTTTCCGCCTCAGTTTTGGGCATGACCAAATTTCCACCTCGAATTTGACACTGCTCTTGAGCGTTTTGCCAGTTAAGGCCATTCTTTGATTTGTGGTAACTGTAACACTTGTTTTGAAAGGCCACAGAGACATTACAGGCCGGACTGCTGAAAGGGCAATCTCGTTCGTCTTCTCCACCCAGACACTCAATTTCTAAGTTACATTCCAAATGTCGCTTGAAGGTCGGGTAATGAGGCACTGAGCAATTATACATGCCTCCATTCATTAGAGGCGGGACGTGACTCTGCGGGTATAATGTGAATATCATCATAAATCCCTCTCCATTACTAAAGTCGTTAGTTACGAAGCGCAAAATCAGCGACCTGTTGTAAATGGAATTCACGATGAGGTGATGATAGCACTCTTTCCACACAGGAATAACATTACCTATTTCGTCAACTGTAGAGAGTTCCAAGAAGCCGTCATTACACGAACTTCCACTATAAAAGTCTACTCTCCGGAAACTGACCATTACTATGTGATTGACAGGGACATCAAGTTTGGTAGATGCATTCATAAATCTGGGATATCTTCCTATTTCTTCAAATCCTGGTGACGTCACATAACCTGATTGCGGTGAATGAAATGTTACAGGTAACGTAAGTCTTAAAGACATTGACGTCACTTTGATTTGGACTTGAAACTGTGGAAAGTAGGTCGAGTACTTGGAAACTGGACCTGAACGAATATAAAGACAGCAGGAAAGGGAGGCAACAATTTCTTTGTTGAAATGGTCTTCACAAGTTTGAAATGAAAGTAAACTTTTGTCATTCATAGCCTCGTTTTCGCTTGATTTTAGGACGGTGTCACCCATGCATGGTTCGTTCAGTTGCAGTGTCGCTAAAAGAAAAGAACCGTCAGGGGCAATAACTTTCCACTGACAAAAGTCTAGGAGAGAGTTTAAAGAACCACGAGCGACAATGCCGATAACAGACACTTGTGTGTAATAATCCATGAATAATATATGGTCAGTGCAGTCCCCTGTAGTAAAGCTAACATGTCCAGTAGTCTCGTTAATATTTCGGCCGTCATTTATGACGTGAATCGGATTACTATTTGCCGCTTTCGTCATATTTGTATTCTCTGAGGTCTTGTTTGGGCTCCATGTATAGTTTTCTATGACGTCATTTTTGTCTTGTCCCGAACTTGTCAAAAGCGTGGCCTGTTCGGAATCACTTTGAAATATACTATCATTTTTAATTTGCAAAGTTCCCATTATTGATTGCATATTCTTCCCAAAAATATCTTCATTATTTAATTTGTAAGAGTTTACTGCCATAAATATTAAAAACAGGTCAACCAGTGAAAACCAGATATACATAATTTTTAATTAGATGTTTGGAATAATATAGCGTGTCTGAACACTTACAAAATATTTAATAACTATATAAAATAGTTGGGTTTCTATTTACCGCCTGTATGCAAAAGCTTCGTTTTGATTCAAAGAGATAAAATTAAATTAGATTTTATACCACAGGCTGTAAGAGAGAAATTCATGATCACTTTAAGTTTTCCGTTCTTGCTATTTAGACTTCTTGCCAAACGCCGACTTCACAGTCAAAAGACCTACTGACAAGAGTCTTGCAACTCGCTCTTGCTTAAAATTGTGTTAAATACCCAAAGTGAAAGATTTAAAAAAAAAAGATAAATGTCCGTTGGCTGATTTTTAAACTTAAAATACTTAAATCAGTGTCATTGTGTGGAAACAAGTCACGTGTTTATTTTTCGTGGACTGAATCTTGACAATCAACTATTTATGTCAGTTCAGATATTTTTCAACGTTTTTTGCGCGAAATCGGTGTAAACTTGATGCCTCCCCACAAAAAAGAAAGGAAAAAATGGTTTATTATTCTGTGGAAATATTTTTCTTAATTATTAATACACTGATATAAATATTTTTTAAAGTGCATTAAATAAATAAAGAAATGAATTTCAAGACTGTCCAATGCAATTTAGGTGAATATACAGTTTTGTTGAGAGAGTGAGAGAGTTTGTTTGTGTGTCTTAGTGTGAGTGTGTGTGTGAATGTGTGTGTGTGTATGTGTGTTTGTGTGTTTGTGTTTGTGTGTGTGTATGTGTGAGTGTGTGTGTCTGTGATTTTGAAAAGAAATATTTATACATTACCAACGAACGGAATTACAAATCATCATTCCGAGATAGGACAGAAAATCGAAAAACATTTCAGGGTATTAAAAGGGATAATTTCTTTATGTCACGTGATCAAAATCGAAAAGAACGCAGATAAAAGTCAAGGGGAAAGAAGACAATGTATCAGATTACAAACCTGTCTCATTCTAATCGTAGTGGAAAAAATAAACAAGAGATAAATTTATGTTTTACATCCAATTACAAAAATAATCAAGAGATAAATTTATGTTTTACATCCATTTAGAAAAATAAAAACATGACTGAAATAAACGTGATACAATTTTCTGTCTTTCAAATTGCAAAGCAAGAAATCCTTTTTACACGACTTTTCTCAAGCAATGAAATGATGGATTTGTTCATGTTGCTATTAACAAAATAATTATTCATCGCATGAATTGTACACGACCATAAAGAAAAGAAAGACAATAATATTGGTAGAACGATTTTCAGCCTTATAAATCTTTGTTAAGGCCGCTGAAAAGAATTTATTGCGTGACTGTAAGACTTGTTATTAAAGACAACTTACATTAGAGAGAGTTAAAATATGCATAATCGTATATGTCAACGGATTTACATGTCTACAATGCTAAGACTGATATACATAAAATTTGTCTTTCTCTTGTTGCCTTTCGGAGGTCACACCTTTAGCTTATTTGGTGAAACATCTTTCGTATCTACTGGTAGTAGTAACACTTGTGGTGAAGGTCTGCTAAATAATTCTGATGTAATATCATCTTTAGTCCTGAAACAGAGTTCCGAGACATGGCAAGAAGACCTGAGTACTGTCAACTCTGGAAATACTGATGAGACATTGTCCAGGCGAGAGAATAATTATTTTGCTTTTATGGAATCGGATTCTGAATATTTATCATCAGTCAGTAGAACATTTAATGAAGGAAATCTTGACATTACAGAAAATTTCTATATTAATGCTAGCAATTGCAAAGATCAGAAATATGTTTATATTTCTTCGCTGGAAGGATATTTATATGGAGTTATGGAAGATATCACTGATGTTGGTGCCAGCGTAACTTGTTTCTGGAAACTCACTGTACCAGAAGGATATTCAATAATGGCCACTGTCGAAATGTTGAAAGATCATTGTTCCCTAAGAGCTTCGATAGAAGTCAGCGAGGAAAGAATATTAAATAAAGACAATCTGCTCGCATCAATTACGTGTTCGGCATGGCTACCTAAAAAGGTCATTGTTACACTTTCAAATAATCTATTCTTCCGGTTTCAAGAAGTGTTTACTGTTCCTGGCTATACAATTACACAATTTCAGCTATCTTTCACCTCAGTAATCAAGTCTCTTCGACTATTTTTACCAGTTGTTTACGAATCCTTGCACTCTGGTTATATTACGTCACCCGGGTTTAGTGAAGATAGTGAATACCCGAGTTACTTAAATGCCTCATTTCAACTTGACGTACCCGAACAGCACACTGTAATGATCAGTTTTCAGTGTTTCGATATTCAAGCACATTTATATGGAGAATGCATTATTGGCAAAGTTAACTTGTTTACCGTAGACATCAACGGAAGTTTGAATCTAGAATGGAGTGAATGTAGAGAAAACAGGATTCGAACACGTGTTTACAATACGTCACTGCTTGTCAATTTCGTCACTGATGGCGATGTGGGCGGCGTTGGATTCAAGATGTTGTTTTCGATTCACCCAGTCACTCATACCCCATTACAGTTTGAAAACGGCCTGTTTGACTGCTCTGTTCCGCACTACGTCATGTTTAGACGTCACCTGGCATGTAATCTGGAACCAGAGTGCCAGGATGGGATAGACGAAAACAACTGTCCTTTCAGTAGTCCTGTTTGTAACGGTACACTGGCCTTGGAAAGGAAATGTTACACGTATCATAAAGCAGAAGGAGGTGTCTCTTGGAATATCGCAAGACATCTCTGCCAGGATCGCGGAGGTCACCTGGCCATGCTAAAATCCTCCAGTGAACGGGATGCTTTCAGAAACCTGTTGTCTTACGTAAAAACGATGGAACCAGTATTTGTCGGACTGACCAATCAGGACACTCGTCTTTATTATGGGGCGGGTTCTTTGTATGCAAAACTGTTTCATTGGGTCGATGGCACAGTTGCATACAAAGTAAATATTACAGGCATTATCTATAATCAAATGCAATTGTGTACTAAATACGTTCAGTACTATCCTTTATCGCTGTTTACAACTCACTGTTATCTGGAACAATACAGGCATTATATATGTGAAACGGAAGTGAAGAATGCTGAATCAGTAAAGAAAGTAAATATTGATTTTCCAAGTTCCATGGACATGGAAGGAAGCTTGAAAACATCTAACGCAACTCTAGTGTGGTGCAAAGAGGGCCACGTGACTCACAGTTTTTTGTCATGCGGGACAGGGAGTTCTTGTAGGGAGGATTCGTTTTCACTCTGGTGCTCGGTATCCAACGCCAACATTGTGAAAAACATCGACATGGTGACACACAATAATGACCTTGACGTTTTCTCAAGGACTGCGATGTTCATTTGTAATGACGGTAAACGGACATTGCATTACACAATGGTATGTGACTTCAAACGTGACTGTATAGATGGATCGGACGAAGACTTCTGTAAGTATGATCATCGGTGTCCAGAATATACTTGTCACAACTCTCAGTGTATCAGATTTAAACAAGTTTGCGATTACATTATTCACTGTTGGGACGGTTCGGATGAAGACATTTGTTCAGCTATGCTTAAGATGACGGATTTAAACCAGCAAACCGATACAATTTCTTTTCCGGCAATAATTGACTTTGACACAGAAGAAAATATT
Source organism: Sinotaia quadrata (assembly GCA_028829895.1). Classification (NCBI taxonomy): domain Eukaryota; kingdom Metazoa; phylum Mollusca; class Gastropoda; order Architaenioglossa; family Viviparidae; genus Sinotaia; species Sinotaia quadrata. The sequence continues at coordinate 101,555,612 of CM054179.1, read as the reverse complement.
ATTAGAAAACAACTTCATCCTTCATCATCGTGTCCTGTAACTCACTTTCGTTGCCATGGTGAGCTAAGTTATTGTCTTCCTGTTTACCTACGCTGTAACGGAGTATACGACTGCCCCGATGGTGAAGATGAGGATGATTGTAAGAGATATGTCTGTCCTGGGTTGTATCGGTGTTTTAACTCATCCATTTGCGTCCATGTAGACCATCTGTGTGACGGTTGGCCACAATGTCCAGAACGTGACGATGAAATGTTGTGTGGATTTCGCTGTCCCTTGGAATGTCGCTGCCAGGGACTAGCTTTCATCTGTCACCAGTATTTTCCTGTTGCTGCCTACCCAGACATACGTTATCTGGATGCAAGCGAATCCAAACTGTCAGTTCGAGACGTGTTAAAAAATGCCAAACTAGTCTGGTTAAGTTTAAGTCGATGTAACATTGATCACGTGCACGACATGTTAAATCCTAATCTAAAAAGTTTCGATTTAAGTGACAACTTGCTCACTTCTTCTGACTTAAATGTATTTCACAAACTTTCAAATCTCGTAGAGTTAAACTTGGCTGGAAATCCAATATCGTATTTGAAACAACCCACAGGAAATGTTGAACACAGACATCTACAAAGACTGGACCTGTCACGCACTTCATTACTTCTTTTTGACACCTCAGCATTGAAATCATTTCGTCACATTAATTTTCTCAACATTTCTTACGGAACCATTGAGGCTATCGAGGATTCTGGCTTCATTCATTTCCCAGAACTTAAAACGCTAGATATTCGAGGAAACACACTGGAAATATTCTCCAAAGACTTACTGAAACAATTACCACAACTGGAAGTTATTTTTGCTGAAAACTATAGATTTTGCTGTAAAGCAATGCTGCCAGAACATTTTCATGAAGATTTCTGTTTTGCCCCCAAAGATGAAATTTCGTCGTGCGAAGACCTTCTGCGTTCAAACGTGTACCGACTGTTTAACTGGATCGTGGCATTAATGACAGTTGTTGGAAATGCAGGGTGTTTTGTCTTTAGACTATTTGTGCAAAAGATAACTTCTCGGTCCGGTTATAGGGTGTTCGTTACAAACCTGAGTGTCGCAGATTTTTTAATGGGGCTGTACCTTACTCTAGTGGGAGTGGCAGATCAATTGTACCTCGGGAATTATTTGTGGAATGAGCATTCCTGGAAAAGCAGTGGAATGTGTAAACTTGCAGGATTTTTATCACTTGTGTCAATTGAAGTGTCCTCCATGATCATATTTCTTATCACTCTTGATCGTTTCATTGTCCTTCGATTTCCATTGAGCACGTTTTCATTTCACAGAAGGTCAGCTGCATTGGCTTGTGGGATTGTTTGGACGGTTGCCACAATGCTTGCTGTAATACCTTTGCTACCTAAGACGTCAAATTGGCAGTTTTATGGCCAGACTGGAATTTGTGTGTCGCTGCCTTTAATTCGAAAGGTGTACCCTGGGAAGACTTATTCATTTGTTCTGATAATCATGTTCAACTTTGTATTTTTCATTCTAATAGCAGTGGGGCAGTCGTTTGTGTATATGTCGATTCGGGTCAACTCCATGACGACCAACACGACAAGAAAATCAAATGACAGCACAATTGCTCGACGACTGTTATTTGTCGTGCTCTCAAACTTCTTGTGCTTTTTTCCCATAGGCCTTCTGGCACTGCTGGCTACCGTTGGCACTGAAATTCCCGGGGAAGTCAACGTTGCCATGGTAATTTTTATCTTTCCTTTAAATGCAGCGCTTAACCCTTTTTCTTATACTTTGAACATGTTGGCAGAGAAGAGACGAAAGTCGAAGGAACTGGAACTGCTGGCACTTCTGAAAGATCGTCTGCAGTCTGAGAAAACTGAAAGCACTTCATCCAGATATACAAATGAAGTGGAATAACGAAAGTCATTCTTTTGGAAAAACCGTCTTTGTATACTAATTTCAGTCGACGTAAACATTGAAATTGAATCCTAATATTTCTCACCTAATTAAACAAATTCGTAATGCTATTAATAAAACTACCGTCATTAATATACCATCAGAATAGCCTACCTAAAGTTCTTTCATTCTGTCTTTTCTCAGTGTTGATAACAGTTATCGTATGATATGTAGTGTTTCAGCATACATTAAAATAATTACCTGTACTGAATATTGAATGCAGGCAAGTTAAATAAATTCCAATTGAAATAAAATATCAGATAAGTAGTATACCTTCGTCATTAATGTAATCGTGTCCATTCTACTAAAGTGTATTGTAACCGTTTCTATTAATGTGTATTGCAATCGTATCCTTTCTACTAATGTGTATTGTAAACTTGTAATTTCTACTAATGCGTATTTTAACCGGGTCCTTTCTACTAATGCTTATTGTAACCTTTTCCTTTCTACTAATGTGTATTGTAACTTTCACCTTGCTCTTAATGTGTATTGTAATCGTGTCCTTTCTACTAATGTGTAAAATATGCGTGTCCTTTATAATAATGTGTATTGTAATTGTCACCTTGCTCTTAATGTGTATTGTAATTTCTACTAATGTTTATTGTAACAGTGTCCTTTCTACTAATGTGCATTGTAACTCTCTCCTTGCTCTTAATGTGTATTGTATTCGTGTCCTTTCTACTAATGTGTATTTTAAGCGTGTCCTTTATAAAAATGTGTATTGTAATCGTCACCTTGCTCTTAATTTGTATTGTAAGTATGTCCTTTATTCTAATGTGTATTGTATGCGTCACCTTGCTCTTAATGTGTATTGTAATCGTGTCCTTTATATTAGTGTGTATTGTAATAGTGTCCTTTGTACTAATGTGTATTTTTATCGTGTCACTTCTACTAATGTGTTTTGGAATCGTGTCATTTCTACTAATGTGTATTGTAACCCTGTCCTTTCTACAAATGTGTATTGTAACCCTGTCCTTTGTTCTTGCTACTAATTTGTATCGTAACCGTGTCCTTTGTTCTTGCTACTAATGTGTATTTAAAGCATTTCATTGCTAACATTTACAATTAAAATGAAACATTAAAAAAATGAAACGGTGCTTGATAAATTTGCTACCTATCAGCACACGTTGTTCCTACTTGTTTCGCAATAAGTAATACAATGATAAGTGTCCGTTTGGAAACGTGTACTACATTTCTATTCTGTATTTCTGTCGTCATTGTAAACAGTTAAAGTAAAAGGGGAATTAATGGACTCTCTTCCTTAATATGCTTGTATACCTGCGTCGTCTTTTATTTCCACAAGAGTTTCGCAATAATTCAATGTTCCAATGGCCATTTTAGAAATGGTTCATAGGAATATTTAATCACTTTTGTTTGTTTTTGAGTTTAACTCTCTCTCTATTAATCACTCTTCTGAATGTTACAACGAAAATTTGGACGGAGCAGAATGTCGTTATCTGAAATACAAGTTATTTTGAGGTGTTTATAATTCAAACAGCATCACAACAATAGTAAAATCCCATTGGAAAAAGCAGCAGGATACATAAAAATCCTGAAATAAAATATAGAAACACGTAAGCTTATAGTGTTTTTGTTTGTGTTTATGTTTGTGTGTATGTGTGTGTGTATTTGTGTACGTGTACTTCATATCACGTTCATGAAAGTTAGGTGAATTTGTAATATTGGTAATAGATTACACTCGCGCACGCACGCAAACACATAAACACACACACACACACACACACACACACTCAAGTAATGACAGGTTAAATTTGGAAATCATTTCCCCATTTAGAATAATTCCATGACTTAATATTTCCTGATACATGAATCGCTAACTGGAGCCTTGCAGATAAAACAAATGTTTATTACAATAGTTGTGGTACTGACAAAGGACTTAAGTGAATATTTTAAAGTAAGTTAAATGTTTAAATGTTTTAAATGTTTAAGTAAGTACAGCTGTAAAAATAAAAAGAAGGGCGCGTGAGCTTGCTATATTTTGTGTCTTGTTAGAACTATTTTTAATAAGCATTGAAGATGTTTGTTATACAACATGGAAAAGACTATTTTATTTAATATACGCACACGTTAAGTGATAATATTTTTCCTCCATCAAAGTGTGGATAGAAAAAAACAAGAACATCAAATGTAAAGGTCAATAAACTCAAGGTTGATGTCGAAGAATGTCATTAATGATAATTTAAAGAGGGAGTAGATGACAACAAGAATCTAAATAATAGCATCAAAATAAACCCCCTATACCAAAATACTAACAACAAAAAAAAAAAATGAGAATAAAGAAGTAAAGTCTATAGATGAGGTCTGAAAGTGTGTGCGCGCGCGCGCGTGAGTGAGTGAGTGATGTCCTAACAACACAAGCAAAGAAGACTTATAGATCTGTAGTGTGTGAACACAGTCTGCCACTCTACCGAAACACTCACAAAATCAATTCGACTGACTGCAGTCATATGAACAAGTCCTGATGCGAATAGAAACTCCTTTACTTCAGTGTTTAGCAGCGTTATAATAATTATTACGGAGAGGTTTATTTTTAAAGCAACTCACTTAAAAATTTATATTTAATAATTCATTTATGGTATGGTAATATAAAATCTGTCACTTTAGTATTTAGCAGCGTTATAATAATTATTAACAAGATATATTTTTAAAGCAACAAACTTTCAATTTATATTATTCATTCATGTCCTGGTGATAGAAACAATAGGTCTACTAACTGAAAACGGCTGAAGTAGACATATCAAAATGGAGTAACAGGATATCCGTCGTTAGATGGTCGACAACTCGTAATTTAATCTTTAGTTTGTAATAAAGTGCTCGAAACTAAATCCCAGACAAATGATCTAATATAAATTACAATTTATCAGAAGAATGTTAGCAATTACTGTGGAAAAAATTATAAAATTAAGAGAGGGGGTCGAAAATCCCATTTATGCATTCGGAAGGTGGGTAGTGTTGAAAAAATCCACATGCTACAAGTAAAGAGTAGGAGGATCAAACATAACACTTTTTGTATACGTGCTAAATATTAAGGCTGCGACTGATTCCTATCTTTGAATTTCTGACAAAAGTTCATTTAATTTGTTCATAAATATGCAGAAGGATCTTGCTATGCGCATGCGCCTTTTACTAATACAATCTTTCATGCTCAACGTAGCAGATCTAGGACACACCCTTTTCCCATAGATTTGCGTCACACGCTTTTCCGATCAACATAACTGTTCCGTGTTTGATTAGAATTTTATTTTTACGTGTAAAACAAAATCTAACACCGACCAATGAACTTGCAATCGTAAATCACAACCTACTTATAGTATGTCGATAATTAATGTTTTAAAATATTTTTGATAGATTGTCCCTAAACAGCAACGCCCATGTGAGCATTTAACGAATTTAAAAAAATGAAGAGGGCAGTATATGAGTTTCGAAAATGGCTGTGAAAATAGAATATATAAAAACATTTTATTCGGCATTCACTTTCTTTGTAAATGGAAGTGTATAAGCAATTCTAAAAGATAATCAACACAACACAATTTCTCAAGAATGTATATGTATTGTCAGCATGGATGGTTACTAAACAACAAACAAACGAACAAACAAACAAACAAACAAACAAACAAACAAACAAACAAACAAACAAAGACTGCGGTGGACATGGACACCAGTGATTTCGTCTGTAAGTAAACAAAAACTAATTCACACGTCATGATGGATTATAATATATACTAAATATTTTTCGAAAAATCTTCCGTGGAATAAGAGATAAAACCAAACTTGACATCTATTGTGTCTTGAAGTCTGATAAATTGGTTCTTCTTCATAAATGGGCATGATAAAATAAAAGAAAATATATCAGTTTACTCTTGTCCTTCGATCCAGATCATCCACACACTTTTGACCTTTCCGCTTGTGTGTGGAGTTAAACATATCTTGAAGACTGGTGCCTTATTCATTATTATTATTTATTTAATTTTATTTATAATTATGACAGCAGCAACGGCACAGTTTTAACAAGGTTTTGGTGTGAGTGCGCATGCTTGACATATGTTATATGTATAAGTGGGTGCATGTTTGTGTGTGTGTGTGTGTGTATGTGCATGTGAGTGTGTGTGTGTGTGTGTGTGTGTGTGCATGTTTGAGTGTGCGTGCGTGCGTGTGTGATTGTGTATGTTGGCAGCTTCTGGTAACTCTTTGACAAAAAAGTGTTTGTGTTAGCACGCGAGTCTGTGAGAGTGTATCGTCATTTGTGTACGTTTGTGCGTGTGAGTACCCATGTTTATATTTGTGCGTGTGTTTAAGTGTGTCTGAATGTGTTTATATATGTGAATATGTGTTATGTTCATGTGTATGAATGTGTGTATACGTGAGGGTGTTTGCAATATGGTGTGTGTGTTTGTGTGTGTGTCTGTGTTTGTATGTTTGTGTGTGTGTGTTATTTTTTGCAGAGTGTGACTCAGGACTTCATTAATAATAGACTCGTGAATATGCGCTTTCATTCCTAGCAGTATTTTACTTCATGGTAGACACACGACAGATAGACAGTGAAAATATTTAATGATGAACAAGTAGTCATTTAGAAATGACCTCTCTGATATTTGACATTTTTACAGGCAGATAAGTAACAGTGGACAACTTGAAATAAATTTAACAAATAAATTTGACTGATGAATTATAAATATTTAAAAATTTGTAGAGAGGTGTAAATTTGAGTGATGATTTATAGATATTTAACACTTTGTAGAGAGGTGTAAATTTGAGTGATGAATTATAGATATTTAACACTTTGTAGAGATATTTTTAGCTTATGAACAGAAAAACATTTCATAGCTGGACTCTCAGGTTCACATTCGAAAAGCAATCATTTTAATATTAGTAGACGTTTGAAAACTCTATGAGTAGACGTTTGAGAACTCAATGAGTAAACGTTTGAGAACTCAATGAGTAAACATTTGATAACTCAATGAGTAAATGTTTCATAACTCAATGAGTAAACATTTGAGAACTCAAAGAGTAAACATTTCAAAACTCAATGAGTAAACGTTTGATAACTCAATGAGTAAACGTGTGACTGTCGCCGCTATACTCTGGGGTGACTTTGTAATAATGACTTATACCAACTCTGTATAATTAGTTATGATACAAGACATCTACAAGTGCCGGTGCAGAGCATGGGTCACTGGTTAAATATGTATATCTGCAACTGTTACGCTGATATACTGGTACGTCGCCAATTTGGCTCCGCCCCCAACTCAGATTCAGCTGAGATTTAATGTTTATGAATAATATATATATAATGATTACAATTAACGAACAGAGGACAAGACGTACTCATTACATTATCACTTGAACTACGAAAATAACGATAGAACTAACAAACACGCGTTTTAAAAATAATAACAAGAAATTTAATAAAAGAAAAAGTTAACAAGATTTAGAAAATTCAGTTCATCCTAAGCCAGTTCATTGGACTGAAGTCACTGTCTGAATAGGCACTTAGCTTAAGCACAGAAATGACGTCAGTCTTGTAGACTTGAATTTTCCAGTCAATAGATCGACACGCCCCAATTCAGCCGGGACAAGTAGAACGGCCACACAGGCACAGCCACACAGGCAAACAACAGGCAGCAATAAACGAGCAGCCGAGAATACACCATAACAAGAAAAAAACCCTGCAACACAAACAATTGCAAAGCCTAAGTGTCCAGTCCAGTGCTCGATTAATAATTACTAAGTTTGGCATAGGCCTCTGAAAGGAAGAATATTAATATATTCATAAATAAAACATAGTATATAACATCCTAATAAAACTTAACCATTCACACAAATACAAAGACGCTTTTACCTATATAGCCAGGGTTTTCTTCTCTCATATACGATCCAGTGTTGTTTTGGGCGGACTACCCTTTCAGTCATCACCCTCAGACGATTTTTCAGGAAGTAGTGAAGATAACATTTTCACCGTGGTTTTTATTACCCTGCTTAGACCAGCTTCTGACCTGTTCAATTCATTAGCTCTAAGATGATTATGTCCCTCTAACAACTCTAACCACCCGCTAAGCGTACACACTGACCACACGCTGACCGCCTCGCTCGCAGACTTCAATCACCGCAGACATCAAACGCCAGTCCCTAAATCTTCCACACATGTCTCTCATTCATTTCAGGGCTTCCCTTCTCTGTAAACAGGACGCAATACGCACTCATTCCACAAATGAAAATTTATATAAAATATATATGTGGGAATATTTTCCCATCATACAACAGTGACTAAGGAACTGGTGCACAATTAAAAAATAAACATCAAGACATTTGAAATCTATTTGCAATTTATGCCACTACACTTTCGGAGATATCGTATTTATGAGCTAGACGTTTTAATTGTACCACAGATGTTTGTTACGGGTTACGAATTGTAACAAAGGTAAGTGTGAGAGGGTACGAATTTTATCAATGTAAGTGGTCTATAAAACAAGAGAGAGAGAGAGAGAGAGAGAGAGAGAGAGGGAGAGAGAGAGTGAAAAAGAGAGAAAAAAAGAGAATGAGATCCATTGACTCTAGTAAAGGAAATCGACGGTACACGTGCTTTGAGAATGGAAACACTGGGTTTAATCAGATAAATTGAGTCAGGGAACAGAAGTTTGGGTTTGGTTGTATAGAATAAAACCTTAACTTATTAATAACTTAATTATTACAAAAGGACATTCAAAATCACAATTTAAAATATTGTCTGATTAATTGATCCGTTAAGTCATAGGTGGGTGCACACTATAAATCTTTGTTTGAAAATTTTTGTTTTGTAAGAGACAGAATGTATCGGTTGGGTGAATGCAGGTTCGATCGGTTTCGAGTGACTGACTCTTAATTTTGACACGGAGCGGTTTCCACCTCTTTCCGATTTTCAAGAGATTTCTAGCGTGCGTGTCCTGCGCACATGGGACCGATTTAAGAAATAGACACAGTGCCCATGTTCAATACTCACAAAGGAATAATAAAGAGGTTGGGAATCACTTGTAGCTGTTTCGCCCCGAGCGGGCTTCGAACCCCTTCCACTTCTGCCAGATCCTAGTGCCTTGACTGTGTTCCTTCACTCTGCTCTTTAACCCTTTCACGTGCATGGACCTTCATTCTGTACATTAACCATTTTATACCCACGGGCCTTCATTCTTTCCTTTACCATTTCACAAGCAGGGACCTTCGTTCTGTTCATCAACCCTTTTACTTGCATTCATTCTTTTCATTAATCAATTTACAAGCAAGCAACCACTCTTACAAGAAGGTGAAAACGGCGCCAGCGTGCTCGGAAAACAATTTAGACTCTTCACTAAAATCCTCTTAACTCGAATGTGAACCATGAGCCTGTGTAACCAGGGGGGCGCAAATAAAATATGCAGACTAGGTCAGTCGGCGTTCGACTTTAAGCATCTATGTGAATGCAAAGATGTATATAAATAAATGTCAGCTGATTACGTAAACAGTCTGCACGCGACACTGAGGATCACTTGATTGTATTTTATCAACGGCCAGGGTATTGGAGAATCAACATCTTGCCCAAAACCCTGCAAAACGTTGGACATCTGAATTTGAATGTGTCAGTTGAAATGTCTGTTGTAGCTGGTATTACTGTATCGATTAGTTTTAAGAGTCAGGAAAAGAGAGAGATAGTATTTATCTGAATGCATGTTTAAGATATTGTTACAGAATTTACTGTATTCCCCTATCTCTATGATGGGGAAAGTAGATTCCATTCTATCGGTTATATGTGTTAAAATAAAACACTGCATTGTTTTTGTAGTTATATATAAAGTACCTGAATGTTTAATGAGTGAATTAAGCCTATTTGAGTCATGTGTTAAGTAAGATTCGTTTAGAGGTGTATTGTTTCTCTGTTCTTATCAAGACTAATATATGTGGCTTGAGAAAATTGTAATATTGGCGAATATTTGATCTGATTGGTTGCATAACTTTAAAGTGAATGAATAAAAATAAATTGTTTTGTTTTGTTTTGTGAATTAACTTTGACATAATTTCTTTATTCATTTTATTTCACTGTTTATTCTTTCTCTTCGATTTCGTTAAATAGTAGGATTTGTACTGTTCTCGTTGTTCCTTCTGTCGTGTAACGTCACTTTATGTTTTAAGATGTTCACGTGACAAGCTCGTTTGATAATTGTGGTGAAGTATTCGTTTTGAATCTCAATTTTGTTGTTGCCTAATTAAGGAGGGAGGGGGCTGAACCCATATGATATTGACAGGTATAGGAAGAGGATATACCCGCACCCGCACCTCCCCCCCCCCCCCGGAAGTGGGAATAGTCTGTAAGTCGGGGATCTTGGATTTCGTTATTAATAATAATAATTAATGTCGTATCTCAGATTCCTTTTTGTGCTGGGGCGCTGGGTGGGGCTAACGATTATCATCAGATTAAAGCTTTTACTGACCATACAAACCTCTTGTACGTCATAACAAATTTTTAAGTATAACAAATTTATTTTTTTGTTTTTAATTTGACACATATCGAATAATTAAGATAGATAGTTCTTGATATGTGTGGGAACACTTATGGAATTGAGAAAATGAATAATGTTTTATATGAGTGTTGTTAGAGTTGTAATTGAGAAAATGAATAATGTTTTATATGAGTGTAGGTCAAGTTGAAATACTAGATGATACAAAAATACTTTATTTGGCATTCAATTACTATGAAAACTAGGAAATGTAACAGAAATTACTAAAGTTACCTTCCGGAAAGTGTCATGTGTTGTTAGTATGTGTTACATGCCAGTATTTATTTAAAGACCATGCTCCAGAATTTGGATTTAGATTAATTTAAATTCTCTCCCTCACTTATTTTGTAACAGACTGGCTGCCCAGATATACCCTTTAGTCTGGCCAAATTTATTCTCGTAGTTAAGATACGAAATTCAGAGACAGATAAACCTGTGTGACAATTGCATGGACTGAGACATGTTAATCAATTACAACTAATCATACTTGCATACGTCATTCTTTCCCCCACCCAGTCCTATTTGGTCTTTCTCGCAATTGATTTAGTCGACTACGTTAATTGATTAACAAATAAGATTTAATGAAAATTTACAAATAACAAAGTTGAATTAAATACTCGGTCGAATAAGACTACGTATTATCAGCTCTACGATCAAATGTCAATTATTGATTCCAGTTTATTGTCGTTACTCAACTTGCATCTCCCTACTGCTATGGCAACCTTTCCCATCAACTATGGCAACGCTCGCATCCACCCGGCATAATTTGTGTCATCAACTGTCGATCTCCAACTTGAAGTCGTAAGATCACGTGTCAATAACTCAGTCCGGAGCCCCTCACGAAGTCTCAGGATTCAGAGATGAAGAAATCTCAAAACAACGATACAAACTCAAACCCGCTCTGAAAATACAATGATTCTTATGAGCGACAGTTCCTACAGATTCGCAATCTACACATGTGGCCTTGATAATAGCGTAGCTTATTTACCAATGACCGTTTTGTATTTTCACACTTAATAGTTAAATACAATAGTAAAAATACAATCCACATCACGCTCGTGCGTGTTACAATTGAAATGCAACGTTACACACGCAAGAGAATGTAATCCTTTCAAAGAAATATTTATATTTCACAATGAAAGTGAATATGAATTAAAATCACGCACATACACGTTACAAGTATAACTGCAATTAAACACATTGTTTACACAAAAAGAATCATATGAACGTGCTCAAACGTTCTGAGATTATAATCCCATTGATTTAGCTTTATAAATCATTGTCTCATAATTCGACAAGTAATGTAGAGAATGCAATGTTTTGTAGCTTAGCCGTACTGTTATCAAGCCACGTGTTTAGAGAAGGTTGCAGTAAAAGTATAATTTCTACAATAACAGATACGCACATTCACACAATGATATCTTAAATAAAATGCAAGTAATAACTCAAGAAATCGATGTGTTATCTTGTTCAATACACGATGGTTATCGACACAGCGGGCTCCGCTTATCGACTGATTGACTCGCGTAATAATCGATGCCACCGGACAACGTTTCCAAGCGGTTGTTCCTCGCAGAGTACCGATTAATTATTGATTGAATGTAGGGGACGCTTCCGGCTTCCGCCGCTTTCGTACCGATTAGCATTCATACTTGGTTTATAAAGACTCGCGAATTCGGACAGAAAACCGTTAGCTATGCACGCGTCGCTTGGGTGGTCTCCGGCTGTCCGAGATTAGCGGTCAAGCGAGCTGACACGCTATCATAAACGCTGACTGTAAAAGTGCCAAACGACTGGCGACTGGCGAGTCAGAGGAAGTTACATATCATTTGCCCCGACCCTGTTACAGTATGGATACGTATTAAACAAAGACTATAGATTGTCAGTTTGGATACTGAACAACCATGACAATAGACTGTCATTATGGATATTTACTAAACAAGACAATAGATTGCCACTCTGGATATTTACTAAACAAGACAATAGATTGTTAGTAAGGATACTTGATGAACAAGACAACAGATTGTCAGTTTGGATATTTACTAAGCAAGACAATAGATTGTTAGTATGGATACTTAATGAACAAGACAATAGAGTGTCAGTTTGGATATTTACTAAACAAGACAATAGATTATTTGTATTTATACTAAATAAACAGGACAATAGATTATTTGCATTTATACTAAATAAACAAGACAATTGCTTATTTGTATTTATACTAAATAAACAAGACAATAGATTATTTGCATTTATACTAAATAAACAAGACAATAGATTGTCAGTTGAGATATTTACTAAACAAGACAAATAGACTGTGGTGGGTAGTGACTACAATCAATCTGTTTGCATGTATAAAAATAAATATTTAATGCTCAGATGGTGAATTATTACAACATTTATTTCATAATTTTCAATCAAATACTTTTATGTCACGAGAGATATAAGAAATGTTTACGGCAATTGTGTCTTAAGCCTGGCAAATTGATTTTTCTTAATAAATGGGCACCATGGCATTAATAATTAATGTAAGAAACATCACAACATGTCATTAATAGTGTAAGACACAGCTCATCATGTCATTAACATTGTAAGAAACATCTCATTATGTCAGTAACAATGTAAGAAACATCTCATCATGTCATTACCAATTTATGAAACATCTCATCATGTCAATAGCAATGTAAGAAACAGCTCTTCACTTCTCGCTTGCCACTGAATAAAGGATACGTGTAAAATCTTGTGCATTTCTGTTTTACTGTGCATATGAGTTGTGTCTAAGTGTTTTCATTACTAACAGTAATTGTCTTCATGTAAGGACTTGACAGATAAATAGGCAACAAGTAGTCATATAGAGATTTGACACATCCACAGTCTAAATGATAAACAGTGGACATTGAAAGAGGAAGACAATTAAATTTGACACATGAATTTCGACATTGAACAAGACGAAGCAAATTAGACTTTTGACACATGAACTTCTACACTCAACAAGACGAAGCCAATTAGACTCTTGACACATAAACCTCTAAACTGAACAAGGCGAAGCAATAGACGTTTGGCATATGAACTTCGACATTAAACAAGAAGCAATAAAAGTTTGACACACATTCTGTAAGACTTTTGAATTTCGGACTATCAAGTTCAGTTTTGAAAGTTTCTCAAATGAACGTTAGGCTAATTCAACAGGTCAACGTTTGACAGGGGAATAGGTGCAAAACTGAAAGATAAACAGTCAGACATTCGAAATATATTTGTCTCTTGACTCTTTCATAGATATCACACTTATCTACTAGTTACATGCATTTTATCAATGGGGCGTTATGCTATGGGGTACGAATTTTACCAGTGGTATTATAGGACTACCACAGAAAGATCCGTTGTCATTGGACATCATTCAGTTTTCAAAACAGTAAATGAGGAATAAATCAGAATACGTTATTCTTGTGAATGTAGGAACACCAGTATGCTTCTATTTATAGCCTGAGATCGTAACTCATTAAGGCAACAGATATCGACAATAACAATTTACAATAGTTCTTTTCCAATTGACTTAAAACTTACAACTTGGTTTGGGTAAATAAATAGTAAATTTGTCTCGTTCAAAATGTGAGATTTGAAATAGAAAGATACACTGTCATGAGTTGGAGAATGAAGGTTTGATCAGTTCTAGGTGAGTGACTTTTGATAAGGGGCAGTGGCTACGTTTCTCGATTTTTAAACTACTCAGTCTTTTTAGAATGCGCGTCCTGCAGAACACGTGACCGAATAAAATACACACCTTGACCACAACGTTCTCAGTGCTCCACTGACTCTCTAATAAATTACTCTTAAAGCGATCGTGAACCGTGAAACAGTGTTGCTATGGACACAGCACACACACACACACACACACACACACACACACACACACATATATATATATATATATATATAGATAGAGAGAGAGAGAGAGAGAGAGAGAGAGAGAGAGAGAGAGAGAGAGAGAGAGACTACTGTAGTCCTCTTTCGGCTTTAGTTTGACCGTTCAAGTGAGTAAATAAATGTGTGTAATAAATGTAAATACAACATATCAACATTCTGCGCATGTCACGAGAATTACTGTGTGCTATTATAAGTCTTTGTCGTGAAAAATAAGTAGATCTTATCCATGTTTTCCACTTGTGTCAAAATAATTGATTCTATAATGTGAAGTATAGTAACTTTGTACAAGTAAAATAAAGTAGTTTTGTACAAGTAAAAAAGTAGTTTTGTACAAGTTAAAAAGTAGATTTGCACAAGTAAAACAAAGTAGTTTTGTACAAGTAAAATAAAGGAGATTTGTACAAGGAAAAAAAATGTAGTTTTTTACAAGTAAAATAAAGTTGTTTTGTTAAAGTAAAATAAAGTAGTTTTGTTAAAATAAAATAAAGTTATTTTGTTAAAGTAAAAAAAAGTAGTTTTGATAAAGTAAAATATAATTTGTTTTGTTAAAGTAAAATAAAGTTGTTTTGTTAAAGTAAAATAAAGTAGTTTTGTTAAAATAAAATCTTTCCAGCCCCCAAATCAAGCCACTAACTGCAACAAAGACGCATTGTTTTAAAGTGGAGATAATTCATCCCATCATTTATTTTCAGTTTGTTCAGTTATTGCCCTGACTGCCACTTCATTGTGGATTTCAAGAGATAATTCAAGTAAATGTAGTATACAATTAAGGCAAAATTTCTTTAATATTAACGAAACCTATATCTAGACATTCAAGGGTTTAAATAATATTGTTCATTCGGAATTCAAAATGTATACGTATTGACAACAAAGACAGTTTCCATTTAAAATGTACATTTCTCAAACGCTTAAAACTTGGACTTCACAGTACTTTGACACTTACACACACACACACACACACACACACACACACACACACACACACACACACACACACACACACACACACACACACACACACAAATGCAAGAAAATAAATTAGAACCACAATAACAAAACATTTATTGACAAACTCACGTGCTTAACAAGGTGCCCAGATATAAATTAACTAATTCATTAACACTCGGAGAAATCAATGGCAAGCAAAAAGGAACACTCACTTTTACCCCACGAAAATGATAGCACATTATTTCAATAATTCTTTCAAAAATAATAAAATATAAATACAAAAGTCCGATTGCGATAAGTAATAATTTCATAAAACGAAAGAAAAGAACGCTAATTTCACGTTAACTAAATCTCCAATATTTAAAAGATCAAACTGTAAGTTAAAATAATGTCTTCTATATAAAAACGTTAACTTTCAGGATATGTTCTAAAGTAAATGATTGCTATAACTACTCAAACAGCCACTCCCCTGTGTCAAGTCATATATCGACATGTTTGTTTTATACCACTCCTATAGATCATGTGAGAGATGGCTCACCCAATCACAATGCATGTATTACAAAATTGGTAGACTAAACGAACACTGAATAATGAAGTGGTATCTTTAAATGGAATAAAAACGTAAACACATAAGAACCGTTATAGAATGAAATGAAAAACATTAAATGACAATGTTTACAGTTGTCGGAATTCAAACAGATTTATTCTGTATAAAGAATGCTATAATTAAGGTAGTGATTCAAAATTATTTTGGCTTTTAATTGATCAGAGGTAATGATGAATCCGTCTACAAAAGAGTGTGTGATTTCCAAAAGTTATGGATGCAAATGTTTGTGTACTCCTGTGTAGGACGAGTTTCAATATACTTAGACATAGAAACTACAGTACTGCACATGCTATTTTAAGTATTAACTCTAATTGGTTGGTTTACTCCTACATAGAAACTACAGTACTGTACATGCTATTTTAAGTATTAACTCTAATTGATTGGTGTACTCGTATGCTGTAACTACTGTACAGCTTACTGACAAACTAGGCAAACCTTTCTCAATCGTATCACCGTAGAAGAACCCTTCAACAATTTTCAAATTTCAGGGATCACTTGCATGAATTTATGTTACCACTACTTATTTCTATTTTCACAATCACAATTTATTTCAAGTATTTCAAAGTAAACCTTACTTATCTTTTATAAAATAATGTAAGACTGTAATTTAATAATTTTAAAAATTATGGAAGTAAAGTTGAAATTTTAAAACCAATGTACACTTGTTTATTGTTTCGAACTAACCCAGATTTTGCTTTTCCGTTTGACATCATGATCCTCAAGCCACTTCTTAAGATGGAACTCGTAAGATTTTTGCCGAGACTCATTCACTAAACTAAATAAATACAAGATTGGGTTAAGTGCCGAAGTTAGGGGAATTAAAATAATAGTAATGAAAGCTACAATTTCACCAGATACATAGATATCAAATAATGAAAACATATTTACTATGCAAATAAAGAACCAGCATGCCATTTTAACGACCACTGTAGAGGTCAAACGTCCGGCAATGTTCTTGTCCTGAGTGAGAGGTGTCGAATAACTTATCAAGTAGTTCTTCCTTGTTGACCAGCAAACGCACGTCTGTCCAAGTGAGGTGACCAGTATTACGAAGATGAGCAGGACAACTATTCCACAAGAATATTTTTTGCCAGTTCCATCACTGCCAATCCAGCAGACTGTTATTGGAGCACAAATAGCCGTTTGACCATAAAAGACCCAGTTTGACGTCAGAGGTAATAATGGAAAAGCAGCAAGCAAAATGCCAGAAAACCATGCAACCACACAAGCATGCACAGCAGACCGTCCCTTCAAGCAGAAAGCGCGTACTCGAAAACGAAGAGAGATAACTCTGTCAGTGGTGGCGAGAAAGATTATGAATACTGACACTATAGTGGACAATAGTGACAAGAAGCCAGAGAGCTTGCAAATGAAGCTAATTTTCCAATTTTTTTCTGATATAAAATAACTGTTATGATAAACATAATCAGCACCAATAATGAGAGACATATATATGCCCATCAGAAAATCTGCCATGTTCAGATTGAAGATAAAAACAGTGTAGTCCATATTTAAGGGGATTTTCCGAATACAGAGTCTCATCATTATACAGCATGCATTACCTACAAGTGACGTCAACGCTATCAACCAGACGAGGAAGCGATGAAAATCAAAGTGCAAAAGCTTTTCGCAAGAAGAAAAGATATCTAGATCTGAAAGACACAAACCTTTGGTGAATTGTTGTGGCAGGTTTTCTTTACAGCAAAGTCTGTAATTCCATGCAAACACAGTCTCAAGTTGTTTTAATCCACGAAAAAGATTTTCAGGAAATACTGCGAGTGGTGTTCCTCGTGAGTCAAATATTTTTAGTCTTGGCAAATACAAAAAGCCAGTAGTATCGATTACCTCTACTCGGCTATATGATATGTTAAGAAAACTAATGCCTGGAAAGTTTTTGAAGTTAGTACTGTTTAAAATGCGTAAATCAGTATGCGACAGGTCAACACTTTGTAAAAAATAATTTTGAAGGACGTGCACGTCATTAGTTAGCGTCACTAGAGGATTTCTGGCAAGGGTCAATTTTTTAAGCATTTTTAGATTTAAGAAAGCATTTGTATTAATGGAAGTAATCAAATTATCACTTAAATCAATATCCATCAAGTTAGGATTGGACAATTGCATCACGTGATCAATGCTGCAGTGTGTTAAACTTAATCTAATTAAATATTTATTTGAAATAACGTCGTTGAGGGACATCCCAGAGAAATCTCCATCCAGAAATCGAAGTTGTGAAAACGTCATAACTGAAATACGTTGTCTG
Organism: Sinotaia quadrata; assembly: GCA_028829895.1. Taxonomy (NCBI): domain Eukaryota; kingdom Metazoa; phylum Mollusca; class Gastropoda; order Architaenioglossa; family Viviparidae; genus Sinotaia; species Sinotaia quadrata. Next base: position 101,537,404 of record CM054179.1, on the reverse strand, counting down.
CAAATGAATGCCAATCCTTGACACAGGCAGCCATCAGGACAACGGAATTCACACAGAATCTCATCATGGTGATTGGGGCAATGGGGAATTCCATCACACACGTTGTCCACGGGTACACAGATTCTCGAATTGAAACAACGAAAAAATCCCGGACATACATACACCTCGCATCCCATCTCGTCCTCGTGATCCGGACAGTCATACACTCCGTTACAACGGACAAACACAGGAAGACAATAGCTCAACTCGCCATGACACTGGAAGTGTGTCATAGGGCACGGATCAGAAGGTGAAATTTTAATTTGAGAGAAGCTTCCTTTTTTGTCAAAGTCAATAATAGCAGGAGGATATATGGTTAGAATAGTGGTGGAAGTAAATTTATATGTACACGAGATCTCTTCTGATCCGTCAAAACAATCCTCCCTTCCGTCACACCGATCGCCGTTGTTGCATTGACCATTCCTGCATACTCTATGTGAACAGGTGTCGTGAGTACAGAACGTTTCGTCAGATCTGTCTACACAGTGAAACCGGAAATCACAGACTAGTGTGAAAGAAATTGTTTTCTTTCTGTCGTCACACACAAAAGTAGCTATTCGCGTGACATCCTCGATTCGCATCAACCTTTCACCAACGTGACCTTGAATGAATTTGCCATAGGAGAGTGGACACCACTTCAAATATTGTGTCTCCCCACAAAAACTGTCAGGACTACAAGATAGAAAATCATAAGTCACATGACCCTTCGCACATCGTATAAGTGAGTGTCTCGAAATAGTTTCATTTAATAACCGACCATCATGTTTAGGAAACTGTACAGATTTTTCTGTGTTTAGATAATTACTTTGTGCATCGGATTGACAAATGAAATTATATATACTGTTGTCACTGCACAATGTAGCTTGTATAGTCCATGGTGAACACGGAGAACAATAGGCACACAATTCGTTTGAAAGAATTAATTTAAAATACAAGGTGATATTAGCATTATAAGCTATTGATCCGTCCACCCACGTAAATATTTGTTTGTACATGGATGCGGTTTTAGAAATTCTTCGATTGAGCCCGATGTGTGCAGGGCCATCTTTTTGTTTTGTGTAATGAATCAGTCTCTCTATTGCTTCTTTTTCCATCTCAGTTTTGGGCATGACCAAATTTCCACCTCGAATTTGACACTGCTCTTGAGCGTTTTGCCAGTTAAGGCCATTCTTTGATTTGTGGAAACTGTAACACTTGTTTTGAAAGGCCACGGAGCCATTACAGGCCGGACTGGTGAAAGGGCATTCTCGTTCGTCTTCTCCACCCAGACACTCAGTATCTAAGTTGCATTCCAAATGTCGTTTGAAGGTCGGGTAATGAGACACTGAGCAATTATACAAGCCTCCATTGATTAGAGGCGGGACGTGACTCTGCGGGTGAAAGGTGAAGATCATCATAAATCCTGTTCCTTCACTAAAGTCGTTAGTTACGAAGCGCAAGATCAGCGACCTGTTATAAATGGAATTCACGATGAAGTGATTAGAGCACTCTTTCCACACAGGAACAGCATTACCTATTTCGTCAACTGTAGAGAGTTCCAAGTAGCCGTCATTACACGAACTTCCACTATAAAACTCTACTCTCCGGAAACTAACCATTATTGAGTGATTGACAGGGACATCGAGTTTAGTAGATGCATTCATAAATTTGGGGTATCTTCCTATTTCTTCAAATCCTGGTGACGTCACATCACCTGATTGCGGTGAATGGAATATTACAGGTAAAGTAAGTCTTAAAGACATTGACGTCACTTTGATTTGGACTTGAAACTGTGGAAAGTATGTCGAGTACTTGGAAACTGGACCTGAACGAATATAAAGACAGCAGGAAAGGGAGGCAACAATTTCTTTGTTGAAATGGTCATCACAAGTTTGAAATGAAAGTAATTTGTCGTCATCCATAGCGTCGTTTTCGCTTGATTTTAGGACGGTGTCACCCATGCATGGTTCGTTCAGTTGCAGTGTCGCTAAAAGAAAACAACCGTCAGGGGCGATAACCTTCCACTGACAAAAGTCTAGGAGAGAGTTGAAAGAGCCACGAGCGACAATGCCGATAACAGACACTTGTGTGTAATAATCCATGAATAATATGTGGTCAGTGCAGTCCCCTGTAGTAAAGGTAGCATGTCCAGTAGTCTCGTTAATATTTCGGCCATCATTTATGACGAGAATAGATTTACTATTTGCCGCTTTCGTCAAATTTGTATTCTCTGAGGTCTCGTTTGGGCTCCAAGTATAGTTTTCTCTGACGTCATTTTTATCTTGTCCCGAACTTGTCAAAAGCGTGGCATGTTCGGAATCACTGTGAAATGTAATGATATCAGTTGTAATTTGCCGGGTTCCCAGCATTGATTGCATATTCTTCAAAATAATATCTGCAATGCTTAGTTTGTAAGAGTTCACTGCCCAAAAGATTAAAAACAGGTCAACCAGTATAACCGAGATATACATAATTTTTAATGAGATGTTTGAAATAATATAGTAAGTGTGTACACTTTCAAAATATTTAATAATTATATAATACAGTTAAGTTTCTATTTACCACATTTATGCGAAAGCTTTGTATTGCTTCAAAGAGATAAAAATAAATTAGATTTTATACCACAGGCTGTAAGAGAGAAATTCATGATCACTTTAAGTTTTCCGTTCTTTAGATCTCTTGCCAGACGACCACGTGACAGACAAAAGACCTACTGACAAGAGTCTTGCAGCTCGCTCTCGCTTAAAATTGAATTAAATACACAAAGTGAAAAATTAAAAAAGATAAATGTCCGTTGGCAGATTTTTAAACTTAAAATACTTGAATCAGTGTCATTGTGCGGAAACAAATCACGTTAAATTTTCGTGGACTGAATCTTGACAACCAACTAGCTATTTATGTCAGTTCAGATATTTTTCAAAGATTTTTGCTTGAAATCGGTGTAAACTGGAAGCCTCCCCACAAAGAGAAAAGAAAAAAATGCTTTATTAGTCTGTGGAAATATTTTTCTTAATGATTAATTCTCTGTTATAAATATTTTTTTAAAGTACATTAAATAAATAAAGAAATGAATTTCAAGACTGTCTAATGCAATTCAGGTTAATATGCAGTGTTCTTGAGAGAGAGAGAGAGAGAGAGAGAGAGAGAGAGAGAGAGAGAGAGAGAGAGAGAGAGAGAGAGAGACAGTTTGTGTGTCTGAGTGTGTGTGTGTGTGTGTGTGTGTGTGTTTGTGTGTGTGTGTGTGTGTGTGTGTGTGTGTGTGTGTGTGTGTGTCTGTCTGTGTTTTTGAAAAGAAACATTTATACATTACCAACGAACGGAATTACAAATCATCATTCCGAGATAGGACAGAAAATCGAAAAACATTTCTGGATATTAAAAGGGATAATTTATCTATGTCACGTTATCAAATCGAAAAGAACGCAGATAAAAGTCGCGGGGAAAGAAGACAATCTATCAGATTTCTAGCTAGTCTCGTTCCAATCCTAGTGGAAAAAATAAACAAGAGATAAATTTATGTTTTACATCCATTTACAAAAATAAACAAGAGATAAATTTATGTTTTACATCCATTTACAAAAATAAAAACAGGCCTGAAAAAAACGTGATACAATTTTCTGTATTTCAAATTGCAAAGTAAGAAAACTTTTTTACACGACTTTTCTCAAGCAATCAAATAATGGATTTGTTCATGATGCTATTAACAAAATAATTCCTCATTGCATGAATTGTACACGAACATAAAGAAAAGAAAAACAATAATATTGGTAGAATGATTTTCAGCCATATAAATCTTTGTTAAGTCCGTGGAAAGAATTTATTGCGTGACTGTTCGATTGGTTATTAGAGACAACTTAAATAAGTGTGAATTAAAATATGCATAATCTTATATGTGAATGGATTTACAGGCCTACAATGCTAATACCGATATACATAAAACTTGTCTTTCTCTTGTTGCCTTTCGGAGGTCACACCTTTAGCTTATTTGGTGAAACATCTTTCGTATCTACTGGTAGTAATAACACTTGTCGTAAAGGTCTGCTAAATAATTCTGATGTAATATCACCTGTAGTCCTGAAACAGAGTTCCGAGACATGGCGAGAAGACCTGAGTACTGTTAGCTCTGGAAATACTGATGAGACATTGTCCAGGCGAGAGAATAGTTATTTCGCTTTTATGGAATCGGATTCTGAATATTTATCATCAGTCAGTAGAACATTTCATGAAGGAAATCTTGATGTAACAGAAAATTTCTATATTAATGCTAGCAATTGCAAAGATCAGAAATATGTTTATATTTCTTCGCTGGAAGGATATTTATATGGAGTTGTGGAAGATAGCAATGATGTTGGTGCCAGTGTAAATTGTTTCTGGAAAATCACTGTACCAGAAGGATATTCCATGATGGCCACTGTCGAAATGTTGAAAGATCATTGTTCCGTAAATGCTTGGATAGAAGTCAGCGAAGAAAGAATATTAAATAAAGACAATCTGCTCGCAAGAATTCGGTGTTCGGCATGGCTATCTAAAAAAGTCATTGTTACTCTTTCAAATAATCTATTCTTCCGGTTTCAAGAAGTGTTTACTCTTCCTGGCTATACAATTGCACAATTTCAGCTATCTTTCAACGCAGTAACCAAGTCTCTTCGACGATGTTTACCAGTTGTTTACGAATCCTTGCACATTGGTTATATTACGTCACCCGGGTTTAGTGAAGATAGTGAATACCCGACATACATAAATGCCTCATTTCAACTTGACGTACCCGAACAGCACACAGTAATGATCAGTTTTCAGAGGTTCGATATAGAAAAAAATTATCGTAAAGAATGCGTTATTGACAAAGTTAACTTGTTTACCATAGACGTTAACGGAAGTTTGAATCTAGAATGGAGTGAATGCAGAGAAAACATGATTCCAACGCGTGTTTACAATACGTCACTGCTTGTCAATTTCGTCACTGATGGCGCATTTGGCGGTCTTGGATTCAAAATGTTGTTTTCGATTCACCCAGTGACTCAAACCCCATTACAGTTTGACAACGGCCTCTTTGACTGCTCTGTTCCGCACTACGTCATGTTTAGACGTCACCTGGAATGTAATCTGGAACCAGAGTGCCAGGGTGGGATAGACGAAAACAACTGTCCTTTCAGTAGTCCTGTTTGTAACGGTACACTGGCATTGGAAAGGAAATGTTATACGTATCATAAAGCAGAAGCAGGTGTCTCTTGGAATTTCGCAAGACATCTCTGCCAGGATCGCGGAGGTGACCTGGCGATGATAAAATCCTCTAGTGAACGGGATGCCGTAAGAAACCTGTTGTCTTACGTAAAAACGCTGGAACCTGTATTTGTCGGACTGACCAATAAGGCTACTAGTCTTAATTATGGAGCGGGTTCTTTGTATGCAAAACTGTGGCATTGGGTCGATGACACAGTTGCATACAAAGTAAATATTACAGGCATTATCTATAATCAAATGCAATTGTGTACTATATATATTCAGTACAATCCTTTATCGCTGCTTACAACTCACTGTTATGTGCAACAATACACGCATTATATATGCGAAACGGAAGTGAAGAAAGCTGAATCAGTAAACAAAGTAAATATCGATTTTCCAAGTTCCATGGACATGGAAGGAAGCTTGAAAACGTCTAACGCAACTCTAGTCTGGTGCAATGATGGCCACGTGACTCACAGTTATTTGTCTTGCGTGACAGGGAGTTCTTGTGGGGAGGATTCGTTTTCACTCTGGTGCTTGATATCCAACGCCAACATTGTGAAAAGCATCGAATTGGAGACACATAATAATGACCTTGACGTTTTCACAAGGACATCGATGTTCATTTGTAATGACGGTAAACGGACATTGCAATATACAATGACATGTGACTTCAAACGTGACTGCATAGATGGATCGGACGAAAACTTTTGTCAGTATGATCATCGGTGTCCAGAATATACCTGTCGCAATTCGCAGTGTATCAGATTTAAACAGGTTTGCGATTACATTATTCACTGTTGGGACGGTTCGGATGAGGACATGTGTTCATATATACTTATTTCAAATGCAGTAATCCACGTAAGAGATACAATTTCTCTTCCGACAATAATTGACTTTGACATCGAAGAAAATATTATTTTAAAACAACTTCATCCCTCATCACCGTGTCCTGTAACTCACTTTCGTTGCCATGGTGAGCTAAGTTATTGTCTTCCTGTTTACCTACGCTGTAACGGAGTATACGACTGCCCCGATGGTGAAGATGAGGACGATTGTAAGAGATATGTCTGTCCTGGGTTGTATCGGTGTTTTAACTCATCCATTTGCGTCCATGTAGACCATCTGTGTGACGGTTGGCCACAATGTCCAGAGCGTGACGACGAAATGTTATGTGGATTTCGCTGTCCCATGGAATGTCGCTGCCAGGGACTAGCTCTCAACTGTCACCAGTATTTTCCTGTTGCTGCCTACCCAGACATACGTTATCTGGATGCAAGCGACTCCAAACTGTCAGTTCGTGACGTGTTAAAAAATGCCAAACTTGTCTGGTTAAGTTTAAGCCGATGTAACATTGAACACGTTCACGAAATGTTAAATCCTAATCTAAAAAGTTTCGATTTAAGTGACAACTTGCTCACTTCTTCTGACTTAACTGTATTTTACAAACTTTCAAATCTCGTAGAGTTAAACTTGGCTGGAAATCCAATATCGTATTTGAAACAACCCAAAGGGAATTTTGAACACAGTCATCTACAACGACTGGACCTGTCACGCACTTCATTACTTCTTTTTGACAGCTCAGCATTGAAATCATTTCGTCACATTAATTTTCTCAACATTTCTTACGGAACCATTGAGGCTATCGGGGATTCTGGCTTCATTCATGTCCCAGAACTTAAAACGTTAGATATTCGAGGAAACACACTGGAAATATTCTCCAAAGACTTACTGAAACAATTACCCCAACTGGAAGTTATTTTTGCTGAAAACTATAGATTTTGCTGTAAAACAATGCTGCCAGAACAATTTCATGAAGATTTCTGTTTTGCCCCCAAAGATGAAATTTCGTCGTGCGAAGACCTTCTGCGTTCAAACGTGTACCGACTGTTTAACTGGATCGTGGCATCAATGACAGTCGTTGGAAATGCAGGGTGTTTTGTCTTTAGACTATTTGTGCAAAAGATAACTTCTAGGTCCGGTTATGGGGTGTTCGTTACAAACCTGTGTGTCGCAGATTTTTTAATGGGGCTGTACCTTACTCTAGTTGGAGTGGCAGATCAATTGTACCTCGGGAATTATTTGTGGAATGAGCATTCTTGGAAAAGCAGTGGAATGTGTAAACTTGCAGGATTTTTATCACTTGTGTCAATTGAAGTGTCCTCCATGATCATATTTCTTATCACTCTTGATCGTTTCATCGTCCTTCGTTTTCCTTTCAGCACGTTTTCTTTTCACAGGTGGTCAGCTGCATTGGCTTGTGGGATTGTTTGGACGGTTGCCACAATGCTTGCTGCAATACCTCTGCTACCTATGACGTCACATTGGCAGTTTTATGGCCAGACTGGAATTTGTGTATCGCTGCCTTTAATTCGAAAGGTGTACCCTGGGAAGACTTATTCATTTGGTCTGATAATCATGTTCAACTTTGTATTATTCATTCTAATAGCAGTGGGGCAGTCATTTGTGTATATGTCGATTCGGGTCAACTCCATGACGACCAACACGACAAGAAAATCAAATGTCACGACAATTGCTCGACGACTCTTATTTGTCGTGCTCTCAAACTTCTTGTGCTTTTTTCCCATCGGTCTTCTGGGACTGCTGGCTACCGTTGGCACACAAATTCCCGGGGAAGTCAACGTTGCCATGGTAATTTTTATCCTTCCTTTAAATGCAGCGCTTAACCCTTTTTCTTATACTTTAAACATGTTGGCTGAGAAGAGACGAAAATCGAAGGAATTGGAACTGCTGGTACTTCTGAAGGATCGTCTGCAGTCTGAGAAAACTGAAAGCACTTCATCCAGATATAGAAATGAAGTGGAATAACGAAAGTCATTCTTTTGCCAAAAACGTCTTTGTTACTAATTTCAGTTGACCTAAACAGTGAAATTCAATCCTGAAATTTCTCTTCTAATGCTATTAATTAAACAACGTTATGAATAAACCTTCAGAAGTGAAAGTTCTTTCATTCTGTATTTTCTCAGTGTTGATAACAGTTATCGTATGATATGTAGTGTTTCAGCATACATTAAAATAATAACCTGTACTGAATATTGAATTCAGGCAAGGTAAATAAATTCTAATTGAAATAAAATATCAGGTAAGTAGTATACCTTCGTCATTAATGTAATCGTGTCCCTTCTACTAAAGTGTATTGTAACCGTGACGTTTTTACTAATGTGTATTGCAATCGTATCCTTTATACTAATGTGTATTGTAACCGTGTAATTTCTACTAATGCGTATTTTAAACGGGTCCTTTCTACTAATGTGTATTGTATCTCTCACCCTGCTCTTAATGTGTATTGTAATCGTGTCTTTTCTACTAAAATGTGTATTGTATGCGTGTCCTTTATAATAATATGTATTGTAATCGTCACCTTACTCTTAATGTGTATTGTAATAGTGTCCTTTCTACTAATGTGTATTCTTATCGTGTCACTTCTACTAATGTGCATTTCAATTGTGTTCTTGCTACTAATGTGTATTAAAGCATTTCATTGCTAACTTTTACAATTAAAAATAAACAAAAAATAAAACAATCAAACGGTGCTTGATAAATTTGCTCCCTATCAGCACAACGTTATTCCTACTCGTTTAGCAATAAGTAATACAATGATAACTATCCGTTTGGAAACGTGTACTACAGTGCTATTCTGTATTTCTGTCGTCATTGTAAACAGTTGAAGGAAAGGGGAATTAATGGAGTCTCTTCCTTAATATGCTTGTATACCTGCGTCGTCTTTTACTTCCACAAGAGTTTCGCAATAATTCAATGTTTCAATGGCCATTTTAGAAATGGTTCATAGGAATATTTAATCACTTTTTTTTGTTTTTGAGTTTAACTCTCTCTCTATTCATCACTCTTCTGAATCTTACAACGAAAATTAGGACGGAGCAGAATGTCGTCATCTGAAATACAAGTTATTTTGAGGTGTTTATAATTCAAACAGCATTACAACAATAGTAAAATCCCATTGGAAAAAGCAGCAGGATACATAAAAATCCTGAATTAAAATATAGAAACACGTAAGCTTATAGTGTTTTTGTTTGTGTTTATGTTTGTGTGTATGTGTGTGTGTGTATTTGTGTACGTGTACTTCATATCACGTTCATGAAAGTTAGGTGAATTTGTAATATTGGTAATAGATTACACTCGCGCACGCACGCAAACACACACACACACACACACACACACACACACACACACACACACACTCACTCAAGTAATGACAGGTTAAATGTGGAAATCATTCCCACATTTAGAATAATTCCATGACTTAATATTTCCTGATACATGAATCGCTAACTGGAGTCTTGCAGATAAAACAAAAGTTTATTACAATAGTTGTGGTACTTACACATGACTTAAGTGAATATTTTTTAAAGTAAGTTAAATGTTTAAATGTTTTAAATGTTTAAGTAAGTACAGCTGTAAAAATAAAAAGAGGGGCGCGTGAGCTTGCTATATTTTGTGTCTTGTTAGAACTATTTTTAATAAGCATTGAAGATGTTTGTTATACAACATCGAAGAGACTATTTTATTTAATATACGCACACGTTAAATGATAATATTTTTCCTCCATCAAAGTGTGGATAGAAAAAAACAAGAACATCAAATGTAAAGGTCCATAAGATCAAGGTTGATGTCGAAGAATGTCATTAATGATAATTTAAAGAGGGAGTAGATGACAACTAGAATCTAAATAATAGCATCAAAATAACCCCCCTATACCAAAATACTAACAACAACAAAAAAAAAATGAGAAGAAAAGAAGTAAAGTCTATAGGAGAGGTCTGAAGGTGTGTGCGCGCGCGCGCGTGAGTGAGTGAGTGATGTCCTAACAACACAAGCAAAGAAGACTTATAGATCTGTAGTGTGTGAACACAGTCTGTCACTCTACCGAAACACTCACAAAATCAACTCGACTGACTGCAGTCATATGAACAAGTCCTGATGCGAATAGAAACTCCTTTACTTCAGTGTTTAGCAGCGTTATAATAATTATTACGGAGAGGTTTATTTTTAAAGCAACTCACTTAAAAATTTATATTTAATAATTCATTTATGGTATGGTAATAGAAAATATGTCACTTTAGTATTTATCAGCGTTATAATAATTATTAACAAGATATATTTTTAATGCAACAAACTTTAAATTTATATTATTCATTCATGTTATGGTGATAGAAACAATAGCACTACTAACTGAAAACGGCTGAAGTAGACATTACGAAATGGAGTAACAGGATATCCGTCGTTAGATGGTCGACAACTCGTAATTTAATCTTTAGTTTGTAATAAAGTGCTCGAAACTAAAACCCAGACAAATGATCTAATATAAATTATAATTTATCAGACGAATGTTAGTAATTACTTCTGGAAAAAAATGATAAAATTAAGAGAGGGGGTCGAAAATCCCATTTATGCATTCGGAAGGTGGGTAGTGTTGAAAAAAATCCACCATGCTACAAGTAAAGATTAGGAGGATCAAACATAACACTTTTTTGTATACGTGCTAAATAGGAGGGCTGCTACTGATTCGCTATCTTTGGATTTCTGACAAAAGTTCATTTAATTTGTTCATAAATATGCAGAAGGAACTTGCTATGCGCATGCCCCTTTTACTAATACAATCTTTCATGCTCATAGTAGCAGATCTGGGACACACCCTTTTCTACAGATCTGGACACACCCTTTTCCCATAGATTTGCGTCACACGCTTTTCCGATCAACATAACTGTTCCGTGTTTGATTAGAATTTTATTTTTACTTGTACAACAAAATCTAACACCGACCAATGAACTTGCAATCGTAAATCACAACCTACTTATAGTATGTCGATAACTAATGTTTTAAAATATTTTTGATAGATTGTCCCTAAACAGTAACGCCCATGTGAACACTTAACGAATTTTAAAAAATGAACAGTGCTGTATATGAGTGTCTAAAATGGCTGAGAAAATAGAATATATAAAAATATTTTATTCGGCATTCACTTTCTTTGTAAATAGAAGTGTAAAAGCAATTCTAAAAGATAATCAACACAACACAATTTCTCAAGCGTGTATATGTATTGTCAGCATGGATGGTTACTAAACAACAAACAAACGAACAAACAAACAAACAACAAACGAACAAAGACTGCGGTGGACATGGACACCAGTGATTTCGTCTGTAAGTAAACAAAAACTAATACAAACTTGGTGATGGATTATAATGGTTACTTCATATTTTTCGATCAAACTCTTTCGTGCAATAAGAGAAAAACGAAACTTGACATCTATTGTGTCTTGAAGTCTGATAAATTGGTTCTTCTTCATAAATGGGCATGATAAAATAAAAGAAAATATATCAGTTTACTCTTGTCCTTCGATCCAGATCATTCACACACGTACGACCTTTCAGGTTGCGTGTGGAGTTAAACATATCTTGAAGACTGGTGGCTTATTCATTATTATTATTTATTTAATTTTATTTATAATTATGACAGCAGCAACGCCACAGTTTTAACAAGTGTTTTGGTGTGAGTGCGCATGCTTGACATATGTTATATGTATAAATGGGAGCATGTTTGTGTGTGTGTGTGTGTGTGTGTATGTGCATGTGAGTGTGTGTGTGTGTGTGCATGTTTGAGTGTGTGTGTGTATGTGTGTGCATGTTTGTGTGTGTGTGTGTGCATGTTTGAGTGTGTGTGCGTGCGTGTGTGATTGTGTATGTTGGCATCTTCTGGTAACTCTTTGGCAAAAAAGTGATTGTGTTCGCACGCGAGTCTGTGAGAGTGTATGGTCATTTGTGTACGTTTGTGCGTGTGAGTACCCATGTTTATATTTGTGCGTGTGTTTAAGTGTGTCTGAATGTGTTTATATATGTGAATATGTGTTATGTTCATGTGTATGAATGTGTGTATACGTGAGGGTGTTTGCAATATGGTGTGTGTGTGTGTGTGTGTTTGTGTGTGTGTGTTATTTTTTGCAGAGTGTGACTCAGGACTTCATTAATAATAGACTCGTGAATATGCGCTTTCATTCCTAGCAGTATTTTACTTCATGGTAGAAACACGACAGATAGACAGTGAAAATATTTAATGATGAACAAGTATTTAGAAATGACCTCTCTGATATTAGACATTTTTACAGGCAGATAAGTAACAGTGGACAACTTGAAATAAATTTAACAAATAAATTTGACTGATGAATTATAAATATTTAACACTTTGTACATAGGTGTAAATAAGATTGATGAATTATAAATATTTAAAAATTTGTAGAGAGGTGTAAATTTGAGTGATGATTTATAGATATTTAACACTTCGTAGAGAGGTGTAAATTTGAGTGATGAATTATAGATATTTAACACTTTGTAGAGATATTTTTAGCTCATGAACAGAAAAACATTTCATAGCTGGACTATCAGGTTCACATTCGAAAAGCAATCATTTTAATATTAGTAGACGTTTGAAAACTCTATGAGTAAACGTTTGAGAACTCAATGAGTAAACGTTTGATAACTCAATGAGTAAACATTTGATAACTCAATGAGTAAACGTTTGATAACTCAATGAGTAAACATTTGAGAACTCAAAGAGTAAACATTTCAGAACTCAATGAGTAAACTTTTGATAACTCAATGAGTAAACGTGTGACTAAGGAACTGGTGCACAATTAAAAAATAAACATCAAGACATTTGAAATCTATTTGCAATTTATGCCACTACACTTTCGGAGATATCGTATTTATGAACTAGAAGTATTAATTGTACCACAGATGTTTGTTACGGGTTACAAATTGTACCAAAGGTAAGTGTGAGAGGGTACGAATTTTAACAATGTAAGTGGTCTGGAAAACACGAGAGAGAGAGAGAGAGAGAGAGAGAGAGAGAGAGAGAGAGAGAGAGAGAGAGAGAGAGAGAAAAGAGAGAGAAAGAGAGTGAATAAGAGAGTGAATAAGAGAGAAAAAAAAGAATGAGATCCATTGAATCTGGAAAAGGAAATCGACGGTACACGTGTTTTGAGAATGGAAACACTGGGTTTAATCAGATAAAGTCAGTGAGGGAACAGAAGTTTGGGTTTGGTTGTATAGAATAAAACCTTAACTTATTAATAACTTAATTATTACAAAAAGACATTCAAAATCACAATTTAAAATATTGTCTGATTAATTGATCCGTTAAGTCGTAGGTGGATGCACACTATAAATCTTTGTTTGAAAAGTTTTGTTTTGTAAGAGACAGAATGTATCGGTTGGGTGAATGCAGGTTCGATCGGTTTCGAGTAACTGACTGTTAATTTTGACACGGAGCGGCTTCCACCTCTTTCCGATTCTCAAGATATTTCTAGCGTGCATGTGCTGCGCACATGGGGCCGAATTAAGAAATAGACACAGTGCCCAGGTTCAATACTCACAAAGGAATAATAAAGAGGTTGGGAATCACTTGTAGCAGTTTCACCCCGAGCGGACTTCGAACCCGTTCCACTTCTTCCAGATCCTAGTGCCTTGACTATATTCCTTCACTCTGCTCTTTAACCCTTTCACGTGCATAGACCTTCATTCTGTTCATTAACCATTTTATACCCACGGGCCTTCATTCTTTTCTTTACCATTTCACAGGCAGGGACCTTCGTTCCGTTCATTAACCCTTTTACTTGCACTGAAATTCATTCTGTTCATTAATCAATTTACAAGCAAGCAACCACTCTTACAAGAAGGTGAAAACGGCGCCAGCGTGCTCGGAAAACAATTTAGACTCTTCACTAAAATCCTCTTAATTAGAATGTGAACTATGAGCCCGTGTATCTACGGGCGCCGCAAATAAAATATGCAGACTAGGTCAGTCGGCGTTCGACTTTAAGCATCCATGTGAATGCAAAGATGTATATAAATAAATGTCAGCTGATTACGTAAACAGTCTGCACGCGACACTGAGGATCACTTGATTGTATTTTATCAACGGCCAGGGTATTGGAGAATCAACATCTTGCCCAACATCCTGCAAAACTTTGGACAACTGAATTCGAAAGTGTCAGTTTGTAATGATCTTGTATCAGTAGTAGTTGTTGTTGTTGTTCCTGTATTTGAAAATGACAGTTGTATTGTCTGTTGTAGCTGGTATTACTGTATCGATTAGCTTTAAGAGTCAGGAAAAGAGAGAGAAAATATTTATCTGAATGCATGTTTAAGATATTTACAATTTACTGTATTCCCCTATCTCTATGATGGGGAAGGTAAAAGTGTTACAACATTTACTGTATTCCCCTATCTCTATGATGGGGAAAGTAAAAGTGTTACAGAATTTACTGTATTCCCCTATCTCTATGATGGGGAAAGTAGATTCCATTCTATCTGTTATATGTGTTAAAATAAAACACTGCATTGTTTTTGCAGTTATATATAAAGTACCTGAATGTTTAAAGAGTGAATGAAGCCTATTTGAGTCATGTGTTAAGTAAGATGCGTTTAGTGGTGTATTATTTCTCTGTTCTGAACAAGACTAATATATGTGTCTTGAGAAAATTGTAATATTGGCGAATATTTGATCTGATTGATTGCAGAACTTTAAAGTGAACGAATAAAAATAAATTGTTTTGTTCTGTTTTGTGAATTAACTTTGACATAATTTCTTTATTCATTTTATTTCACTGTTTATTCTTTCTCTTGGATTTCATTAAATAGTAGGATGTGTACTGTTCTCGTTGTTCCTTCTGTCGTGTGACGTCACTTTATGTTTTAAGATGTTCTCGTGACAATCTCGTTTGATAATTGTGGTGAAATATTCGTTTTGAATCTCAATTGTGTTGTTGCCTAATTAAAGGAGGGAGGGGGCTGAACCCATAAGACATTGACAGGTATAGGAAGAGGATATACCCGCACCCGCACACCCCACCCACCCCGGAAGTGGGAATAGCCTGTAAGTCGGGGATCTTGGATTTCGTTATTAATAATAATAATTAATTTCGTATCTCAGATTCCTTTTGCGCTGGGGCGCTGGGTGGGCCTAACGATTATCATCAGATTAAGGCTTTTACTGACCATACAAACCTCTTGTATGTCATAACTTATTTTTAAGTATAAGAAATTTATTTTTTGTTTTTAATTTGACACATATCGAATAATTAAGATAGATAGTTCTTGATATGTGTGGGAACACTTATGGAATTGAAAAAATGAATAATGTTTTATATGAGTGTAGGTCGAGTTGAAATACTAGAAGATACAAAAATACTTTATTTGGCATTCAATTACTATGAAAACTAGGAAATGTAACAGAAATTACTAAAATTACCTTCCGGAAAGTGTCTATGTGTTGTTAGTATGTGTTACATGCCAGTATTTATTTAAAGACCATGCTCCAGAATTAGGATTTAGATTAATTTAAATTCTCTCCCTCACTTATTCTGTAACAGATAGGCTGCCCAGATTTACCCTTCAGTCTGGCCAAATTTATTCTCGTAGTTAAGATACGAAATTCAGAGACAGATAAACCTGTGTGACAATTGCATGGACTGAGACATGTTAATCAATTACAACTAATCATAATTGCATACATCATTCTTTCCCCCACCCAGTCCTATTTGGTCTTCCTCGCAATTGATTTAGTCGACTACGTTAATTGATTAAGAAATAAGATTTAATGAAAATTTACAAATAACAAAGTTGAATTAAATACTCGGTCGAATAAGACTACGTATTATCAGCTCTACGATCAAATGTCAATTATTGATTCCAGTTTATTGTCGTTACTCAACTTGCATCTCCCCACAGCTATGGCAACCTTTCCCATCAACTATGGCAACGCTCGCATCCACCCGGCATAAGTTGTGGCATCAGCGGCAATCCATATATCAACTGTCGATCTCCAACTTGAAGTCGTAAGATCACGTGTCAATAACTCAGTCCGGAACCCCTCACGAAGTCTCAGGACTCAGAGATTTAGAAATCTCAAAATAACGATACAAACTCGAACCCGCTCTGAAAATACAATGATTTTTCATGAGCGACAGTTCCTACAGATTCGCAATCTACAGATGTGGCCTTGATAATAGCGTAGCGTATTTACCAATGACCGTTCTGTATTTTCACACTTAATAGTTAAATACAATAGTAAAAATACAATCCACATCACGCTCATGCGTGTTACAATTAAAATGCAACGTTACACACGCAAGAGAATGTAATCCTTTCAAAGAAACATTTATATTTCACAATGAAAGTGAATATGAATTAAAATCACGCTCATACGCGTTACAAGTATAACTGCAATTATACACATTGTTTACATAAAAAGAATCATATGAACGTGCACAAACGTTCTGAGATTATAATCCCATTGATTTAGCTTTATAAATCATTGTCTCATAATTCGACAATTAATGTAGAGAATGCAATGTTTTGTAGCTTAGCCGTACTGTTATCAAGCCACGTGTTTAGAGAAGGTTGCAGTAAAAGTATAATTTCTACAATAACAGATACGCACATTCACACAATGATATCTTATATAAAACGCGAGTAATAACTCAAGAAATCGATGTGTTACCTTGTTCAATACACGATGGTTATCGACACAGCGGGCTCCGCTTATCGACTGATTGACTCGCGGAATAATCGATGCCACCGGACAACGTTTCCAAGCAGTTGTTCCTCGCAGAGTACCGATTATTGATTGATTGAATGTAGGGGACGCTTCCGGCTTCCGCCGCTTTCGTACCGATTAGCATTCATACCTGGTTTATGAAGACTCGCGAATTCGGACAGAAAACCGTTAGCTATGCACGCGTCGCTTGGGTGGTCTCCGGCTGTCCGAGATTAGCGGTCAAGCGAGCTGACACGCTATCATAAACGCTGACTGTAAAAGTGCCAAGCGACTGGCGACTGGCGAGTCAGAGGAAGTTACATATAATTTGCCCCGACCCTGTTACAGTGTGGATACGTATTAAACAAAGACTATAGATTGTCAGTTTGGATACTGAACAACCAAGACAATAGACTGTCACTATGGATATTTACTTAACAAGACAATAGAGTGTCGGTATGGATATTTAACAACCAAGACAATAGACTGTCATTATGGATATTTACTAAACAAGACAATAGATTGCCACTCTGGATATTTACTAAACAAGACAATAGATTGTTAGTAAGGATACTTGATGAACAAGACAACAGATTGTCAGTTTGGATATTTACTAAGCAAGACAATAGATTGTTAGTATGGATACTTAATGAACAAGACAATAGATTGTCAGTTTGGATATTTACTAAACAAGACAATAGATTATTTGCATTTATACCAAATAAACAAGACAATAGATTATTTGCATTTATCCTAAATAAACAAGACAATTGCTTATTTGTATTTATACTAAATAAACAAGACAATAGATTGTCAGTAGGGATATTTACTAAACAAGACAAATAGAATGTGGTGGGTAGTGACTACAGACAATCTGTTTGCATGTATAAAAATAAATATTTAATGTTCTGATGGTGAATGATTAC
This sequence comes from Sinotaia quadrata, assembly GCA_028829895.1. Taxonomy (NCBI): domain Eukaryota; kingdom Metazoa; phylum Mollusca; class Gastropoda; order Architaenioglossa; family Viviparidae; genus Sinotaia; species Sinotaia quadrata. Next base: position 101,519,665 of record CM054179.1, on the reverse strand, counting down.
AACATTTATTTCATAATTTTCAATCAAATACTTTTATGTCACGAGAGATATAAAAAATGTTTACGGCAATTGTGTCTTAAGCCTGGCAAATTGATTTTTCTTAATAAATGGGCACCATGGCATTAATAATTAATGTAAGAAACATCTCAACATGTCATTAATAGTGTAAGACACAGCTCATCATGTCATTAACATTGTAAGAAACATCTCATTATGTCAGTAACAATGTAAGAAACATCTCAACATGCCATTAATAGTGTAAGACACAGCTCATCATGTCATTAACATTGTAAGAAACATTTCATCATGTCATTACCAATGTAAGAAACATCTCATCATGTCAATAGCAATGTAAGAAACAGCTCTTCACTTCTCGCTTGCCACTGAATAAAGGATACGTGTAAAATGCTTGTGCATTTCTGTTTGACTGTGCACATGAGTTGTGTCTAAGTGTTTTCATTACTAACAGTATTTGTCTTCATGTAAGGACTTGACAGATAAATAGGTAACAAGAAGACATATAGACATTTGACACATCCACAGTCTAAAAGATAAACAGTGGACATTGAAAGAGGAAGACAATTAAATTTGACACATGAATTTGAACAAGACGAAGCAAATTAGACTTTCGACACATGAACTTCTACACTCAACAAGACGAAGCCAATGAGACTCTTGACACATAAACTTCTACACTGAACAAGGCGAAGCAATAGACGTTTGGCATATGAACTTCGACATTAAACAATAAGCAATAAAAGTTTGACTCACATTCTGTAAGACTTTTGAATTTCGGACTATCAAGTTCAGTTTCGAAAGTTTCTCAAATGAACGTTAGGCTAATTCAACAGGTCAACGTTTGACAGGGGAATAGGTGCAAAACTGAAAGATAAACAGTCAGACATTCGAAATATATTTGTCTCTTGACTCTTTCATAGATATCACACTTATCTACTAGTTACATGCGTTTTATCAATGGGGCGTTATGTTATGGGGTACGAATTTTACCAGTGGTATTATAGGACTACCACAGAAATATCCGTTGTCATTGGAAGGGTTAAATATGGATATCATTCAGTTTTCAAAACAGGAAATGAGGAATAAATCAGAATACGTTATTCTTGTGAATGTAGGAACACCAGTATGCTTCTATTTATAGCCTGAGATCGTAACTCATTAAAGCAACAGATATCGACAATAACAATTTACAATAGTTCTTTTCCAATTGACTTAAAACTTACAACTTGGTTTGGGTAAATAAATAGTAAATTTGTCTCATTCAAAATGTGAGATTTGAAATAGAAAGATACACTGTCATGAGTTGGAGAATGAAGGTTTGAGCAGTTCTGGGTGAGTGACTTTTGATATGGGGCAGAGGTTACGTTTCTCGATTTTTAAACTACTCAAGTCTTTTTAGTCACGTGTCCTGCAGCACACGTGACCGAATAAAATAGACACCTTGCCCACCACGTTCTCAGTGCTCTCGAAAGGAAAATGGAGCTGTTAGGAATCACTCCAAAACATTTAAACCCAGAGGACATCGAACCCGGGCCAGATCCTAGCGTCCCATCGTGTGAACTCTTCGTTCTGTTCATTAACCCTTATACTAGTATGAACACTTTATTGTGTTCATGAACCCTTTTACAAACGTGATCTATTTGGTCTGTTCATTAATTCTTTTAAACACAAGGCCGCGCTCTTATAGGAAAAAGAAAACAGCACCATTGTGTTCGGAAAATAATAATTCCTCCACTGACTCTAATAAATTACTCTTAAAGCGATCGTGAACCGTGAAACAGTGTTGTTATGGACACAGCGCGCGCTCACACACACACACACACACACACACACACATATATATATATATATATATATATATAGAGAGAGAGAGAGAGAGAGAGAGAGAGAGAGAGAGAGAGAGAGAGAGACTACTGTAGTCGGCTTTCGGCTTTAGTTTGACCGTTCAAGTGAGTAAATAAATGTAAATAGAACATATCAACATTCTGCGCATGACACGAGAATTCCTGTGTGCTATTATTAGTCTTTGTCGTGAAAAATAAGTAGATCTGATCCATGTTTTCCACTTGTGTCAAAATAATTGATTTTATAATTTGAAGTATAGTAACTTTCTACAAGTAAAATAAAGTAGTTTTGTACAAGTAAAAAAGTAGTTTTGTACAAGTAAAACAAAGTAGTTTTGTACAAGTAAAATAAAGGAGATTTGTACAGGGATAAAAAAGGTAGTTTTGTTAAAGTAAAATAAAGTAGTTTTGTTAAAGTAAAATAAAGTAGTTTTTTACAAGTAAAATAAAGTTGTTTTGTTAAAGTAAAATAAAGTAGTTTTGTTAAAGTAAAATAAAGTTGTTTTGTTAAAGTAAAATAAAGTAGTTTTGATAAAGTAAAATATAATTTGTTTTGATAAAGTAAAATAAAGTTGTTTTGTTAAAGTAAAATAAAGTAGTTTTCTTAAATTAAAAACTTTCCAGCCCCCAAATCAAGCCACTAACTGCAACAATGACGCAGAGTTTTAAAGTGGAGATAATTCATCCCATCATTTATTTTCAGTTTGTTCAGTTATTGCCCTGACTGCCACTTCATTGTGGATTTCAACAGATAATTCAAGTAAATGTAGTATACAATTAAGGCAAAATTTCTTTAATATTAAACCTATATCTAGAATTTCAAGGGTTTAAATAATATTGTTCATTCGGAATTCAAAATGTATACGTATTGACAACAAAGACAGTTTCCATTTAAAATGTACATTTCTCAAACGCTTAAAACTTGGACTTCACAGTACTTTGACACTTACACACACACACACACACACACACACACACACACACACACACACACACACACACACACACACAAATGCAAGAAAATAAATTAGAACCACAATAACGAAACATTTATTGACAAACTCATGTGCTTAACAAGGTGCCCAGATATAAATTAACTAATTCATTAACACTCGGAGAAATCAATGGCAAGCAAAAAGGAACACTCACTTTTACCCCACGAAAATGATAGCACATTATTTCAATAATTCTTTCAAAAATAATAAAATATAAATACATAAGTCCGATTTCGATAAGTAATAATTTCATAAAACGAAAGAAAAGAACGGTAATTTCACGTTAACTAAAACTCCAATATTTAAAAGATCAAAGTAAGTTAAAATAATGTCTTCTATATAAAAACGTTAACTTTCAGGATATGTTCTAAAGTAAATGATTGCTATAACTACCCAAACAGCCACTCCCCTGTGTCAAGTCATATATCGACATTGTTTGTTTTATACCACTCCTATAGATCATGTGATAGATGGCTCACCCAATCACAATGCATGTATTACACAATTGGTAGACTAAACGAACACTGAATAATGAAGTTGTATCTTTAAATGGTATAAAAAGTAAACACATAAGATCCGTTATAGAATGAAATGAAAAACATTAAATGACAATGTTTACAGTTGTCGAAATTCAAACAGATTTATTCGGTATAAAGAATGCTATAATTAAAGTAGTGATTCAAAATTATTTTGGCTTTTAATTGATCAGAGGAAATGATGAATCCGTCTACAAAATAGTGTTTGATTTCCAAAAGTTATGGATTTAAATGTTTGTGTACTCCTGTGTAGGACAAGTTTCAATATACTTAGACATAGAAACTACAGTACTGTACATGCTACTTTAAGTATTAACTCTAATTGGTTGCTGTACTCCTACATAGAAACTACAGTACTGTACATGCTACTTTAAGTATTAACTCTAATTGTTTGCTGTACTCCTACATAGAAACTACAGTACTGTACATGCTATTTTAAGTATTAATTCTAATTGCTTGGTGTACTCCTACATAGAAACTACAGTACTGTACATGCTATTTTAAGTATTAACTCTAATTGCTTGGTGCACTCCTAAATAGAAGCTAGAGTACTGTACATGCTATTTTAAGTATTAACTCTAATTGCTTGGTGCACTCCTACATAGAAACTACAGTACTGTACATGCTATTTTAAGTATTAACTCTATTTGATTGGTGTACTCGTATGCTGTAACTACTGTACAGTTTACTGACAAACTAGGCAAGCCTTTTTCAATCGTATAAACGTAGAAGAACCCTTCAACAATTTTCAAATTTCAGGGATCACTTGCATGAATTTATGTTACCAATACTTATTTCTATTTTCACAATCACAATTCCAATCACAATCACAATTTATTTCAAGTATTTCAAAGCAAACCTTACTTATCTTTTATAAAATAATGTAAGACTGTAATTTAATAATTTTATAAATTATGGAAATAAAGTTGAAATTTTAAACCAATGTATACTTGTTTATTGTTTCGAACTAACCCTGATTTTTCTTTCCCGTTTGACATCATGATTTTCAAGCCACTTCCTAAGATGGAACTCGTAAGATTTTTGCCGAGACTCATTCACCAGACTAAATAAATACAAGATTGGGTTAAGTGCCGAAGTTAGGGGAATTAAAATAATAGTAATGAAAGCTATAATTTCACCAGATACATAGATATCAAATAAGGAAAATACATTTACTATGCAAATAAAGAACCAGCATGCCATTTTAACGACCACTATAGAGGTCAAACGACCAGCAATGTTCTTGTCCTGAGTAAGAGGTGTCGAATAAGTTGTCAAGTAATTCTTCCTTGTTGACCAGCAAACGCACGTCTGTCCAAGTGAGGTGACCAGTATTACGAAGATGAGCAGGACAACTATTCCACAAGAATATTTTTTGCCAGCTCCATCACTGCCAATCCAGCAGACTGGTATTGGAACACAAATAGCCGTTTGATCATAAAAGACCCAGTTTGACGTCAGAGGTAATAATGGAATAGCAGCAAGCAAAATGCCAGCACTCCATGCGATCACACAAGCATGCACAGCAGACAGTCCCTTCAAGCAAAAAGCGAATACTCGAAAACGAAGAGAGATAACTCTGTCAGAGGTGGCGAGAAAGATTATGAATACTGACACTATAGTGGACAATAGTGACAAGAAGCCAGAGAGCTTGCAAATGAAGCTAATTTTCCAATTTTTTTCTGATATAAAATAACTGTTATGATAAACATAATCAGCACCAATAATGAGAGACATATATATGCCCATCAGAAAATCTGCCATGTTCAGATTGAAGATAAAAACAGTGAAGTCCATATTTAAGGGGATTTTCCGAATACAGAGTCTCATGATTATACAGCATGCATTACCTACAAGTGACGTCAACGCTATCAACCAGACGAGGAAGCGATGAAAATCAAAGTGCAAAAGCTTTTCGCAAGAAGAAAATATATCTAGATCTGAAAGACACAAACCTTTGGTGATTTGTTGTGGCAGGTTTTCTTTACAGCAAAGTCTGTAATTCCCTGCAAACACAGTCTCAAGTTGTTTTAATCCACGAAAAAGATTTTCAGGAAATACTGCGAGTGGTGTTCCTCGTGAGTCAAATATTTTTAGTCTTGGCAAATACAAAAAGCCAGTAGTATCGATTACCTCTACTCGGCTATATGATATGTTAAGAAAACTAATGCCTGGAAAGTTTTTAAAGTTAGTACTGTTCAAAATGCGTAAATCAGTATGCGACAGGTCGACACTTTGTAAAAAATAATTTTGAATAACGTGCACGTCATTAGTTAGCGTCACTAGAGGATTTCTGGCAAGGTTCAATTTTTTAAGCATTTTTAGATTTAAGAAAGCATTTGTATTAATGGAAGTAATCAAATTATCACTTAAATCTATATCCATCAAGTTAGGATTGGACAATTGTATCACGTGATCAATGCTGCAGTGTCTTAAAATTAACCTAATTAAATATTTATTTGAAACCACGTCGTTGAGGGACATTCCAGAGCCATCTCCATCCAGAAATCGAAGTTGTGAGAACGTCATAACTGAAATACGTTGTCTGCAAATGAATGCCAATCCTTGACACAGGCAGCCATCAGGACAACGGAATTCACATAGAAGCTCATCGTGGTGATTAGGGCAATGGGGAATTCCATCACACACGTTGTCCACGGGTACACAGATTCTCGAATTAAAACAACGAAAAAATCCCGGACACACATACACCTCACATAACATCTCGTCCTCGTGATCCGGACAGTCATACACTCCGTTACAACGCACAAACACAGGAAGACAATAGCTCAACTCGCCATGACACCGGAAGTGTGTCATAGGGCACGGATCAGAAGGTGCAATTTTAATTTGAGAGAAGCTTCCTTTTTTGTCAAAGTCAATAATAGCAGGAGGATACATGGTGAGAATATTGGTGGAAGTAAATTTAGATGTGCACGATATTTCTTCAGATCCGTCAAAACAGTCCTCCCTTCCGTCACACCGATCGCCGTTGTTGCATTGACCATTGCTGCATACTCTATTTGAACAGGTGTCATGAGTACAGAACGATTCATCAGATTTGTCTACACAGTGAAACCGGAAATCGCACACTAGTGTGAAAGAAATTGTTTTCTTTCTGTCGTCACACACAAAAGTAGCTATTCGCGTGACATCCTCGATTCGCATCAACCTTTCACCAACGTGACCTTGAGTGAATTTGCTATTGGAGAGTGGACACCACTTCATGTATTGTGTCTCCCCACAAAAACTGTCAGGACTACAAGATAGAAAATCATAAGTCACATGACCCTCCGCACATCGTATAAGTGAGTGTCTCGAAATAGTTTCATTTAATAACCGACCATCATGTTTAGGAAACTGTACAGATTTTTCTGTTTTTAGATAATTACTTTGTGCATCGGATTGACAAATGAAATGATATATACTGTTATCAATGCACGATGTAGATTGTATAGTCCATGGTGAACACGGAAAACAATAAGCACACAATTCGATTGTAACCAGAAAGTTGAAGGATAGGGTGATATTAGCATTATAACCAATTGATCCGTCCACCCACGTAAATATTTGTTTGTACATGGATGCGGCTTTAGAAATCCTTCGATTGAGCCCGATGTATGCAGGTCCATTCATTTGTTTTGTGTAATTAATAAGTCTCTCTATTGCTTCTTTTTCGTCCTCAGTTTTGGGCATGACCAAATTTCCACCTCGAATTTGACACTGCTCTTGAGCGTTTTGCCAGGTAAGGCCATTCTTTGATTTGTGGTAACTGTAACATTTGTTTTGAAAGGCCACGGAGCCATTACAGGCCGGACTGCTGAAAGGGCATTCTCGTTCGTCTTCTCCACCCAGACACTCAATTTCTAAGTTACATTCCAGATGTCGCTTGAAGGTCGGGTAATGAGGCACTGAGCAATTATACATGTCTCCATTGATTAGAGGCGGGACGTGACTCTGCGGGTATAATGTGAATATCATCATAAATCCTGATCCTTCACTATAGTCGTTAGTTACGAAGCGCAAGATCAGCGACCTGTTGTAAATGGAATTCACGATGAAGTGGTGAGAGCACTCTTTCCACACAGGAATAGCATTACCTATTTCGTCAACTGTAGAGAGTTCCAAGTAGCCGTCATTACACGAACTTCCACTATAAAACTCTACTCTCCGGAAACTGACCATTACTATGTGATTGACAGGGACATCAAGTTTGGTAGATGCATTCATAAATCTGGGATATCTTCCTATTTCTTCAAATCCTGGTGACGTCACATAACCTGATTGCGGTGAATGAAATGTTACAGGTAACGTAAGTCTTAAAGACATTGACGTCACTTTTATTTGGACTTGGAACTGTGGAAAGTAGGTCGAGTACTTGGATACTGGACCTGAACGAATATAAAGACAGCAGGACAGGGACGCAACAATTTCTTTGTTGAAATGGTCTTCACAAGTTTGAAATGACAGTAAACTGTCATCATTCATAGCCTCGTTTTCGCTTGATTTTAGGACGGTGTCACCCATGCATGGTTCGTTCAGTTGCAGTGTCGCTAAAAGAAAAGAACTGTCAGGGGCAATAACCTTCCACTGACAAAAGTCTAGGAGAGAGTTGAAAGAACCATGAGCGACAATGCCGATAACAGTCATTTGTGTGAAATAATCCATGAATAATATATGGTCAGTGCAGTCCCCTGTAGTAAAGTTAACATGTCCAATAGTCTCGTTAATATTTCGGCCGTCATTTATGACGTGAATCGGTTTACTATTTGCCGCTTTTGTCAAATTTGTATTCTCTGAGGTCTTGTTTGGGCTCCATGTATAGTTTTCTATGACGTCATTTTTATCTTGTCCCGAACTTGTCAAAAGCGTGGCCTGTTCGGAATCACTTTGAAATATACTATCATTTTTAATTTGCAAAGTTCCCATTATTGATTGCATATTCTTCCCAAAAATATCTTCATTATTTAATTTGTAAGAGTTTAATGCCATAAATATTAAAAACAGGTGAACCAGTGAAAACCAGATATACATAATTTTTAATTAGATGTTTGGAATAATATAGCGTGTCTGAACACTTACAAAATATTTAATAACAATATAGAATAGTTGGGTTTCTATTTACCGCCTGTATGCAAAAGCTTCGTTTTGATTCAAAGAGATAAAAATAAATTAGATTTTATACCACAGGCTGTAAGAGAGAAATTCATGATCACTTTAAGTTTTCCGTTCTTGCTATTTAGACTTCTTGCCAAACGCCGACTTGACAGTCAAAAGACCTACAGACAAGAGTCTTGCAACTCGCTCTCGATTAAAATTGTATTAAATACCCAAAGTGAAAGATTTTTAAAAAAAAAGATAAATGTCCGTTGGCTGATTTTTAAACTTAAAATACTTAAATCAGTGTCATTGTTCGGAAACAAGTCACGTGTTTTTTTTTCGTGGACTGAATCATGACAATCAACTGTTTATGTCAGTTCAGATATTTTTCAAAGTTTTTTGCGCGAAATCAGTGTAAACTTGAAGACTCCCCACAAAAAAAAAGGAAAAAATGGTTTATTATTCTGTGGAAATATTTTTCTTAATTATTAATACACTGATATAAATATTTTTTAAAGTGCATTAAATAAATAAAGAAATGAATTTCAAGACTGTCCAATGCAATTTAGGTGAATATACAGTTTTGTTGAGAGAGTGAGAGAGTTTGTTTGTGTGTCTTAGTGTGAGTGTGTGTGTGAATGTGTGTGTGTGTGTTTGTGTGTTTGTGTGTGTGTGTGTGTGTGTGTGTGTGTGTGTGTGTGTGAGTGTGTGTGTCTGTGTTTTTGAAAAGAAATATTTATACATTACCAACAAACGGAATTACAAATCATCATTCCGAGATAGGACAGAAAATCGAAAAACAATTCAGGGTATTAAAAGGGATAATTTCTCTATGTCACGTGATCAAAATCGAAAAGAACGCAGATAAAAGTCGCGAGGAAACAAGACAATGTATTAAATTACAAGCTTGTCTCATTCTAATCGTAGTGGAAAAAATAAACAAGAGATAAATTTATGTTTTACATCCAGTTACAAAAATAAAAACAGGACTGAAATAAACGTAATACATTTTCTGTCCTTCAAATTGCAAAACAAGAAAACCTTTTTACACGACTTTTCTCAAGCAATGAAATGATGGATTTGTTCATGTTGCTATTAACAAAATAATTCTTCATTGCATGAATTGTACACGAACATTAAGAAAAGAAATACAATAATATTGGAAGAACGATTTTCAGCCTTATAAATCTTTGTTAAGGCCGCTGAAAAGAATTTATTGCGTGACTGTAAGACTGGTTATTAAAGACAACTTATATAAGAGTGAGTTAAAATATGCATAATCTTATATGTGAATGGATTTACAGGCCTACAATGCTAAGACCGATATACATAAAACTTGTCTTTCTCTTGTTGCCTTACGGAGGTCACACCTTTAGCTTATTTGGTGAAACATCTTTCGTATCTACTGGTAGTAATAACACTTGTCGTGAAGGTCTGCTAAATAATTCTGATGTAATATCACCTTTATTCCTGAAACAGAGTTCCGAGACATGGCGAGAAGATCTGAGTACTGTCAACTCTGGAAATACCGATGAGACATTGTCAAGGCGAGAGAATAATTATTTTGCTTTTATGGAATCGGATTCTGAATATTTATCCTCAGTCAGTAGAACATTTAATGAAGGAAATCTTGACATTACAGAAAATTTCTATATTAATGCTAGCAATTGCAAAGATGAGAAATATGTTTATATTTCTTCCATAGAAGGATATTTATATGGAGTTATGGAAGATATCACTGATGTTGGTGCCATTGTAACTTGTTTCTGGAAAATCACTGTACCAGAAGGATATTCAATTATGGCCACTGTCGAAATGTTGAAAGATCATTGTTCCCTAAGAGCTTCGATAGAAGTCAGCGAAGATAGAATATTAAATAAAGACAATCTGCTCGCATCAATTAAGTGCTCGGCATGGCTACCTAAAAAGGTCATTGTTACTCTTTCAAATAATCTATTCTTCCGGTTTCAAGAAGTGTTTACTGTTCCTGGCTATACAATTACACAATTTCAGCTATCTTTCACCTCAGTAAGCAAGTCTCTTCGACTATTTTTACCAGTTGTTTACGAATCCTTGCACTTTGGTTATATTACGTCACCCGGGTTTAGTGAAGATAGTGAATATCCGAGTTACTTAAATGCCTCATTTCAACTTGACGTACCCGAACAGCACACTGTAATGATCAGTTTTCAGTGTTTCGATATTCAAGCACATTTAAATGTAGATTGCATTATTGGCAAAGTTAACTTGTTTACCGTAGACGTTAACGGAAGTTTGAATCTAGAATGGAGTGAATGCAGAGAAAACATGATTCCAAAGCGTGTTTACAATACGTCACTGTTTGTCAATTTCGTCACGGATGACGTGATTTCCGACGGCGTTGGATTCAAAATGTTTTTTTCGATTCACCCAATGACTCATACCCCATTACAGTTTGACAACGGCCTCTTTGACTGCTCTGTTCCGCACTACGTCATGTTTAGACGTCACCTGGAATGTAATCTGGAACCAGAGTGCCAGGATGGGAGAGACGAAAACAACTGTCCTTTCAGTAGTCCTGTTTGTAACGGTACACTGGCACTGGAAAGGAAATGTTACACGTATCATAAAACAGAAGGAGGTGTCTCTTGGAATGTCGCAAGACATCTCTGCCAGGATCGCGGAGGTGACCTGGCGATGCTAAAATCATCCAGTGAACGGGATGCGGTAAGAAAACTGTTGTCTTACAGAAAATCGCTGGAACCAGTATTTGTCGGACTGACCAATCAGGACACTCGTCTTTATTATGGGGCGGGTTCTTTGTATGCAAAACTGTTTCATTGGGTCGATGGCACAGTTGCATACAAAGTAAATATTACAGGCCTTACCATTAATCAAGTGCAATTGTGTACTAAATACATTCAGTACAATCCTTTATCGCTGTTTACAACTCACTGTTATGGGCAACAATACACGCATTATATATGTGAAACGGAAGTGAAGAATGCTGAATCAGTAAAGAAAGTAAATATTGATTTTTCAAGTTCCATGGACATGGAAGGAAGTTTGAAAACATCTAACGCAACTCTAGTGTGGTGCAAAGAGGGCCACGTGACTCACAGTTTTTTGTCGTGCGTGACAGGGAGTTCTTGTGGGGAGGATTCGTTTTCACTCTGGTGCTCAGTATCCAACGCCAACATTGTGAAAAGTATCGACATTGTGACACACAATAATGACCTTGACGTTTTCACAAGGACTGCGATGTTCATTTGTAATGACGGTAAACGGACATTGCATTACACAATGGTATGTGACTTCAAACGTGACTGTATAGATGGATCGGACGAAGACTTCTGTAAGTATGATCATCGGTGTCCAGAATATACCTGTCACAACTCTCAGTGTATCAGATTTAAACAAGTTTGCGATTACATTATTCACTGTTGGGACGGTTCGGATGAAGACATTTGTTCAGGTATGCTTAAGATGACGGAAATAAACCAGCAAACAGATACAATTTCTTTTCCGGCAATAATTGACTTTGACACAGAAGAAAATATTATTAGAAAACAACTTCATCCTTCATCACCGTGTCCTGTAACTCACTTTCGTTGCCATGGTGAGCTAAGTTATTGTCTTCCTGTTTACCTACGCTGTAACGGCGTATACGACTGCCCCGATGGTGAAGACGAGGATGATTGTAAGAGATATGTCTGTCCTGGGTTGTATCGGTGTTTTAACTCATCAGTTTGCGTGCACGTAGACCATCTGTGTGACGGTTGGCCACAATGTCCAGAGCGTGACGACGAAATGGTTTGTGGATTTCGCTGTCCCTTGGAATGTCGCTGCCAGGGACTAGCTCTCAACTGTCACCAGTATTTTCCTGTTGCTGCCTACCCAGACATACGTTATCTGGATGCAAGCGAATCCAAACTGTCAGTTCGTGACGTGTTAAAAAATGCCAAACTTGTCTGGTTACGCTTAAGTCGATGTAACATTGAGCACGTTCACGAAATGTTAAATCCTAATCTAAAAAGTTTCGATTTAAGTGACAACTTGCTCACGTCTTTTGACTTAAATGTATTTTACAAACTTTCAAATCTCGTAGAGTTAAACTTGGCTGGAAACCCAATATCGTATTTGAAACAACCCACAGGAAATGTTGAACATAGACATCTACAACGACTGGACCTGTCACGCACTTCATTACTTCTTTTCGTCACCTCAGCATTGAAATCATTTCGTCACATTAATTTTCTCAACATTTCTTACGGAACCATTGAGGCTATCGAGGATTCTGGCTTCATTCATTTCCCAGAACTTAAAACGCTAGATATTCGAGGAAACACACTGGAAATATTCTCCAAAGACTTACTGAAACAATTACCACAACTGGAAGTTATTTTTGCTGAAAACTATAGATTTTGCTGTAAAGCAATGCTCCCAGAACATTTTCATGAAGATTTCTGTTTTGCCCCCAAAGATGAAATTTCGTCGTGCGAAGACCTTCTGCGTTCAAACGTGTACCGACTGTTTAACTGGATCGTGGCATCAATGACAGTCATTGGAAATGCAGGGTGTTTTGTCTTTAGACTATTTGTGCAAAAGATAACTTCTCGGTCCGGGTATAGGGTGTTCGTTACAAACCTGAGTGTCGCAGATTTTTTAATGGGGCTGTACCTTACTCTAGTGGGAGTGGCAGATCAATTGTACCTCGGGAATTATTTGTGGAATGAGCATTCCTGGAAAAGCAGTGGAATGTGTAAACTTGCAGGATTTTTATCACTTGTGTCTATTGAAGTGTCCTCCATGATCATATTTCTTATCACTCTTGATCGTTTCATTGTCCTTCGTTTTCCATTCAGCACGTTTTCATTTCACAGGAGGTCAGCTGCATTGGCTTGCGGGATTGTTTGGACGGTTGCCACAATGCTTGCTGCAATACCTTTGCTACCTAAGACGTCACATTGGCAGTTTTATGGCCAGACTGGAATTTGTGTGTCGCTGCCTTTAATTCGAAAGGTTTACCCTGGGAAGACTTATTCATTTGGTCTGATAATCATGTTCAACTTTGTATTTTTTATTCTAATAGCAGTGGGTCAGTCGTTTGTGTATATGTCGATTCGGGTCAACTCCATGACGACCAACACGACAAGAAAATCAAATGACAGCACAATTGCACGACGACTGTTATTTGTCGTGCTCTCAAACTTCTTGTGCTTTTTCCCCATCGGTCTTCTGGCACTGCTGGCTACCGTTGGCACTCAAATGCCCGGTGAAGTCAACGTTGCCATGGTAATTTTTATCTTTCCTTTAAATGCAGCGCTTAACCCTTTTTCTTATACTTTGAACATGTTGGCCGAGAAGAGACGAAAGTCGAAGGAACTGGAACTGCTGGCACTTCTGAAAGATCGTCTGCAGTCTGAGAAAACTGAAAGCACTTCATCCAGATATACAAATGAAGTGGAATAACGAAAGTCATTCTTTTGGCAAAAACGTCTTTGTATACTAATTTCAGTCGACCTAAACATTGAAATTCAATCCTAACATTACTCTTCTAATTAAACAAATTCGTAATGCTATTAATTAAACAACGGTATGAATAAACCATAAAAATTGCCTATCTAAAGTTCTTTCACTCTGTCTTTTCTCAGTTAAGATAACAGTTATCGTATGATATGTAGTGTTTCAGCATACATTAAAATAATAACCTGTACTGAATATTGAATGCAGGCAAGGTAAATAAATTCCAATTGAAATAAAATATCAGATAAGTAGTATACCTTCGTCATTAATGTAATCGTGTCCCTTCTACTAAAGTGTATTGTAACCGTGACGTTTTAACTAATGTGTATTGCAATCATGTAATTTCTACTAAAGTGTATTGTAACCGTGACGTTTTTACTAATGTGTATTGCAATCATGTAATTTCTACTAAAGTGTATTGTAACCGTTTCTATTAATGTGTATTGCAATCGTATCCTTTCTACTAATGTGTATTGTAACCTTGTAATTTCTACTAATGCGTATTTTAACCTTTTCCTTTCTACTAATGCTTATTGTAACCTTTTCCTTTCTACTAATGTGTATTGTAACTTTCACCTTGCACTTAATGTGTATTGTAATCGTGTCCTTTCTACTAATGTGTAAAATATGCGTGTCCTTTATAATAATGTATTGTAATTGTCACCTTGCTCTTAATGTGTATTGTAATCGTGTTCTTTCTACTAATGTTTATTGTAACAGTGTCCTTTCTACTAATGTGCATTGTAACTCTCTCCTTGCTCTTAATGTGTATTGTATTCGTGTCCTTTCTACTAATGTGTATTTTAAGCGTGTCCTTTATAAAAATGTGTATTGTAATCGTCACTTTGCTCTTAATTTGTATTGTAAGTATGTCCTTTATTCTAATGTGTATTGTATGCGTCACCTTGCTCTTAATGTGTATTGTAATCGTGTCCTTTATATTAGTGTGTATTGTAATAGTGTCCTTTGTACTAATGTGTATTTTTATCGTGTCACTTCTACTAATGTGTATTGTAACCCTGTCCTTTCTACTAATGTGTATTGTAACCCTGTCCTTTGTTCTTGCTACTAATTTGTATCGTAACCGTGTCCTTTGTTCTTGCTACTAATGTGCATTTCAATTGTGTTTTTGCTACTAATGTGCATTTCAATTGTGTTCTTGCTACTAATGTGTATTTAAAGCATTTCATTGCTAACATTTACAATTAAAATAAAACATTAAAAAAATCAAACGGTGCTTGATAAATTTGTTCCCAATCAGCATACGTTGTTCCTTCTCGTTTTCCAATAAGTAATACAATGATAAGTGTCCGTTTGGAAACGTGCACTACATTTCTATTCTGTATTTCTGTCGTCATTGTAAACAGTTGAAGTAAAGGGGAATTAATGGACTCTCTTCCTTAATATGCTTGTATACCTGCGTCGTCTTTTATTTCCACAAGAGTTTCGCAATAATTCAATGTTCCAATGGCCATTTTAGAAATGGTTCATAGGAATATTTAATCACTTTTGTTTGTTTTTGCGTTTAACTCTCTCTCTATTCATCACTCTTCTGAATCTTACAATGAAAATTAGGACGGAGCAGAATGTCGTCATCTGAAATACAAGTTATTTTGAGGTGTTTATAATTCAAACAGCATCACAACAATAGTAAAATCCCATCGGATAAAGCAACAGGATACATAAAAATCATGTCTTAAAATATAGAAACATATAAGCTTACAGTGTTTTTGTTTGTGTTTATGTTTGTGTGTATGTGTGTTTGTATTTGTGTACGTGTACTTCATATCACGTTCAAGAAAGTTAGGTGAATTTGTAATATTGGTAATAGATTACACTCGCGCGCGCACAAATCCACGCACGCAAACACACACACGCACACACACACACACACACACACACACACACACACACACACACACACTCACTCAAGTAATGACATGTTAAATTTGGAAATCATTTCCACATTTAGAATAATTCCATGACATAATATTTCTGGATTCATGAATCGCTAACTGGAGTCTTGCAGATAAAACAAATGTTTATTACAATAGTTGTGGTACTTACACATGACTTAAGTGAATATTTTAAAGTAAGTTAAATGTTTAAATGTTTTAAATGTTTAAGTAAGTACAGCTGTAAAAAAAAAAAAGAAGGAGGTTGGTGGGCGTGAGCTTGCTATATTTTGTGTCTTGTTAGAAATATTTTTAATAAGCATTGAAGATGTTTGTTATACAACATCGGAGAGACTATTTTACTTAATATACGCACACGTTGAGTGATAATATTTTTCCTCCTTCACAGTGTGGATAGAAAAAAACAAGAACATCAAATGTAAAGGTCAATAAGATCAAGGTTGATGTCGAAGAATGTCATTAATGAAAACTTCAAGAGGGAGTAGATGACAACAAGAATCTAAATAATAGCATCTAAATAAACCCCCTATGCCAAAATACCACCAACAACAAAAAAATGAGAAGAAAAGAAGTAAAGTCTATAGGGTAGGTCTGAAGGTGTGTGCGCGCGCGCGCAAGTGAGTGAGTGATGTCACAACAACACAGGCAAAGAAGACTTAAAGATCTGTAGTGTGTGAACACAGTCTGCCACTCTACGGAAACACTCACAAAATCAATTCGACTGACTGCAGTCATATGAACTGATACGAATAGAAACTACGTCACTTCAGTGTTTAGCAGCGTCATAATAATTATTACCCAAAGGTGTTTTTTTTAAAAGTAACACACTTTAAAATTTATATTTAATAATTCATTTATGGTATGGTAATAGAAAGTCTGTCACTTTAGTATTTAGCAGCGTTATAATAATTATTAACAAGATTTATTTTTAAAGCAACAAACTTTAAATTTATATTATTCATTCATGTTCTGGTGATAGAAACAATAGGCCTACTAACTGAAAACGGCTGAAGTAGACATATCAAAATGGAGTAACAGGATATCCGTATTTTAATGGTAGAATATTCGTAATTTAATCTTTAGTTTGTAATAAAGTGCTCGAAACTAAAACCCAGAAAAATGATCTAATATATTTATAATTTATCTGAAGAATGTTAGCAATTACTGGGGAAAAAATGATAAAATTAAGAGAGGGGGTCGAAAATCCCATTAATGCATTCGGAAGGTGGGTAGTGTGGAAAAAATCCACCATGCTACAAGTGGAGAGTAGGAGGATCAAAAATTACATTTTTTGTATACGTGCTAAATAGGAGGGATGCTATTGATGCGCTATCTTTGGATTTCTGACAAATGTTTATTTAATTTGTTCATAAATATGCAGAAGGAACTTGCTATGCGCATGCGTCTTTTACTAATACAATCTTTCATGCTCAACGTAGCAGATCTGGGACACACCCTTTTCTACAGATCTGGACACACCCTTTTCCCAAAGATTTGCGTCACATTCTTTTCCGATCAACATAACTGTTCCGTGTTTGATTCGAATTTTATTTTTACTTGTAAAACAAAATCTAACACCGACCACTGAACTTGCAATCGTAAATCACAACCTACTTATAGTATGTCGATAGCTAATGTTTTAAAATATTTTTGATAGATTGGCCTAAACAGCAACGCCCATGTGAACACTTAACGAATTTTAAAAAATGAACAGTGCTGTATATGAGTGTCGTAAATGGCTGAGAAAATAGAATATATAAAAATATTTTATTCGGAATTAACCTTCTTTGTAAATGGAAGTGTAAAAGCAATTCTAAAAGATAATCAACACAACACAGTTTCTGAAGAGTGTATATGTATGGTTACTAAACAACAAACAAACGAACGAACGAACAAACAAACAAACAAGCGAACAAACAAACAAACGAACAAAGACTGCGGTGGACATTGACTCCAGTGATTTCGTCTGTAAGTAAACAAAAACTAATACAAACTTGGTGATGGATTATAATGTTTACTTAATATTTTTTGATCAAACTCTTTCGTGCAATAAGAGATAAAATCAAACTTGACATCTATTGTGTCTTGAAATCTGATAAATTGGTTCTTCTTCATAAATGGGCATGATAAAATGAAAAGAAAATATATCAGTTTACTCTTGTCCTTCGATCCAGATCATTCACACACGTACGCACTTTTCCTCTTGCGTGTGGAGTTAAACATATCTTGAAGAATGGTGCCTTATTCATTATTATTATTTATTTTATTTAATTTATAATTATGACAGCAGTAACGCCACAGTTTTAACAAGTGTTTTGGTGCGAGTGCTTTTGCTTGACGTATGTTATATGTATAAGTGGGTGCAGGTTTGTGTATGCGTATGTGTATGTTTGTGAGTGTGTGCATGTTTGAATGTGTGTGTGAGTGTGTGTGTGTGTGTGTGTGTGTGATTGTGTATGTTGGCAGCTTCTAGTAACTCTTTGGCATGAATGGGTTTGTTTTCGCACACGAGTCTGTGAGAGTGTAAGGTCATTTGTGTACGTTTATGCGTGTGAGTACCTGTGCTTATATTTGTGCGTGTGTGTTTAGGTGTCTGAATGTGTTTATATGTGTGAATATGTGTTATGTACATGTGTATGAATGTGTGTTTACGTGAGGGAGTTTGCAATATTATGTGTGTGTGTGTGTGTGTGTGTGTGTGTGTGTGTGTGTGTGTGTGTGTGTGTTATCGAGACACGACAATGTAAACATTTAATGATGAACAAGTAGTCATTTAGAAATGACCTCTCTGATATTTGACATTTTTACTGGCAGACAAGAAACAGTGGACACTTGAAATAAATTTAACAAAGAAATGTAACTGATGAATTACAGATATTTAACACTTTGTAGAGACGTGTAAATTTGACTGATGAATTATATATATTTAACACTTTGTATAATATGTAAATTTGAGTGATGAATTATAGATATTTAACACTTTTTAGAGAGGTGTAAATTTGAGTGATGAATTATAGATATTTAACTCTTTGTAGAGACAGATTTTTAGCACAGGAACAGAAGAACATTTCACAGCTAGACTATCAGGTTCACTTTCGAAAAGCAATCATTTTAATATTAGTAGACGTTTGAAAACTCAATGAGTAAACGTTTGAAAATTCAATGAGTAAACGTTTGATAACTCAATGAGTAAACGTTTGAAAACTCAATGAGTAAACATGTGAGAACTCAATGAGTAAACATTTGAGAACTCAATGAGTAAACATTTGAGAACTCAACGAGTAAACGTTTCATAACAATGAGTAAATATTTGAAAACTCAATGAGTAAACATTTGATAACTCAATGAGTAAACGTTTCATAACTTAATGAGTAAACGTGTGACTAAGGAACTGGTGGACAATTAAAAAATAAACATCAAGACATTTCAAATCTATTTGCAATTTAAGCCACTACACTTTCGGAGATATCGTACTTATGAACTAGAAGTATTAATTGTACCACAGATGTTTGTTACGGGTTACGAATTGTACCAAAGGTAAGTGTGAGAGGGTACGAATTTTAACAATGTAAGTGGTCTGGAAAACAAGAGAGAGAGAGAGAGAGAGAGAGAGAGAGAGAGGGAGAGAGAGAGTGAAAAAGAGAGAAAAAAAGAGAATGAGATCCATTGACTCTGGAAAAGGAAATCGACGGTACACGTGCTTTGAGAATGGAAACACTGGGTTTAATCAGATAAATTGAGTGAGGGAACAGAAGTTTGGGTTTGGTTGTATAGAATAAAACTTTAACTTAAATAACTTAATTATTACAAAAGGACATTCAAAATCACAAATTAAAATATTGTCTGATTAATTGATCCGTTAAGTCATAGTTGGGTGCACACTATAAATCTTTGTTTCAAAATTTTCGTTTTGTAATAGACAGAATGTATCGGTGGGGTGAATGCAGGTTCGATCGGTTTCGAGTGACTGCCTGTTAATTTTGACACGGAGCGGTTTCCACCTCTTTCCGATTCTCAAGAGATTTCTAGCGTGCGTGTCCTGCGCACATAGGACCGATTTAAGAAAAAGACACAGTGCCTAGGTTCAATACTCACAAAGGAATAATAAAGAGGTTGGGAATCACTTGTAGCTGTTTCACACGAGCGGGCTTCGAACCCGTTCCACTTCTGCCAGATCCTAGTGCATTGACTGTATTCCTTCACTCTGCTCTTTAACCCTTTCACGTGCATGGACCTTCATTCTGTTCATTAACCATTTTATACCCACGGGCCTTCATTCTTTTCTTTACCATTTCACAAGCAGGGACCTTCGTTCTGTTTATTAACTTTTTTACTTGCATTCATTCTGTTCATTAATCAATTTACAAGCAAGCAACCACTCTTACAAGAAGGTGAAAACGGCGCCAGCGTGCTCGGAAAACAATTCAGACTCTTCACTAAAATCCTCTTAACTCGAATGTGAACTATGAGCCTGTGTAACTACGGGCGCCGCAAATAAAATATGCAGACTAGGTCAGTCGGCGTTCGACTTTAAGCATCCATGTGAATGCAAAGATGTATATAAATAAATGTCAGCTGATTACGTAAACAGTCTGCACGCGACACTAAGGAACACTTGATTGTATTTTATCAACGGCCAGGGTATTGGAGAATCAACATCTTGCCCAAAACCCTGCAAAACGTTGGACAACTGAATTTGAAAGTGTCAGTTGAAATGTCTGTTGTAGCTGGTATTACTGTATCGATTAGTTTTAAGAGTCAGGAAAAGAGAGAGAAAATATTTATCTGAATGCATGTTTAAGATATTGTTACAGAAAATACTGTATTCCCCTATCTCTATGATGGGGAAAGTAAAAGTGTTACAGAATTTACTGTATTCCTCTATCTCTATGATGGGGAAAGTAAAAGTGTTACAGAATTTACTGTATTCCTCTATCTCTATGATGGGGAAAGTAAAAGTGTTACAGAATTTACTGTATTCCTCTATCTCTATGATGGGGAAAGTAGATTCCATTCTATCATTAATATGTGTTAAAATAAAACACTGCATTGTTTTTGTAGTTATATATAAAGTACCTGAATGTTTAAAGAGTGAATGAAGCCTATTTGAGGCATGTGTTAAGGAAGATTCGTTTAGAGGTGTATTATTTCTCTGTTCTTATCAAGACTAATATATGTGGCTTGAGAAAATTGTAATATTGGCGAATATTTGATGTGATTGGTTGCAGAACTTTAAAGTGAACGAATAAAAATCAATTGTTTTGTTTTGTTTTGTGAATTAACTTTGACATAATTTCTTTATTCATTTTATTTCACTGTTTATTCTTTCTCTTTGATTTCATTAAATAGTAGGATTTGTACTGTTCTCGTTGTTCCTTCTGTCGTATGACGTCACTTTATGTTTTAAGCTGTTCACGTGACAAGCTCGTTTGATAATTGTGGTGAAATATTCGTTTTGAATCTCAATTGTGTTGTTGCCTAATTAAAGGAGGGAGGGGACTGAATCCATAAGATATTGACAGGTATAGGAAGAGGATATACCCGCACCCGCACCCCCCCCCCCCCGGAAGTGGGAATAGCCTGTAAGTCGGGGATCTTGGATTTCGTTATTAATAATAATAATTAATTTCGTATCTCAGATTCCTTTTGCGCTGGGATGCTGGGTGGAGCTAACGATTATCATCAGATTAAAGCTTTTACTGATCATACAAACCTCTTGCACGTCATAACAAATTTTTAAGTATAACAAATTTATTTTTTGTTTTTAATTTGACACATATCGAATAATTAAGATAGATAGTTCTTGATATGTGTGCTAACACTTATGGAATTGAGAAAATGAATAATGTTTTATATGAGTGTTGTTGGAGTTGTAATTGAAAAAATGAATAATGTTTTATATGAGTGTAGGTCGAGTTGAAATACTAGAAGATACAAAAATACTTTATTTGGCATTCAATTACTATGAAAACTAGGAAATGTAACAGAAATTACTAAAGTTACCTTCCGGAAAGTGTCTATGTGTTGTTAGTATGTGTTACATGCCAGTATTTATTTAAAGACCATGCTCCAGAATTAGGATTTAGATTAATTTAAATTCTCTCCCTCACTTAATATGTAACAGACTGACTGCCCAGATTTACCCTTCAGTCTGGCCAAATTTATTCTCGTAGTTAAGACACGAAATTCAGAGACAGATAAACCTGTGTGACAATTGCATGGACTGAGACATGTTAATCAATTACAACTAATCATACTTGCATACGTCATTCTTTCCCCCACCCAGTCCTATTTGGTCTTTCTCGTAATTGATTTAGTCGACTACGTTAATTGATTAACAAAGAAGATTTAATGAAAATTTACAAATAACAAAGTTGAATTAAATACTTGGTCGAATAAGACTACGTATTATCAGCTCTACGATCAAATGTCAATTATTGATTCCAGTTTATTGTCGTTACTCAACTTGCATCTCCCCACTGCTATGGCAACCTTTCCCATCAACTATGGCAACGCTCGCATCCACCCGGCATAAGTTGTGGCATCAGCGGCAATCCATATATCAACTGTCGATCTCCAACTTGAAGTCGTAAGATCACGTGTCAATAACTCAGTCCGGAACCCCTCACGAGGTCTCAGGACTCAGAGATGAAGAAATCTAAAACAACGATACAAACTCAAACCCGCTCTGAAAATACAATGACTTCTCATGAGCGACAGTTCCTACAGATTCGCAATCTACAGATGTGGCCTTGATAATAGCGTAGCTTATTTACCAATGACCGTTCTGTATTTTCACACTTAATAGTTAAATACAATAGTAAAAATACAATCCACATCACGCTCATGCGTGTTACAATTAAAATGCAACGTTACACACGCAAGAGAATGTAATCCTTTCAAAGAAACATTTATATTTCACAATGAAAGTGAATATGAATTAAAATCACGCACATAACGCGTTACAAGTATAACTGCAATTAAACACATTGTTTACATAAAAAGAATCATATGAACGTGCACAAACGTTCTGAGATTATAATCCCATTGATTTAGCTTTATAAATCATTGTCTCATAATTCGACAATTAATGTAGAGAATGCAATGTTTTGTAGCTTAGCCGTACTGTTATCAAGCCACGTGTTTAGAGAAGGTTGCAGTAAAAGTATAATTTCTACAATAACAGATACGCACATTCACACAATGATATCTTAAATAAAATGCAAGTAATAACTCAAGAAATCGATGTGTTATCTTGTTCAACACACGATGGTTATCGACACAGCGGGCTCCGCTTATCGACTGATTGACTCGCGTAATAATCGATGCCACCGGACAACGTTTCCAAGCGGTTGTTCCTCGCAGAGTACCGATTAATCATTGATTGAATGTAGGGGACGCTTCCGGCTTCCGCCGCTTTCGTACCGATTAGCATTCATACCTGGTTTATGAAGACTCGCGAATTCGGACAGAAAACCGTTTAACGCTTTTAGCGGAAGAATCTCCCGCTTTTACCTCGAATCTCCCGCTCTTCCGCTTCCAAAAGAAATCTTCCGCTTTCATTTTCATTTTCAATTTTTTTTTTCACGATCGATTATGACAGGACGAAAAATTTACCGTGCGTTCAATAGAGCTAACGGCGGCGTAACTCTAACTGCTTCTCTGTCGTCTGCTATGAGCTCTTCAGCATACGAGTCCTTTTCTAATACTTCCGGAATCTTATTCGTCGGCCGTTATTAATTTTAGTTGACAAAACAGAATTTCGCTCGTGAAATAAACATTTTCTTAAATATTTTTTATGTTGAGAAGTCAGAGCTTAGCGGGATAAGCAAATTCGGTTCATAACGTTTTTACTGCCCGTTCGACCGATAGACGAAGTTCGCTTTTTCAAAATGGCGGCCACGTAGCGATAGTACATGCGTGACAATTACGAAATATTTACTTTAATAAATAACATTCAACTTACATGTAAGACAGTCTATGCAATTTTCTTCAGAAATTATCCGTCCAAAACGAGCTACTTTGACGAATTATATTGCAATGCTAGGAAAATGATTGGCGTTTTCAATAACGGTAGGCCTATGTTTGATACCGCATTGAGGTTCAAATAATCATTTTTCTAGAATCCGTTGTAATTATTCTTATATAATATGTAAGGCTTCAAAATTTATTTTTTTTAAAAAAAGTGACACAAGTTTTAAAACAAAAGATCATCGGCGATAAAGAAATGATCCTGAGTCAAATTTGTTTGAAAGTAATTTACGGAATTGTGAACATTTTGATTTAGTCGAATTTTTTATTTTAATCATTTCTGCTAAAAAAATAATAAAAAATTAGAAATATATATAGGCCTCTATATATACGTGTATTTGTAAATTAGCCGTTGATATTTTGTGATTACGCAGTACACACATTATTATAATAGAATTTTAGAAGGCATGATAATAAATACACATACATTGAAGACAAAAGAAATGCATAAAACATTAAAAATAATAATATTAATCATATCCAATTCTTAATTAACAAAGCATGCTTATTGAAGAATAATGTCTTTTTAATAACATTTTAAACGTTACAGGAAGACTTTCACTGTTTTTTCTCTAGTCTAATGGACATGTAAATTTAGAAAAATACAGGTGTAATATTAGAAAATACTCTACACTGAGGATGTAAAGGATAGTAATATATAGTATTAGTATATTTAATTCTGAGAGAGCTAAATGACTAAGAGCAGTCCAATGTAGTATGGAATGGGTATATTTATTTTTAAAAAATAAACCACTTGAACACTTTTAAAGTTCTGTAGTCTTTATTTTACTTTAAATGTGTTTTTCTCAAAATGACATTTTTCCTCTGTTGAACTAAATGCTAAGACCCCTTTTGAATAGTTGTAATTATTTCATGTCCCTGAAATTTGGTATACTATTTCTCATACATAAAATTAAAAGGTTGTGCATGGATGAAAGCCTATATGCTTTAGGTTTACGTAAATTTTATTTTTTTAAATTCTACATGTTCTCCCAAAATATATATATTTTAGATGGGTACAATAAAAAAAAATCTTTTTTCTTAAAATTTTTCAATAGGCACATGTTCCTTTTTTGTGGCTTGTACATTAGATAATAAAAAGTTAAATATATATTTTTTTAAAAATCCATTTATGAAATATTTAATGAATTTCTGTAAAAGTGAAAATCATGATGCGGTACTTCAATGGCCCATTATTCTGAAATGTGAAGATCCTTCTTCAAATGAAGTCTAAAGAAATATATAAATAAAACTGCCTAACACTTGGTGTGCTTGACAAAAATTCATCTAAAATAAACAGTGGAATGGAGACTAGACAAAATGTAGACAAATTGTTGTGCTTTGCATTAATCATTACATTATTGGTAAGTTTATTTACAAATATTAACATTTTTTTTATTTTGCATTTATTTTATATTATTGGTATTTCTATTAAAAAGCCAGACTCCGCATAAAATCTTCTGGTTTCCATTCAAAATCTTCTGGTTTTGGACCAGTGATCTTCTGGTTTCCTAAGGTGGGGGGTAGGCAGGTCTGCCGTTAGCTATGCACGCGTCGCTTGGGTGGTCTCCGGCTGTCCGAGATTAGCGGTCAAGCGCGCTGACACGCTATCATAAACGCTGACTGTAAAAGTGCCAAGCTACTGGCGACTGGCGAGTCAGAGGAAGTTACATATAATTTGCCCCGACCCTGTTACAGTATGGATACGTATTAAGCAAAGACTATAGATTGTCAGTTTGGATACTGAACAACCAAGACAATAGACTGTCACTATGGATATTTACTTAACAAGACAATAGAGTGTCAGTATGGATATTTAACAACCAAGACAATAGACTGTCATTATGGATATTTACTAAACAAGACAATAGATTGTTAGTAAGGATACTTGATGAACAAGACAATAGATTGTCAGTTTGGATATTTACTAAGCAAGACAATAGATTGTTAGTTGGATACTTAATGAACAAGACAATAGATTGTCAGTTTGGATATTTACTAAACAAGACAATAGATTATTTGCATTTATACTAAATAAACAAGACAATAGCTTATTTGCATTTATACTAAATAAACAAGACAATAGCTTATTTGCATTTATACTAAATAAACAAGACAATAGCTTATTGCATTTATACTAAATAAACAAGACAATAGATTATTTGCGTTTATACTAAATAAACAAGACAATAGATTGTTAGTAAGGATACTTAATGAACAAGACAATAGATTGTCAGTTTGGATATTTACTAAACAAGACAATAGATTGTGGTGGGTAGTGACTACAGAGAAACTAATTGTATGTATAAAAATAAATATTTAATGCTCAGATGGTGAAGGATTACAACATTTTTTCATAATTTTCAATCAAATTCTTTTATGTCACGAGAGATATAAGAAATGTTTACGGTAATTGTGTCTTAAGCCTGGCAAATTGATTTTTCTTAATAAATGGGCACCATGGCATTAATAATGTAAGAAAGATCTCAGCATGTCATTAATAGTGTAAGACACAGCTCATCATGTCATTAACATTGTAAGAAACATCTCATTATGTCAGTAACAATGTAAGAAACATATCATGTCATAAAAAATGTAAGAAACATCTCATCATGTCATTACCAATGTAAGAAAAATCTCATCATGTCATTAACAATGTAAGAAACAGCTCATCATGTCATTACCAATGTAAGAAACATCTCATCATGTCAATATAAATGTAAGAAACAGCTCTTCACTTCTCGCTTGCCACTGAATAAAGGATACGTGTACAATGCTTGTGCATGTCTGTTTGACTGTGATATGAGTTGTGTCTAAGTGTTTTCATTACTAACAGTATTTGTCTTCATGTAAGGACTTGACAGATAAATAGGTAACAAGAAGACATATAGAGATTTGACACATCCACAGTCTAAAAGATAAACAGTGGACATTGAAAGAGGAAGACACTTAAATTTGACACATGAATTTCGACATTGAACAAGACGAAGCAAATTAGACTTTTGACACAATGAACTTCTACACTCAACAAGTCGAAGCCAATTAGACTCTTGACACATAAACTTCTACACTGAACAAGGCGAAGCAATAGACGTTTGGCTTATGAACTTCGACATTGAACAAGAAGCAATAAAAGTTTGACACACATTCAGTAAGACTTTTGAATTTCGGACTATCAAGTTCAGTTTCGAAAGTTTTTCTAATTCAACGGGTCAACGTTTGACAGGGGAATAGGTGCAAAACTGAAAGATAAACAGTCAGACATTCGAAATATATTTGTGTTTCGACTCTTTCACTGATATCACATTTGTCTATTGGTTACACGCATTTTATCAAAAGGGCGTTATGTTATGGGGTACGAATTTTACCAGTGGTATTATAGGACTACCACAGAAATATCCGTTGTCATTGGAAGGGTTAAATATAGACATCATTCAGTTTTCAAAACAGTAAATGAGGAATAAATCAGAATACGTTATTCTTGTGAATGTAGGAACACCAGTATGCTTCTATTTATAGCCTGAGATCGTAACTCATTAAAGCAACAGATATCGACAATAACAATTTACAATAGTTCTTTTCCAATTGACTTAAAACTTACAACTTGGTTTGGGTAAATAAATAGTAAATTTGTCTCGTTCAAAATGTGAGATTTGAAATAGAAAGATACACTGTCATGAGTTGGAGAATGAAGGTTTGATCAGTTCTAGGTGAGTGACTTTTGATAAGGGGCAGTGGCTACGTTTCTCGATTTTTAAACTACTCGGTCTTTTTAGAATGCGCGTCCTGCAGAACACGTGACCGAATAAAATACACACCTTGACCACAACGTTCTCAGTGCTCCACTGACTCTCTAATAAATTACTCTTAAAGCGATCGTGAACCGTGAAACAGTGTTGCTATGGACACAGCACACACACACACACACACACACACACACACACACACACACACACACACACACACATATATATATATATATATATATATATATATAGAGAGAGAGAGAGAGAGAGAGAGAGAGAGAGAGAGAGAGACTTCTGTAGTCCTCTTTCGGCTTTAGTTTGACCGTTCAAGTGAGTAAATAAATGTGTGTAATAAATGTAAATAGAACATATCAACATTCTGCGCATGTCACGAGAATTACTGTGTGCTATTATAAGTCTTTGTCGTGAAAAATAAGTAGATCTTATCCATGTTTTCCACTTGTGTCAAAATAATTGATTCTATAATGTGAAGTAAAGTAACTTTGTACAAGTAAAATAAAGTAGTTTTGTACAAGTAAAAAAGTAGTTTTGTACAAGTAAAAAAGTATTGCACAAGTAAAACAAAGTAGTTTTGTACAAGTAAAATAAAGGAGATTTGTATAAGGAAAAAAAATGTAGTTTTTTACAAGTAAAATAAAGTTGTTTTGTTAAAATAAAATAAAGTTATTTTGTTAAAGTAAAAAAAAGTAGTTTTGATAAAGTAAAATATAATTTGTTTTGTTAAAGTAAAATAAAGTTGTTTTGTTAAAGTAAAATAAAGTAGTTTTGTTAAAATAAAATCTTTCCAGCCCCCAAATCAAGCCACTAACTGCAACAATGACGCATTGTTTTAAAGTGGAGATAATTCATCCCATCAATTATTTTCAGTTTGTTCAGTTATTGCCCTGACTGCCACTTCATTGTTGATTTCAACAGATAATTCAAGTAAATGTAGTATACAATTAAGGCAAAATTTCTTTAATATTAACGAAACCTATATCTAGACATTCAAGGGTTTAAATAATAGTGTTCATTCGGAATTCAAAATGTATACGTATTGACAACAAAGACAGTTTCCATTTAAAATGTACATTTCTCAAACGCTTAAAACTTGGACTTCACAGTACTTTGACACTTACACACACACACACACACACACACACACACACACACACACACACACACACACACACACACACACACACAAATGCAAGAAAATAAATTAGAACCACAATAACGAAACATTTATTGACAAACTCACGTGCTTAACAAGGTGCCCAGATATAAATTAACTAATTCATTAACACTCGGAGAAATCAATGGCAAGCAAAAAGGAACACTCACTTTTACCCCACGAAAATGATAGCACATTATTTCAATAATTCTTTCAAAAATAATAAAATATAAATACATAAGTCCGATTGCGATAAGTAATAATTTCATAAAACGAAAGAAAAGAACGGTAATTTCACGTTAACTAAATCTCCAATATTTAAAAGATCAAACTGTAAGTTAAAATAATGTCTTCTATATAAAAACGTTAACTTTCAGGATATGTTCTAAAGTAAATGATTGCTATAACTACTCAAACAGCCACTCCCCTGTGTCAAGTCATATATCGACATGTTTGTTTTATACCACTCCTATAGATCATGTGAGAGATGGCTCACCCAATCACAATGCATGTATTACACAATTGGTAGACTAAACGAACACTGAATAATGAAGTGGTATCTTTAAATGGAATAAAAACGTAAACACATAAGAACCGTTATAGAATGAAATGAAAAACATTAAATGACAATGTTTACAGTTGTCGGAATTCAAACAGATTTATTCTGTATAAAGAATGCTATAATTAAGGTAGTGATTCAAAATTATTTTGGCTTTTAATTGATCAGAGGTAATGATGAATCCGTCTACAAAAGAGTGTGTGATTTCCAAAAGTTATGGATGCAAATGTTTGTGTACTCCTGTGTAGGACGAGTTTCAATATACTTAGACATAGCAACTACAGTACTGCACATGCTATTTTAAGTATTAACTCTA
Organism: Sinotaia quadrata; assembly: GCA_028829895.1. Taxonomy (NCBI): domain Eukaryota; kingdom Metazoa; phylum Mollusca; class Gastropoda; order Architaenioglossa; family Viviparidae; genus Sinotaia; species Sinotaia quadrata. Next base: position 101,489,925 of record CM054179.1, on the reverse strand, counting down.
ATTGATTGGTGTACTCGTATGCTGTAACTACTGTACAGCTTACTGACAAACTAGGCAAACCTTTCTCAATCGTATCACCGTAGAAGAACCCTTCAACAATTTTCAAATTTCAGGGACCACTTGCATGAATTTATGTTACCAATACTTATTTCTATTTTCACAATCACAATTTATTTCAAGTATTTCAAAGCAAACCTTACTTATCTTTTATAAAATAATGTAAGACTGTAATTTAATAATTTTAAAAATTATGGAAGTAAAGTTGAAATTTTAAAACCAATGTACACTTGTTTATTGTTTCGAACTAACCCAGATTTTGCTTTTCCGTTTGACATCATGATCCTCAAGCCACTTCTTAAGATGGAACTCGTAAGATTTTTGCCGAGACTCATTCACTAAACTAAATAAATACAAGATTGGGTTAAGTGCCGAAGTTAGGGGAATTAAAATAATAGTAATGAAAGCTACAATTTCACCAGATACATAGATATCAAATAATGAAAACATATTTACTATGCAAATAAAGAACCAGCATGCCATTTTAACGACCACTGTAGAGGTCAAACGTCCGGCAATGTTCTTGTCCTGAGTGAGAGGTGTCGAATAACTTATCAAGTAGTTCTTCCTTGTTGACCAGCAAACGCACGTCTGTCCAAGTGAGGTGACCAGTATTACGAAGATGAGCAGGACAACTATTCCACAAGAATATTTTTTGCCAGTTCCATCACTGCCAATCCTGCAGACTGGTATTGGAGCACAAATAGCCGTTTGACCATAAAAGACCCAGTTTGACGTCAGAGGTAATAATGGAAAAGCAGCAAGCAAAATGCCAGCACTCCATGCAAACACACAAGCATGCACAGCAGACCGTCCCTTCAAGCAGAAAGCGCGTACTCGAAAACGAAGAGAGATAACTCTGTCAGTGGTGGCGAGAAAGATTATGAATACTGACACTATAGTGGACAATAGTGACAAGAAGCCAGAGAGCTTGCAAATGAAGCTAATTTTCCAATTTTTTTCTGATATAAAATAACTGTTATGATAAACATAATCAGCACCAATAATGAGAGACATATATATGCCCATCAGAAAATCTGCCATGTTCAGATTGAAGATAAAAACAGTGTAGTCCATATTTAAGGGGATTTTCCGAATACAGAGTCTCATCATTATACAACATGCATTACCTACAAGTGACGTCAACGCTATCAACCAGACGAGGAAGCGATGAAAATCAAAGTGCAAAAGCTTTTCGCAAGAAGAAAAGATATCTAGATCTGAAAGACACAAACCTTTGGTGAATTGTTGTGGCAGGTTTTCTTTACAGCAAAGTCTGTAATTCCATGCAAACACAGTCTCAAGTTGTTTTAATCCACGAAAAAGATTTTCAGGAAAAACTGCTAGTGGTGTTCCTCGTGAGTCAAATATTTTTAGTCTTGGCAAATACAAAAAGCCAGTAGTATCGATTACCTCTACTCGGCTATATGATATGTTAAGAAAACTAATGCCTGGAAAGTTTTTGAAGTTAGTACTGTTTAAAATGCGTAAATCAGTATGCGACAGGTCGACACTTTGTAAAAAATAATTTTGAAGGACGTGCACGTCATTAGTTAGCGTCACTAGAGGATTTCTGGAAAGGGTCAATTTTTTAAGCATTTTTAGATTTAAGAAAGCATTTGTATTAATGGAAGTAATCAAATTATCACTTAAATCAATATCCATCAAGTTAGGATTGGACAATTGCATCACGTGATCAATGCTGCAGTGTGTTAAACTTAATCTAATTAAATATTTATTTGAAATAACGTCGTTGAGGGACATCCCAGAGAAATCTCCATCCAGAAATCGAAGTTGTGAAAACGTCATAACTGAAATACGTTGTCTGCAAATGAATGCCAATCCTTGACACAGGCAGCCATCAGGACAACGGAATTCACACAGAATCTCATCATGGTGATTGGGGCAATGGGGAATTCCATCACACACGTTGTCCACGGGTACACAGATTCTCGAATTGAAACAACGAAAAAATCCCGGACACACATACACCTCACATCCCATCTCGTCCTCGTGATCGGGACAATCAAACACTCCGTTACAACGGACAAACACAGGAAGACAATAGCTCAACTCGCCATGACACCGGAAATGTGTCATAGGGCACGGATCAGAAGGTGAAATTTTAATTTGAGAGAAGCTTCCTTTTTTGTCAAAGTCAATAATAGCAGGAGGATATATGGTTAGAATAGTGGTGGAAGTAAATTTATATGTACACGAGATCTCTTCTGATCCGTCAAAACAATCCTCCCTTCCGTCACACCGATCGCCGTTGTTGCATTGACCATTCCTGCATACTCTATGTGAACAGGTGTCGTGAGTACAGAACGTTTCGTCAGATCTGTCTACACAGTGAAACCGGAAATCACAGACTAGTGTGAAAGAAATTGTTTTCTTTCTGTCGTCACACACAAAAGTAGCTATTCGCGTGACATCCTCGATTCGCATCAACCTTTCACCAACGTGACCTTGAGTGAATTTGCCATAGGAGAGTGGACACCACTTCAAATATTGTGTCTCCCCACAAAAACTGTCAGGACTACAAGATAGAAAATCATAAGTCACATGACCTTCCGCACAACGCACAAGTGAGTGTCTCGAAATAGTTTCATTTAATAACCGACCATCTTGTTTAGGAAACTGTACAGATTTGTCTGTATTTAGATAATTACTTTGTGCATCGGATTGACAAATGAAATCATATATACTGTTGTCACTGCACAATGTAGCTTGTATAGTCCATGGCGAACACGGAGAACAATAGGCACACAATTCGTTTGAAAGAATTAATTTAAAATACAAGGTGATATTAGCATTATAAGCAATTGATCCGTCCACCCACGTAAATATTTGTTTGTACATGGATGCGGTTTTAGAAATCCTTCGATTGAGCCCGATGTGTGCAGGGCCATCTTTTTGTTTTGTGTAATGAATAAATCTCTCTATTGCTTCTTTTTCCATCTCGGTTTTGGGCATGACCAAATTTCCACCTCGAATTTGACACTGCTCTTGAGCGTTTTGCCAGTTAAGGCCATTCTTTGATTTGTGGAAACTGTAACACTTGTTTTGAAAGGCCACGGAGCCATTACAGGCCGGACTGGTGAAAGGGCATTCTCGTTCGTCTTCTCCACCCAGACACTCAGTATCTAAGTTGCATTCCAAATGTCGTTTGAAGGTCGGGTAATGAGACACTGAGCAATTATACAAGCCTCCATTTATTACAGGCGGGACGTGACTCTGCGGGTGAAAGGTGAAGATCATCATAAATCCTGTTCCTTCACTAAAGTCGTTAGTTACGAAGCGCAAGATCAGCGACCTGTTATAAATGGAATTCACGATGAAGTGATGAGAGCACTCTTTCCACACAGGAACAGCATTACCTATTTCGTCAACTGTAGAGAGTTCCAAGTAGCCGTCATTACACGAACTTCCACTATAAAAGTCTACTCTCCGGAAACTAACCATTATTGAGTGATTGACAGGGACATCGAGTTTAGTAGATGCATTCATAAATTTGGGGTATCTTCCTATTTCTTCAAATCCTGGTGACGTCACATAACCTGATTGCGGTGAATGGAATATTACAGGTAAAGTAAGTCTTAAAGACATTGACGTCACTTTGATTTGGACTTGAAACTGTGGAAAGTATGTCGAGTACTTGGAAACTGGTCCTGAACGAATATAAAGACAGCAGGAAAGGGAGGCAACAATTTCTTTGTTGAAAAGGTCATCACAAGTTTGAAATGAAAGTAATTTGTCGTCATCCATAGCGTCGTTTTCGCTTGATTTTAGGACGGTGTCACCCATGCATGGTTCGTTCAGTTGCAGTGTCGCTAAAAGAAAACAACCGTCAGGGGCGATAACCTTCCACTGACAAAAGTCTAGGAGAGAGTTGAAAGAACCACGAGCGACAATGCCGATAACAGACACTTGTGTGAAATAATCCATGAATAATATGTGGTCAGTGCAGTCCCCTGTAGTAAAGTTAACATGTCCAGTAGTCTCGTTAATATTTCGGCCGTCATTTATGACGAGAATAGATTTACTATTTGCCGCTTTCGTCAAATTTGTATTCTCTGAGGTCTCGTTTGGGCTCCAAGTATAGTTTTCTCTTACCTCATTTTTATCTTGTCCCGAACTTGTCAAAAGCGTGGCCTGTTTGGAATCACTGTGAAATGTAATGATATCAGTTGTAATTTGCCGGGTTCCCAGCATTGACTGCATATTCTTCAAAATAATATCTGCAATGCTTAGTTTGTAAGAGTTCACTGCCCAAAAGATTAAAAACAGGTCAACCAGTATAACCGAGATATACATAATTTTTAATGAGATGTTTGAAATAATATAGTAAGTGTGTACACTTTCAAAATATTTAATAATTATATAATACAGTTAAGTTTCTATTGACCACATTTATGCGAAAGCTTTGTATTGCTTCAAAGAGATAAAAATAAATTAGATTTTATACCACAGGCTGTAAGAGAGAAATTCATGATCACTTTAAGTTTTCCGTTCTTTAGATCTCTTGCCAGACGACCACGTGACAGACAAAAGACCTACTGACAAGAGTCTTGCAGCTCGCTCTCGCTTAAAATTGAATTAAATACACAAAGTGAAAAATTAAAAAAGATAAATGTCCGTTGGCAGATTTTTAAACTTAAAATACTTGAATCAGTGTCATTGTGCGGAAACAAATCACGTTAAATTTTCGTGGACTGAATCTTGACAACCAACTAGCTATTTATGTCAGTTCAGATATTTTTCAAAGATTTTTGCTTGAAATCGGTGTAAACTGGAAGCATCCCCACAAAGAGAAAAGAAAAAAATGCTTTATTAGTCTGTGGAAATATTTTTCTTAATGATTAATTCTCTGATATAAATATTTTTTTAAAGTACATTAAATAAATAAAGAAATGAATTTCAAGACTGTCTAATGCAATTCAGGTTAATATGCAGTGTTCTTGAGAGAGAGAGAGAGAGAGAGAGACAGTTTGTGTGTCTGAGTGTGTGTGTGTGTGTGTGCGTGTGTGTTTGTGTGTGTGTGTGTGTGTGTGTGTGTGTGTGTGTGTGTGTGTGTGTCTGTCTGTGTTTTTGAAAAGAAACATTTATACATTACCAACGAACGGAATTACAAATCATCATTCCGAGATAGGACAGAAAATCGAAAAACATTTCTGGATATTAAAAGGGATAATTTATCTATGTCACGTTATCAAATCGAAAAGAACGCAGATAAAAGTCGCGGGGAAAGAAGACAATCTATCAGATTACTAGCTAGTCTCGTTCCAATCCTAGTGGAAAAAATAAACAAGAGATAAATTTATGTTTTACATCCATTTACAAAAATAAACAAGAGATAAATTTATGTTTTACATCCATTTACAAAAATAAAAACAGGCCTGAAAAAAACGTGATACAATTTTCTGTATTTCAAATTGCAAAGTAAGAAAACTTTTTTACACGACTTTTCTCAAGCAATCAAATAATGGATTTGTTCATGATGCTATTAACAAAATAATTCCTCATTGCATGAATTGTACACGAACATAAAGAAAAGAAATACAATAATATTGGTAGAATGATTTTCAGCCATATAAATCTTTGTTAAGTCCGTGGAAAGAATTTATTGCGTGACTGTTCGATTGGTTATTAGAGACAACTTAAATAAGTGTGAATTAAAATATGCATAATCTTATATGTGAATGGATTTACAGGCCTACAATGCTAATACCGATATACATAAAACTTGTCTTTCTCTTGTTGCCTTTCGGAGGTCACACCTTTAGCTTATTTGGTGAAACATCTTTCGTATCTACTGGTAGTAATAACACTTGTCGTAAAGGTCTGCTAAATAATTCTGATGTAATATCACCTGTAGTCCTGAAACAGAGTTCCGAGACATGGCGAGAAGACCTGAGTACTGTTAGCTCTGGAAATACTGATGAGACATTGTCCAGGCGAGAGAATAGTTATTTCGCTTTTATGGAATCGGATTCTGAATATTTATCATCAGTCAGTAGAACATTTCATGAAGGAAATCTTGATGTAACAGAAAATTTCTATATTAATGCTAGCAATTGCAAAGATCAGAAATATGTTTATATTTCTTCGCTGGAAGGATATTTATATGGAGTTGTGGAAGATAGCAATGATGTTGGTGCCAGTGTAAATTGTTTCTGGAAAATCACTGTACCAGAAGGATATTCCATGATGGCCACTGTCGAAATGTTGAAAGATCATTGTTCCGTAAATGCTTGGATAGAAGTCAGCGAAGAAAGATTATTAAATAAAGACAATCTGCTCGCAAGAATTCGGTGTTCGGCATGGCTATCTAAAAAAGTCATTGTTACTCTTTCAAATAATCTATTCTTCCGGTTTCAAGAAGTGTTTACTCTTCCTGGCTATACAATTGCACAATTTCAGCTATCTTTCAACGCAGTAACCAAGTCTCTTCGACGATGTTTACCAGTTGTTTACGAATCCTTGCACATTGGTTATATTACGTCACCCGGGTTTAGTGAAGATAGTGAATACCCGACATACTTAAATGCCTCATTTCAACTTGACGTACCCGAACAGCACACAGTAATGATCAGTTTTCAGAGGTTCGATATAGACAAAAATTATCGTAAAGAATGCGTTATTGACAAAGTTAACTTGTTTACCATAGACGTTAACGGAAGTTTGAATCTAGAATGGAGTGAATGCAGAGAAAACATGATTCCAACGCGTGTTTACAATACGTCACTGCTTGTCAATTTCGTCACTGATGGCGCATTTGGCGGTCTTGGATTCAAAATGTTATTTTCGATTCACCCAGTGACTCAAACCCCATTACAGTTTGACAACGGCCTCTTTGACTGCTCTGTTCCGCACTACGTCATGTTTAGACGTCACCTGGAATGTAATCTGGAACCAGAGTGCCAGGATGGGATAGACGAAAACAACTGTCCTTTCAGTAGTCCTGTTTGTAACGGTACACTGGCATTGGAAAGGAAATGTTACACGTATCATAAAGCAGAAGCAGGTGTCTCTTGGAATTTCGCAAGACATCTCTGCCAGGATCGCGGAGGTGACCTGGCGATGCTAAAATCCTCTAGTGAACGGGATGCCGTAAGAAAACTGTTGTCTTACGTAAAAACGCTGGAACCTGTATTTGTCGGAGTGACCAATAAGGCTACTAGTCTTAATTATGGAGCGGGTTCTTTGTATGCAAAACTGTGGCATTGGGTCGATGACACAGTTGCATACAAAGTAAATATTACAGGCATTATCTATAATCAAATGCAATTGTGTACTATATATATTCAGTACAATCCTTTATCGCTGTTTACAACTCACTGTTATGTGCAACAATACACGCATTATATATGTGAAACGGAAGTGAAGAATGCTGAATCAGTAAACAAAGTAAATATCGATTTTCCAAGTTCCATTGACATGGAAGGAAGCTTGAAAACGTCTAACGCAACTCTAGTCTGGTGCAATGATGGCCATGTGACTCACAGTTATTTGTCTTGCGTGACAGGGAGTTCTTGTGGGGAGGATTCGTTTTCACTCTGGTGCTTGATATCCAACGCCAACATTGTGAAAAGCATCGAATTGGAGACACATAATAATGACCTTGACGTTTTCACAAGGACATCGATGTTCATTTGTAATGACGGTAAACGGACATTGCAATATACAATGACATGTGACTTCAAACGTGACTGCATAGATGGATCGGACGAAAACTTTTGTCAGTATGATCATCGGTGTCCAGAATATACCTGTCGCAATTCGCAGTGTATCAGATTTAAACAGGTTTGTGATTACATTATTCACTGTTGGGACGGTTCGGATGAGGACATGTGTTCATATATACTTATTTCAAATGCAGTAATCCACGTAAGAGATACAATTTCTCTTCCGACAATAATTGACTTTGACATCGAAGAAAATATTATTTTAAAACAACTTCATCCCTCATCACCGTGTCCTGTAACTCACTTTCGTTGCCATGGTGAGCTAAGTTATTGTCTTCCTGTTTACCTACGCTGTAACGGAGTATACGACTGCCCCGATGGTGAAGATGAGGACGATTGTAAGAGATATGTCTGTCCTGGGTTGTATCGGTGTTTTAACTCATCCATTTGCGTCCATGTAGACCATCTGTGTGACGGTTGGCCACAATGTCCAGAGCGTGACGACGAAATGTTTTGTGGATTTCGCTGTCCCATGGAATGTCGCTGTCAGGGACTAGCTCTCAACTGTCACCAGTATTTTCCTGTTGCTGCCTACCCAGACATACGTTATCTGGATGCAAGCGACTCCAAACTGTCAGTTCGTGACGTGTTAAAAAATGCCAAACTTGTCTGGTTAAGTTTAAGCCGATGTAACATTGAACACGTTCACGAAATGTTAAATCCTAATCTAAAAAGTTTCGATTTAAGTGACAACTTGCTTACTTCTTCTGACTTAACTGTATTTTACAAACTTTCAAATCTCGTAGAGTTAAACTTGGCTGGAAATCCAATATCGTATTTGAAACAACCCACAGGGAATTTTGAACACAGACATCTACAACGACTGGACCTGTCACGCACTTCATTACTTCTTTTCGACACCTCAGCATTGAAATCATTTCGTCACATTAATTTTCTCAACATTTCTTACGGCACCATTGAGGCTATCGGGGATTCTGGCTTCATTCATGTCCCAGAACTTAAAACGTTAGATATTCGAGGAAACACACTGGAAATATTCTCCAAAGACTTACTGAAACAATTACCCCAACTGGAAGTTATTTTTGCTGAAAACTATAGATTTTGCTGTAAAGCAATGCTGCCAGAACAATTTCATGAAGATTTCTGTTTTGCACCCAAAGATGAAATTTCGTCATGCGAAGACCTACTGCGTTCAAACGTGTACCGACTGTTTAACTGGATCGTGGCATCAATGACAGTCGTTGGAAATGCAGGGTGTTTTGTCTTTAGACTATTTGTGCAAAAGATAACTTCTAGGTCCGGTTATGGGGTGTTCGTTACAAACCTGTGTGTCGCAGATTTTTTAATGGGGCTGTACCTTACTCTAGTTGGAGTGGCAGATCAATTGTACCTAGGGAATTATTTGTGGAACGAGCATTCCTGGAAAAGCAGTGGAATGTGTAAACTTGCAGGATTTTTATCACTTGTGTCAATTGAAGTGTCCTCCATGATCATATTTCTTATCACACTTGATCGTTTCATCGTCCTTCGTTTTCCTTTCAGCACGTTTTCTTTTCACAGGAGGTCAGCTGTATTGGCTTGTGGGATTGTTTGGACGGTTGCTACAATGCTTGCTGCAATACCTTTGCTACCTTTGACGTCACATTGGCAGTTTTATGGCCAGACTGGAATTTGTGTATCGCTGCCTTTAATTCGAAAGGTGTACCCTGGGAAGACTTATTCATTTGGTCTGATAATCATGTTCAACTTTGTATTATTCATTCTAATAGCAGTGGGGCAGTCATTTGTGTATATGTCGATTCGGGTCAACTCCATGACGACCAACACGACAAGAAAATCAAATGTCACGACAATTGCTCGACGACTGTTATTTGTGGTGCTCTCAAACTTCTTGTGCTTTTTTCCCATAGGCCTTCTGGGACTGCTGGCTACCGTTGGCACTCAAATTCCCGGGGAAGTCAACGTTGCCATGGTAATTTTTATCCTTCCTTTAAATGCAGCGCTTAACCCTTTTTCTTATACTTTAAACATGTTGGCTGAGAAGAGACGAAAATCGAAGGAATTGGAACTGCTGGTACTTCTGAAGGATCGTCTGCAGTCTGAGAAAACTGAAAGCACTTCATCCAAATATAGAAATGAAGTGGAATAACGAAAGTCATTCTTTTGCCAAAAACGTCTTTGTTACTAATTTCAGTTGACCTATACAGTGAAATTCAATCCTGAAATTTCTCTTCTAATGCTATTAATTAAACAACGGTATGAATAAACCTTCAGAAGTGAAAGTTCTTTCATTCTGTATTTTCTGTGTTGATAACAGTTATCGTATGATATGTAGTGTTTCAGCATACATTAAAATAATAACCTGTACTGAATATTGAATTCAGGCAAGGTAAATAAATTCTAATTGAAATAAAATATCAGGTAAGTAGTATACCTTCGTCATTAATGTAATCGTGTCCCTTCTACTAAAGTGTATTGTAACCGTGACGTTTTTACTAATGTGTATTGCAATCGTATCCTTTATACTAATGTGTATTGTAACCGTGTAATTTTTACTAATGCGTATTTTAAACGGGTCCTTTCGACTAATGTGTATTGTAACTCTCACCCTGCTCTTAATGTGTATTGTAATCGTGTCTTTTCTACTAAAATGTGTATTGTATGCGTGTCCTTTATAATAATATGTATTGTAATCGTCACCTTACTCTTAATGTGTATTGTAATAGTGTCCTTTCTACTAATGTGTATTCTTATCGTGTCACTTCTACTAATGTGCATTTCAATTGTGTTCTTGCTACTAATGTGTATTAAAGCATTTCATTGCTAACTTTTACAATTAAAAATAAACAAAAAATAAAACAATCAAACGGTGCTTGATAAATTTGCTCCCTATCAGCACAACGTTATTCCTACTCGTTTCGCAATAAGTAATACAATGATAACTATCCGTTTGGAAACGTGTACTACAGTGCTATTCTGTATTTCTGTCGTCATTGTAAACAGTTGAAGGAAAGGGGAATTAATGGAGTCTCTTCCTTAATATGCTTGTATACCTGCGTCGTCTTTTATTTCCACAAGAGTTTCGCAATAATTCAATGTTTCAATGGCCATTTTAGAAATGGTTCATAGGAATATTTAATCACTTTTGTTTGTTTTTGAGTTTAACTCTCTCTCTCTCTATTCATCACTCTTCTGAATCTTACAACGAAAATTAGGACGGAGCAGAATGTCGTCATCTGAAATACAAGTTATTTTGAGGTGTTTATAATTCAAACAGCATTACAACAATAGTAAAATCCCATTGGAAAAAGCAGCAGGATACATAAAAATCCTGAATTAAAATATAGAAACACGTAAGCTTATAGTGTTTTTGTTTTTGTTTATGTTTGTGTGTATGTGTGTGTGTGTATTTGTGTACGTGTACTTCATATCACGTTCATGAAAGTAAGTTGAATTTGTAATATTGGTAATAGATTACACTCGCGCACGCACGCAAACACACACACACACACACACACACACACACACACACACACACACACACACACACTCACTCAAGTAATGACAGGTTAAATGTGGAAATCATTTCCCCATTTAGAATAATTCCATGACTTAATATTTCCTGATACATGAATCGCTAACTGGAGTCTTGCAGAGAAAACAAATGTTTATTACAATAGTTGTGGTACTTACAAATGACTTAAGTGAATATTTTTTAAAGTAAGTTAAATGTTTAAATGTTTTAAATGTTTAAGTAAGTACAGCTGTAAAAATAAAAAGAGGGGCGCGTGAGCATGCTATATTTTGTGTCTTGTTAGAACTATTTTTAATAAGCATTGAAAATGTTTGTTATACAACATCGAAGAGACTATTTTATTTAATATACGCACACGTTAAACGATAATATTTTTCCTCCATCAAAGTGTGGATAGAAAAAAACAAGAACATCAAATGTAAAGGTCCATAAGATCAAGGTTGATGTCGAAGAATGTCATTAATGATAATTTAAAGAGGGAGTAGATGACAACAAGAATCTAAATAATAGCATCAAAATAAACCCCCTATACCAAAATACTAACAACAACAAAAAAAAAATGAGAAGAAAAGAAGTAAAGTCTATAGGAGAGGTCTGAAGGTGTGTGCGCGCGCGCGCGTGAGTGAGTGAGTGATGTCCTAACAACACAAGCAAAGAAGACTTATAGATCTGTAGTGTGTGAACACAGTCTGTCACTCTACCGAAACACTCACAAAATCAACTCGACTGACTGCAGTCATATGAACAAGTCCTGATGCGAATAGAAACTCCTTTACTTCAGTGTTTAGCAGCGTTATAATAATTATTACGGAGAGGTTTATTTTTAAAGCAACTCACTTAAAAATTTATATTTAATAATTCATTTATGGTATGGTAATAGAAAATATGTCACTTTAGTATTTATCAGCGTTATAATAATTATTAACAAGATATATTTTTAATGCAACAAACTTTAAATTTATATTATTCATTCATGTTATGGTGATAGAAACAATAGCACTACTAACTGAAAACGGCTGAAGTAGACATTACGAAATGGAGTAACAGGATATCCGTCGTTAGATGGTCGACAACTCGTAATTTAATCTTTAGTTTGTAATAAAGTGCTCGAAACTAAAACCCAGACAAATGATCTAATATAAATTATAATTTATCAGACGAATGTTAGTAATTACTTCTGGAAAAAAATGATAAAATTAAGAGAGGGGGTCGAAAATCCCATTTATGCATTCGGAAGGTGGGTAGTGTTGAAAAAAATCCACCATGCTACAAGTAAAGATTAGGAGGATCAAACATAACACTTTTTGGTATACGTGCTAAATAGGAGGGCTGCTACTGATTCGCTATCTTTGGATTTCTGACAAAAATTCATTTAATTTGTTCATAAATATGCAGAAGGAACTTGCTATGCGCATGCCCCTTTTACTAATACAATCTTTCATGCTCATAGTAGCAGATCTGGGACACACCCTTTTCTACAGATCTGGACACACCCTTTTCCCATAGATTTGCGTCACACGCTTTTCCGATCAACATAACTGTTCCGTGTTTGATTAGAATTTTATTTTTACTTGTACAACAAAATCTAACACCGACCACTGAACTTGCAATCGTAAATCACAACCTACTTATAGTATGTCGATAACTAATGTTTTAAAATATTTTTGATAGATTGTCCCTAAACAGCAACGCCCATGTGAACACTTAACGAATTTTAAAAAATGAACAGTGCTGTATATGAGTGTCGAAAATGGCTGAGAAAATAGAATATATAAAAATATTTTATTCGGCATTCACTTTCTTTGTAAATAGAAGTGTAAAAGCAATTCTAAAAGATAATCAACACAACACAATTTCTCAAGCGTGTATATGTATTGTCAGCATGGATGGTTACTAAACAACAAACAAACGAACAAACAAACAAACAACAAACGAACAAAGACTGCGTGGACATGGACACCAGTGATTTCGTCTGTAAGTAAACAAAAACTAATACAAACTTGGTGATGGATTATAATGGTTACTTCATATTTTTCGATCAAACTCTTTCGTGCAATAAGAGATAAAACCAAACTTGACATCTATTGTGTCTTGAAGTCTGATAAATTGGTTCTTCTTCATAAATGGGCATGGTAAAATGAAAAGAAAATATATCAGTTTACTCTTGTCCTTTTATCCAGATCATTCACACACGTACGACCTTTCAGTTTGCGTGTGGAGTTAAACATATCTTGAAGACTGGTGGCTTATTCATCATTATTATTTATTTTATTTTATTTATAATTATGACAGCAGTAACGACATAGTTTTAACAAGTGTTTTGGTGCGAGTGCTTTTGCTTGACGTATGTTATATGTATAAATGGGTGCAGGTTTGTGTATGCGTATGTGTATGTTTGTGAGTGTGTGCATGTTTGAATGTGTGTGTATGTGTGTGCATGTTTGTGTGTGTGTGTGTGTGTGTGTGTGTGTGTGTGTGATTGTGTATGTTGGCAGCTTCTAGTAACTCTTTGGCATGAATGGGTATGTTTTCGCACACGAGTCTGTGAGAGTGTATGGTCATTTGTGTACGTTTATGCGTGTGAGTATCTGTGCTTATATTTGTGCGTGTGTGTTTAGGTGTCTGAATGTGTTTATATATGTGAATATGTGTTATGTACATGTGTATGAATGTGTGTTTACGTGAGGGAGTTTGCAATATTATGTGTGTGTGTGTGTGTGTGTGTGTGTGTGTGTGTGTGTGTGTGTGTGTGTGTGTGTGTGTGTGTGTGTGTGTGTGTGTTATCGTGACACGACAATGTAAACATTTAATGATGAACAAGTAGTCATTTAGAAATGACCTCTCTGATATTTGACATTTTTACTGGCAGACAAGAAACAGTGGACACTTGAAATAAATTTAACAAAGAAATTTAACTGATGAAAAGGTAAGTGTGAGAGGGTACGAATTTTAACAATGTAAATGGTCTGGAAAACACGAGAGAGAAAGAGAGAGAGAGAGAGAGAGAGAGGGAGAGAGAGAGTGAAAAAGAGAGAAAAAAAGAATGAGATCCATTGACTCTGGAAAAGGAAATCGACGGTACACGTGCTTTGAGAATGGAAACACTGGGTTTAATCAGATAAAGTCAGTGAGGGAACAGAAGTTTGGGTTTGGTTGTATAGAATAAAACCTTAACTTATTAATAACTTAATTATTACAAAAAGACATTCAAAATCACAATTTAAAATATTGTCTGATTAATTGATCCGTTAAGTCGTAGGTGGATGCACACTATAAACCTTTGTTTGAAAATTTTTGTTTTGTAAGAGACAGAATGTATCGGTGGGGTGAATGCAGGTTAGAGCGGTTTCGTGTGACTGACTGTTAATTTTGACACGGAGCGGTTTCCACCTCTTTCCGATTCTCAAGAGATTTCTAGCGTAAATTACTAAAGATACCTGCCTGAAAGTGTCTATGTGTTGTTAGTATGGATACATGCTAAATAAGACAATAGATTGTCAGTATGGATACGTAACAACCAAGATAATAGACTGTCACTATGGATATTTACTAAACAAGACAATAGATTGTTAGTATGGATACTTAACAACCAAGCGGAAACAGCCGATATATTTGCAGTTCACGACAAAAATCAGAGGTTTCAATAAAAAAATATTTATTACGAAAGAAGAACATTGGAGAATATTTGAAACCTTTTTCGTGGAAAATTATTTGAAACCAGTTAATAATATTAATAGCATTCGTTCATTTGAACACATTGAAAGAACATTTTCATTGTTACTTCCTTGACGATATGAAAACCTGTCAGCAAAAATGAACGAATCCGTTTCATGGCGACATTACGATTATCTTACCGACAAAGGACGATGAATAACTCATCGATATTTTGGAAGATTCCTCGTTAAAACTGAACTTCATCTGTAAAAATACATGTCGTGGCTATCTCTCTGTTGAACAACGTATCCAACACATTTTATGAAACTTTCAAGGTGCTGCTTCCTTTGACGTCATAGTAACTCCTGTGACGTTGCTTGCGATGGTAAGAATCAAAACCAAATTAGTCTATTAAATGTTTGAGTAGAATCAATAATTAGGTAAGTAGAACAACTTCAGTAAATTTGTGAGTAAAAATATAATTTTTAATTTTTTAGTATAATACTTTAATAATTGTGTTAGAAAATCATATTTTTAAATTTGTGAGTAGAAATACTTTAATAATGGTGTTAGTAAATCATATTTTTTTTAATTTGTGAGTAGAAATGCTTTAATAATTGTGTTTGTAAATCATTTCATCGAAGTATGAGTAGACTGCATTTATACAAACTGTGTGAATAGATTCAATTCACACATTTAATAAATTTATTTAGTATTTGTGTAAGCAGAACACATTAATAAATGTGAATGTAGTATCACTTTTGTGAGATTAGAATAATTTAATAAACATGTGAATAGAATCAATTAAAGATGTAAATAGAATCAATTTAAAATGTGAGTAGAATCGGTTTAAAATGTGAGTAGAATTGGTTTAAAATGTGAGTAGAATCATTTACTTGTTTGAAAAGAATCGTTTAATAAACGTAAAAGTGTGTGAGTAAAATCACTTTATATTTAATTATTTAACCAATTTCTTGCAGGTGTTAGTGGAGTGAAGAAGCGGTTTGTAGTAGCGTGCATATGGACAGATATAGCCCTCTGTATTCGAACAAAAAAAGAAACACACGCACACACACACACACACACACACACACACAAATACAAGAACATAAATTAGAATCACAATAACGAAACATTTATTGACAAACTCATGTGCTTAACAAGGTGCCCAGATATAAATTAACTAATTCATTAACACTCGGAGAAATCAATGGCAAGCTAAAAAAGAACACTCATGCATACGGTGATATTTAAGCACTTTTACCCCACGAAAATGATAGCACATTATTTCATTAATTCTTTCAAAAATAATAAAATATAAATACATAAGTCCGATTTCGATAAGTAATAATTTCATAAAACGAAAGAAAAGAACGCTAATTTCTCGTTAACTAAAACTCCAATATTTAAAAGATCAAACTGTAAGTTAAAATAATGTCTTCTATAAAACAAATTTAGCTCTTAGGATATGTTCTGAAGGAAATTATGCCTATAAATACCCAAACGACAGCATAACTAAGAATGATAATATCAATTTGTTATGTTGAGGACACAATAAGCCTTCACGTGACGTAAAGGGGAAAAATGCAATACGTCACAGTTGGTGGCTTGCTATGGAAACGTGATGGAGAGTTGAATGCTGATGTAGAAAAGTGAAGCACTGATTCTGTAAAGTCCAGCCATTCCCGAGAAAAGTCTTGTAGCACTGATGTGGCAAAGTGTAGCGCTGCCATGTATCAAAGTACTCTAGCACAGACGTAGTAAGGTGTAGTGTTTGTGTAGAAAAGTGTATCTGCCATGTAGTGAAGAATGGCAGTTACATATGTATCAAGTGGTCACGTAGGATGGTCATCATCCACCAAACTTCACCAATAGTAATCGAGGGGTGGGGGAGGTCTGCACCTTTGTCCTAACTCCTTTCTAGCTGGAGAAATAGCCGAGTCCCTTCAGGTGAGCGATGTTGTTTACGAAAAAATATTTATTCATATGTGTGAGAGTGTGTGTGTGTGTGTGTGTGTGTGTGTGTGTGTGTGTGTGTGTGTGTGTGTGTGTGTGTGTATTCATTAACTTTATTTATTAACACAGGTATTATTTTGCACCTATGTGCCAGTTACCAGCAGGATTTGTCCCGACCAATGTAGATACCTGTAATTATTTACACTAACGATAGATTTAAGTGAGTGACCAAACATTCATGACGTGATACTTCTTACGATATCTGTAATGTATACTGATGTACTTCTTACTCACCTGAACAGTTAAAGAACAGTTTAAAATGTTTATTAGTATAATTATTCATTGAGCTAAGGAAAACAAGCATCTGCATTTAGATATGATTAGGTAAATGATTTAAAAGCGTGATAAGGTAGGTTTATTATGCATAAATATTTTATATGTTTTAGATATGTTGTGATATGTTTTAGATATGTTTTGATATGTTTTATATATGTTGTGGAGTGTGACACGTTTCTGATTATATTTACCTGATATATTTCCGGAATATTGGAACGTATGATAGGTTTATTATTGCATATCGTATAGTGTGTTTTTTATTTAGAGATGTTTTGCAGTATGATAATTTTATGACTGTCATTTTATGTTGAAAAAAATGACTAATGAACATATATAACATTATTTGAGTGCTTGAGAGTTTCTGCTGAAAACAGAGAAAGAGCGCTTATATATATTCGTGTTTATTCTGAATAATTGTAAATAATTAATAATTAATAATGTTAGTATTAGTCACATCTTTGAGGAATTTATACATTTTGTGTTTGCAGTCGTTTCTACCAGTCCTATCATAACTGTTTATGTGCATAGCAGGGTCAGGGTGGCAAAATAATTGTGACAGGTAAATTGCACTAAAATCAATGAGAAGACAAATATACAAATGATACAATAATTGTGACAGGTAAATTGCACTAAAATCAATGAGAATCAAATATACAAGTGATAAAATACAAGAAAGTCAATAGTACAGTAGACCTCCTGCACCAAAATAAAGTTTTGATTATTACCCATTTTCCCAAGATTTTAAAGGGTATGTTTCTAAGAATGCGGTCCTATATAGGACGTTAAGAATTCAGAATTAAGATATAAGCGTGAGAGTTGAAGTTAAGATCTCCAGACGATGACCTACATTTGCCAGAGTTTTGGGTGTCAAGATCTCCTGACGAGGCCTTACATTTGCAAGAGTTGTGGGTGTCATAATCCAGGAATAGTGAAAATAAACTTGGGATGTTTGATGGACGGTTGTTGGTGTCGAGTGCCACACTCACTTCTCTCTCATATCCTACAGCCACTCCCATTTGTCAAGTCATATATCGACATGATTGTTTCATACCACTCATATAGATCATGTGATAGATGTCTCACCCAATCACACTGCAGGTATTATACAATTGGTAGAATAAACGAAATCTGATGAATAAAGTGGTATCTTTAAATGGTAACAAGAAGTAAAGATATGAGATCAGTTGTAGAATGAAATGAAAAATATTAAATACCAATGTATACAGTTGTCTGAATTCAAACAGATGGATTCTGTATAAGAATGCTATAATTAAGTTAGTTACTCAGAAATTGTTTTTGGCTTTTAATTAAGCAGAGGTAATGATGAATCCATCCACGAAAGAGTGTGTGATTTCCAAAAGTTATGGATGCAAATGTTTGTGTACTCCTGTGTAGAACGAGTTTCAATATATTCCTACATAGAAGATACAGTATTGCATATGCTACTTTAGTATTAACTCTATTTGTTACGTGTGCGCCTATGCTCTAAATACTGTACAGCTAATTGACAAATTAGACCAGCCTTTCTGAATTTATCACCCTAGAAGAACCCTTAAACAATTGTCAGATCTCGGTGATCCCCTGCATAAAATTATGTTACCAATACAATGTTTATACTTTCACAATCACAATCTCTCGCGGAATACTAACTAGACAATTCACCCATTTCCAAACTGCAGGAAGCAGTAAAGAGAAATTCTTACGGTTTTCATCACCCCAAACGATTATCTAATCTATATCTCTTAATGAAAGTCAGTGTGTTCTGTCTAGTGCACTGAAGGTCATGGGGTCAATTGTGAACATCGTGCAAGTCGCAACCGGTAGGTAGGCATTACCTTTCTGACTTCTAGAGGTCTAACGTTTCTTTTAATCTTTTAGGGCATAATATTCACCACATCACAACAAAAAAATTATTTGCTTCATGCATTTCTAAGAAAAAATTTATTTTCTTTTAAAAAGTAATGTAATACTGTAATTTAATAATTTATTAAATATAATTTCGGAAAATTTTACAACCAATGTAAACTTGTTTATTGTTTTGAACTAACCCAGATTTTGCTTTCCCGTTTGACATCATGATTCTCAAGCCACTTCTTAAGATGGATCTCGTAAGATTTTTGCCGAGACTCATTCACCAGACTAAATAAATACAAGATTGGGTTAAGTGCCGAAGTTAGGGGAATTAAAATAATAGTAATGAAAGCTATAATTTCACCAGACACGTAAATATCAAATAAGGAAAATATATTCACAATGCAAATAAAGAACCAGCATGCAATTTTTACGAGCACTATAGAAGTCAAACGTCCGGCAATGTTCTTGTCCTGAGTGAGAGGTGTCGAATAAGTTGTCAAGTAGTTCTTCCTTGTTGACCAGCAAACGCACGTCTGTCCAAGTGAGGTGACCAGTATTACGAAGAAGAGGAGGACAACTATTCCACAAGAATACTTTTTGCCAGTTCCACCACTGCCAATCCAGCAGATTGGTATTGGTGCACAAATAGCCGTTTGACCATAAAAAACCCAGTGTGACGTCAGAGGCAATAATGGAATAGCAGCAAGCAAAATGCCAGCACTCCATGCGATCACACAAGCATGCACAGCAGACCGTCCCTTCAAGCAGAAAACGCGTACTCGAAAACGAAGAGCGATAACTCTGTCAGAGGTGGCGAGAAAGATTATGAATGTTGACACTATAGTGGACAATAGTGACAAGAAGCCCGAGAGCTTGCAAATGAAGCTAATTTTCCAATTTTTTTCTGATATAAAATAACTGTTATGATAAACATAATCAGCACCAATTATGAGAGACATATATATGCCCATCAGAAAATCTGCCATGTTCAGATTGAAGATAAAAACAGTGTAGTCCATATTTAAGGGGATTTTCCGAATAAAGAGTCTCATCATTATACAGCATGCATTATCTACAAGTGACGTCAATGCTATCAACCAGACGAAGAATCGATGAAGGTCAAAGTGCAAAAGCTTATCGCAAGAAGAAAAGGTATCTAGATCTGAAATACACATACCATTAGTGAATTGTTCTGGCAGGTTTTCTTTACAGCAAAGTCTGTAATTCCCTGCAAACACAGTCTCAAGTTGTTTTAATCCACGAAAAAGATTTTCAGGAAATACTGCGAGTGGTGTTCCTCGTGAGTCAAATATTTTTAGTCTTGGCAAATACAAAAAGCCAGTAGTATCGATTACCTCTACTTGGCTAAATGATATGTTAAGAAAACTAATGCCTGGAAAGTTTTTAAAGTTAGTAATGTTCAAAATGTATAAATCACAATGCGACAGGTCGACACTTTGTAAAAAATAATTTTGAATAACTTGCACGTCATTAGTTAGCGTCATTAGAGGATTTCTGGCAAGGGTCAAATTTTTAAGCATTTTTAGATTTAAGAAAGCAATTATATTAATGGAAGTAATCAAATTATCACTTAAATCTATATCCATCAGGTTAGGATTGGACAATTGAATCACGTGATCAATATTGCAGTGTCTTAAACTCAACCTAATTAAATATTTATTTGAAACCACGTCTTCGAGGGACATTCCAGAGCCATCTCCATCCAGAAATCGAAGTTGTGAGAACGTCATAACTGAAATACGTTGTCTGCAAATGAATGCTAATCCTTGACACAGGCAGCCATCAGGACAACGGAATTCACACAGAATCTCATCGTGGTAATTGGGGCAATGGGGAATTCCATCACACACGTTGTCCACGGGTACACAGATTCTCGAATTGAAACAACGAAAAAATCCCGGACACACATACACCTCGCATCCCATCTCGTCCTCGTGATCCGGACAATCATACACTCCGTTACAACGGACAAACACAGGAAGACAATAGCTTAAATCGCCATGACACCGAAAGTGTGTCATAGGGCACGGATCAGAGGGTGGAATCTTAATTTGAAAGAAGCTTCCTTTTTTGTCAAAGTCAATAATAGCAGGAGAATTAATGGTTAGAATATTGGTGGAAGTAAATGTAGATGTACACGATATCTCTTCAGACCCGTCAAAACAGTCCTCTCGTCTGTTACATACATTGATGCGTTTGATGCATTGACCATTGCTGCAAAGACGTTCTGAACAGGTGTCATGAGTACAAAAGGTTTCATCAGATCTATCTACGCAATGAAACCGGAAATCACATACTAGTGTGAAAGGAATTGTTTTCTTTCTGTCGTCACACACAAAGGTAGCTATTCGCGTGACATCCTCGATTCGCATCAACTTTTCACCCTCGTGTCCTTGAGTGAATTTGTCTTTGGAGAGTGGACACCACCTCAAGTACCGTGTCTCCCCACAAAAACTGTCAGGACTACATGATAGAAAATCATACGTCACATGACCCTCAGCACATCGTATAAGTGAGTGTCTCGAAATAGTTTCATTTAATAACCGACCATCATGTTTAGGAAACTGTACATATTTTTCTGTATTGAGATAATTACTTTGTGCATCGGATTGACAAATGAAATCATATATACTGTTGTCAGTGCACGATGTAACTTGTATAGTCCATGGCGAACACGGAGAACAATAGGCACACAATTCGTTTGTAAGCATTACAATAATGGAGCTTGTTATATTAGCATTATAACCAATTGATCCGTCCACCCACGTAAATATTTCTTTGTACATGAATGCGGTTTTAGAAGTCCTTCGATTGAGCCCGATGTATGCAGGTCCATTCATGTCTTTTGTGTAATGAATCAGTCTCTCTATTTCTACTTTTTCCTCCTCAGTTTTGGGCATGACCAAATTTCCACCTCGAATTTGACACTGCTCTTGAGCGTTTTGCCAAGTAAGGCCTTTCCTTGATTTGTGGAAACTGTAACACTTGTTTTGAAAGGCCACGGAGCCATTACAGGCCGGACTGGTAAAAGGGCATTCTCGTTCGTCTTCTCCACCCAAGCACTCAGTTTCTAAGTTGCATTCCAAATGTCGTTTGAAGGTCGGGTAATGAGATACCGAGCAATCATACCGGTCTCCATTGATTACTGGCGGGACGTGACTCTGCGGGTGAAAGGTGAAAATCATCATAAAACCCGCTCCTTTACTAAAGTCGTTAGTTACGAAGCGCAAGATCAGCGACTTGTTATAAATGGAATTCACGATGAAGTGATGATTGCACTCTTTCCACACAGGAACAGCATTACCTATTTCGTCAACTGTAGAGAGTTCCAAGAAGCCGTCATTACACGAACTTCCACTATAAAACTCTACTCTCCGGAAACTGACCATTACAGTATGATTGACAGGGACATTAAGTTTGGTAGATGCATTCATAAATGTAGGGTATCCTCCCATTTCGTCAAATCCTGGTGACGTCACATAACCTGATTGCGGTGAATGAAATATTACAGGTAACGTAAGTCTTAAAGACATTGACGTCACTTTGATTTGGACTTGAAACTGTGGAAAGTATGTCGAGTACTTGGAAACTGGACCTGAACGAATATAAAGACAGCAGGACAGGGACGCAACAATTACTTTGTTGAAAAGATCATAACAAGTTTGAAATGAAAGTAAGCTGTCGTCACCCATAGATTCGTTTTCGCTTGACTTTAGGACGGTGTCACCCATGCATGGTTCGTTCAGTTGCAGTGTCGCTAAAAGAAAAGAACTGTCAGGGGCGATAACCTTCCACTGACAAAAGTATAGGAGAGAGTTGAAAGAACCACGAGCGACAATGCCGATAACAGACACTTGTGTGTAATAATCCATGAATAATATGTGGTCAGTGCAGTCCCCTGTAGTAAAGTTAACATGTCCAGTAGTCTCGTTAATATTTCGGCCGTCATTTATGACGTGAATCGGTTTATTATTTGCCGTTTTCGTCATATTTGTATTCTCTGAGGTCTTGTTTGGGCTCCAAGTATAGTTTTCTCTGACGTCATTTTTATCTTGTCCCGAACTTGTCAAAAGCGTGGCCTGTTCGGAATCACTTTGAAATGTAACGATATCAGTTGTAATTTGCCCAGTTCCCAATATTGGATGAATATCCTTATAAAGATGTTCAAAGCTGAATGAGTGCACTGCCATAAAGAGTAACAACGTGCTATACATAATTTTTAATGAGATGTTTGGAATAATATAGCATGTGTAAACACTTTCAAAGTATTTAATAACTATATAGAATAGTTATGTTTCTAATTACCCGCCTGTATGCGAAAACCACGTTTTGCTTCAAAAAGATACAAATAAATTAGATTTTATACCACAGGCTGTAAGAGAGAAATTCTTGGTCACTTTAAGTTTTCGTTCTTGCTATTTAGACCTCTTTCCAGACGATGACTTGACAGACAAAAGACCTACTGACAAGAGTTTTGCAGCTCGCTCATGCTTAATTTTGAAATAAATACACAAAGTGAAAGACTGAAAAAAAAGACAAAACATACATTGGCTGATTTTTAAGATTATAATACTTGAATCAGTGTCATTGTGCGGAAACATGTTATGTTCCTTTTCGTGGACTGAATCTTTACAACCAACTATTTATGTCAGTTCGGATATTTTTCAAAGATTTTTGCGCGAAATCGGTGTAAACGGAAAGCCTCCCTACAAAACGAAAAGAAAGAAGAAAGAAAGAGTTTATTACTCGGTGTAAATATATTTCTTACCATTAATTCTCTGGTATAAATATTTTTTAGAAAGTGCATAAAAGAAATAAAGGAATGAATTTAAAGACTGTTCAATGCAATTCAGGTGAATATGCAGTTTTGAGAGAGAGAGAGAGAGAGAGAGAGAGAGAGAGAGAGAGAGAGAGAGAGAGAGAGAGAGAGAGAAAGAGAGAGAGAGATTGTTTGTGTGTGAGTGTGTGTGTGTTTGAAAAGAAACATTAATACATTACCAACGAACGAAATTACAAATTATCATTCCGAGAAAGGACAGAAAATCGAAAAACATTTCACGATATTAAAAGGGATAATTTCTTTATATCACGTGATCAAATCGAAAAGAACGCAGATAAAAGTCGCTGGGAAATGAAGACAATATATCAGATTACAAGCTAGTCTCATTCTAATCGTAGTGGAAAAAATAAACAAGAGATAAATTTATGTTTTACATCCATTTACAAAAATAAAAACAGGACTGAAATAAACGTGATACATTTTCTGTCTTTCAAATTGCAAAACAAGAAAACCTTTTTACACGACTTTTCTCAAGCAATCAAATGATGGATTTGTTCATGTTGCTATTAACAAAATAATTCCTCATTGCATGAATTGTACACGAACATAAAGAAAAGAAATACAATAAAATTGTTTGAATGTTGTTCCGCCTAATAAATATTTTGTTAAAGCCACTGAAAATAATTTCTTACATGAGTATTAGACTTGTTATTAAAGACAACTTACCTTAGAGTGAATTAAAATATGCATAATCTTATATGTCAACGGATTTACAGGCCTAGAATGCTAGGACTGATATACATAAAACTTGTCTTTCTCTTGTTGCCTTTCGGATGTCACACCTTTAGCTTATTTGGTGAAACATCTTTCGTATCTACTGGTAGTAATAACACTTGTCGTGAAGGTCTGCTAAATAATTCTGATGTAATATCATCTTTATTCTTGAAACAGAGTTCTGAGACATGGCGAGAAGACTTGAGTACTGTCAGCTCTGGAAATACTGATGAGACATTGTCAAGGCGAGAGAATAGTTATTTCCCTTTTATGGAGTCGGTTTCTGGCTCTTTATCCTCAGTCAGTAGTACATTTCATGAAGGAAATCCTGACAATACAGAGAATTTCTATATTAATGCAAGCAATTGCAAAGATCAAAAATATGTTTATATTTCTTCGCTGGAAGGATATTTATATGGAGTTGTGGAAGATATCACTGATGTTGGTGCCAGTGTAACTTGTTTCTGGAAACTCACTGTACCAGAAGGATATTCAATTAAGGCCACTGTCGAAATATTGAAAGATCATTGTTCCCTAAGAGCTTCGATAGAAGTCAGCGAAAAAAGAATATTAAATAAAGACAATCTACTCGCAAGAATTCGGTGTTCGGCATGGCTATCTAAAAAGGTCATTGTTACACTTTCAAATCATCTATTCTTTCGGTTTCAAGAAGTGTTTACTGTTCCTGGCTATACAATTACACAATTTCAGCTATCTTTTACCTCAGTAACCAAGTCTCTTCGACTATTTTTACCAGTTGTTTACGAATCCTTGAAATCTGGTTATATTACGTCACCCGGCTTTAGTGAAGATAGTGAATACCCGACATACTTAAATGCCTCATTTCAACTTGACGTACCCGAACAGCACACTATAATGATTAGTTTTCAGTGTTTCGATATTCAAAGAAGTTTTAATTCAGAATGCGATATTGACAAAGTTAACTTGTTTACCGTAGACATTAACGGAAGTTTGAATCTAGAATGGAGTGAATGCAGAGAAAACATGATTCCAACGCGTGTTTACAATACTTCGCTGGTTGTAAATTTCGTCACTGATGGCGTGATTTCCGGCGGCGTTGGATTCAAAATGTTGTTTTCGATTCACCCAGTGACTCAAACCCCATTACAGTTTGACAACGGCCTCTTTGACTGCTCTGTTCCGCACTACGTCACGTTCAAACGTCACCTGAAATGTAATCTGGAACCGGAGTGCCAGGATGGGATAGACGAAAACAACTGTCCTTTCAGTAGTCCTGTTTGTAACGGTACACTGGCATTGGAAAGGAAATGTTACACGTATCATAAAGCAGAAGGAGGTGTCTCTTGGAATGTCGCAAGACATCTCTGCCAGGATCGCGGAGGTCACCTGGCGATGCTAAAATCATCCAGTGAACGGGATGCGGTAAGAAAATTGTTGTCTTACGTAAAAACGCTGGAACCTGTATTTGTCGGACTGACCATTCAGGCCACTCATCCTAATTATGGGGCGGGTTCTTTGTATGCTAAACTGTGGCAATGGGTCGATGGTACAGTTGCATACAAAGTAAATATTACAGGCACTATGATTAATCAAGTGCAATTGTGCATTATATATGTTCACTACGATCCTTTAACACTGTTCACAACTCACTGTTCTCTGCATCATTACACGCATTATATATGCGAAACGGAAGTGAAAAATGTTGAACTTGCAAAAAAAGTAACTATCGATTTTCCAAGTTTCATGGACATGGAAGGAAGCTTGAAAACGCATAACGCAACTCTAGTGTATTGCAAAGATGGTCACGTGACTCACAGTTTCTTGTCTTGCGTGACAGGGAGTTCTTGTGGGGAGGATTCGTTAGCACTCTGGTGCTTAATATCCAACGCCAACATTGTGAAAAGCGTCGGCATGGTGACAGGATCACATAATAATGATATTGAAGTCTTCACAAGCACAGCGATGTTCATTTGTAATGACGGTAAACGGAAACTGCATTACACAATGGTATGTGACTTCAAACGTGACTGTATAGATGGATCGGACGAAGACTTCTGTCAGTATGATCATCGGTGTCCAGAATATACTTGTCGCAACTCGCAGTGTATCAGATTTAAACAGGCTTGCGATTACATTATTCACTGCTGGGACGGTTCGGATGAAGACATGTGTTCACGCATTCCTAATTTGAAGGAAATAAACCATCAAAGAGATACAATTTCTCTTCCGGCAATAATTGACTTTGACACAGAAGAAAATATTATTTTAAAACAACTAAATCCATTATCACCGTGTCCTGTAACTCACTTTCGTTGCCATGGTGAGCTAAGTTATTGTCTTCCTGTTTACCTACGCTGTAACGGAGTATACGACTGCCCCGATGGTGAAGATGAGGATGATTGTAAGAGATATGTCTGTCCTGGGTTGTATCGGTGTTTTAACTCATCCATTTGCGTCCACGTAGACCATCTGTGTGACGGTTGGCCACAATGTCCAGAGCGTGACGATGAAATGTTGTGTGGATTTCGCTGTCCCTTGGAATGTCGCTGTCAGGGACTAGCTTTCATCTGTCACCAGTATTTTCCTGTTGCTGCCTACCAAGACGTACGTTATCTGGATGCAAGCGAATCCAAACTGTCAGTTCGTGACGTGTTAAAAAATGCCAAACTTGTCTGGTTATGTTTAAGTCGATGTAACATCGAACACGTTCACGAAATGTTAAATCCTAATCTAAAAAGTTTCGATTTAAGTGACAACTTGCTCACTTCTTTTGACTTAAATGTTTTTTACAAACTTTCAAATCTCGTAGAGTTAAACTTAGCAGGAAATCCTATAACGTATTTAAAACAACCCATAGGCAATTCTGACCACAGTCATCTACAACGACTGGACCTGTCATGCACTTCATTACTTCTTTTTGACAGCTCAGCATTGAAATCATTTCGTCACATTAATTTTCTCAACATTTCTTACGGCACCATTGAAGCTATCGGGGATTCCGGTTTCAATCATTTACCAGAACTTAAAACGCTTGATATCCGCGGCAACACACTGGAAATATTCTCCAAAGACTTACTGAAACAATTACCACAACTGGAAGTTATTTTTGCTGAAAACTATAGATTTTGCTGTAAAGCAATGTTGCCAGAACTTTTTCATGAAGATTTCTGTTTTGCCCCCAAAGATGAAATTTCGTCGTGTGAAGACCTTCTGCGTTCAAACGTGTACCGGGTGTTCAACTGGATCGTAGTATCAATGACAGTCTTTGGAAATGCAGGGTGTTTTGTCTTTAGAATATTTGTGCAAAAGATAACTTCTAGGTCAGGTTATGGGGTGTTCGTTACAAACCTGAGTGTCGCAGATTTTTTAATGGGTCTGTATCTTACTCTAGTTGGAGGGGCAGATCAATTGTACCTCGGGAATTATTTGTGGAATGAGCATTCTTGGAAAACTAGTGGGGTGTGTAAGCTTGCAGGATTTTTATCACTTTTGTCAATTGAAGTGTCCTCCATGATCATATTTCTTATCACACTTGATCGTTTCATCGTCCTTCGTTTTCCTTTCAGCACGTTATCTTTTCACAGGAGGTCAGCTGCATTGGCTTGTGGGATTGTTTGGACGGTTGCTACAATGCTTGCTACCGTACCATTACTACCTAAGACGTCACATTGGCAGTTTTATGGGCAGACTGGCATTTGTGTGTCGCTGCCTTTAATTCGAAAGGTGTACCCTGGGAAGACTTATTCATTTGGTCTGATAATCATGTTCAACTTTGTGTTGTTCATTCTAATAGCAGTGGGGCAGTCGTTTGTGTACATGTCGATTCAGGTCAACTCCATGACGACCAACACGACAAAAAAATCAAAGGACAGCACAATTGCTCGACGACTGTTATTTGTCGTGCTCTCAAACTTCTTGTGCTCTTTTCCCATCGGTCTTTTGGCACTGCTGGCTTCCGTTGGCACTCTAATTCCCGGCGAGGTTAACGTTGCCATGGCAATTTTTGTCCTTCCTTTAAACGCAGCTCTTAACCCTTTTTCTTATACTTTGAACATGTTGGCTGAGAAGAGGCGAAAGTCGAAGGAATTTGAACTGCTGGCTCTTCTGAAGGATCGCCTTCAGTCTGAGAAAACTGAAAGCACTTCATCCAGATATAGAAATGAAGTGGAATACATTCTTTTGGAGAAAATGTCTTTGTATACTAATTTTCAATCGACCTAATCATTGAAATTCAATCCTAACATTTCTCTTCTAATAAATCAAAATTACTAGTGCAATTAATTAAAAAACGATATGAATGATTCATTAGTATTGCATACCTAGTCTTTTAGTCTGTATTTTCTCAGTGTTTATTACGGTTATCGTATGAAATGTAGTTATTCTTTCACTCTGTATTTTCACAGTGTAGATAACAGTTATCGAATGATATGTAGTGTTTCAGATTTTAAAATAATAACCTGTACTGAACATTGAATTCAGGCAATGTAAATAAATTCCAATTGAAATAAAATATCACGTAAGTAGTATATCTTCGTTATTGATGTGTATTGTAACCCTGTCCTTTCTACTAATGTGTATTGTAACCCTGTCCTTTCTACTAATGTGTATTGTAACCCTGTCCTTTTTATTAATGTGTATTGTAAGCGTGTCTTTTCTACTAATGTGTATTGTAACCCTGTGCTTTCTACTAATGTGTATTATAATTGTGTAATTTCTACTAATGTGTATTGTAACCCTGTCCTTTCTACTAATGTGTATTGTAACACTGTCCTTTCTACTAATGTGTATTGTAGTTGTGTCATTTCTACTAATGGTTAATGTAACCCTGTCCTTTCTACTAATGTGTATTGTAATTGTGTCATTTCAACTAATGTGTATTGTAACCGCGTCCTTTATTCTAATGTGTATTGTAACCCTTTCCTTTCTACTAATGTGTATTGTAATTGTGTCATTTCTACTAATGTGTATTGTAACCGTGTCCTTTCTACTAATGTGTATTGTAACCCTGTCCTTTCTACTAATGTGTATTGTAACCCTGTCCTTTTTATTAATGTGTATTGTAAGCGTGTCTTTTCTACTAATGTGTATTGTAACCCTGTGCTTTCTACTAATGTGTATTATAATTGTGTAATTTCTACTAATGTGTATTGTAACCCTGTCCTTTCTACTAATGTGTATTGTAACACTGTCCTTTCTACTAATGTGTATTGTAGTTGTGTCATTTCTACTAATGGTTAATGTAACCCTGTCCTTTCTACTAATGTGTATTGTAATTGTGTCATTTCAACTAATGTGTATTGTAACCGCGTCCTTTATTCTAATGTGTATTGTAACCCTTTCCTTTCTACTAATGTGTATTGTAATTGTGTCATTTCTACTAATGTGTATTGTAACCGTGTCCTATCTACTAATGTGTATTGTAATTTTGTCATTTCTACTAATGTGTATTGTAATTGTGTCCTTTCTACTAATGTGTATTGTAAGCGTGTCCTTTCTACTAATATGTATTGTAAGCGTGTCCTTTCTACTAATGTGTATTGTAATTTTGTTATTTCTAATAATGTGTATTGTAATTTTGTCATTTCTACTAATGTGTATTGTAAACGAGTCCTTGCTACTAACCTGTATTTTAACCGTGTTCTTCTTACTAATATGTATTTCAATTGTGTCCTTGCTACTAACTTTTACAATTAAAATAAAACATAAAAACACAATCAAACGGTGCTTGATAAATTTGCTCCCTATCAGCATACGTTGTTCCTACTCGTTTTCCAATAAGTAATACAATGATAAGTGTCCGTTTGGAAACGTGTACTACAGTGCTATTCTGTATTTCTGTCGTCATTGTAAACAGTTCAAGGAAAGGGGAATTAATGGAGTCTCTTACCTAATATGCTTGTATACATGCGTCGTCTTTTACTTCCACAAGAGTTTCGCAATAATTCAGTGTTCCAATGGCCATTTTAGAAATGGTTCATAGGAATATTTAATCACTTTTGTTTGTTTTTTAGTTTGACTCTCTCTCACTCTTCATCACCCTTGTGAATCTTACAAACGAAAATTAGGACGAATCAGAATGTCTTCATCTGAAATTCGGGTTATTTTGAGGTGTTTATAATTCAAACAGCACAACAACAATAGTAACAAATGCAACAGGATACATAAAAGTCCTAAATTAAATTATAAAATATCTTAAACTTATAGTGCTTTTGTTTGTGTTTATGTTTGTGTGTGTATGTGTGTATTTGTGTAAGTGTACTTCATATCACGTGCAAGAAAGGAAGGTGAATTTGTAATATTATTAATAGATTACACCCGCGCATGCACACACACCCACAAACACACAAACTCAAATAATGACAGGTTAGATGTGGAAACCATTCTCCCATTTAGAATAATTCCATGACATAATGTCCTGATACAAGAATCGCTAACTGGAGCCTTGAAGATAAACACATTACAATAGTTTTGATAATTACAAATGACTAAAGTGAATATTTTTAAGTTTTTAAGTAAGTACAGCTGTAAAAAAGAAGGGGGTGGGTATACTATATTTTGTGTCGTATTAGAAATACTAATAAGCATTGAAGATGGTTGTTATACAACTTCGAAAAGACTATTTTATTTAATGTACGCACACGTTAAGTGATAATACTTTTCAACAATCAAAGTGGGGATAGAAAAGACAAGAACAACATAAGTAAAGTAAAGGTCTATAAGGTCAAGAGTGATGGCGAAGAATGGCATTAATGATAATTTAAAGAGGGAGTAGATGACAACAAGAATCTAAATAATAATCTGCTTCAAAATAATCAATCCCCTACCAAAAAATAAAAAAGAAGAAACGTCTAAAGGATAGTATGAAGTGAGTGTGTGTGTGTGTGTGTGTGTGTGTGTGTGTGTGTGTGTGTGTATGTGTGTGTGTGTGCGTGCGTGTGTGTGCGTATGCGCGCGCTCGTGGATGAGTGAGTGAGTGATGTCACAGCAGCACAGACAATGAAGGCTTAAAGATCTGTAGTCTGTGAGCACAGCCACTCTATCGAAACACTCCCAAAATGCAATTCGATTGACAGCAGTCATATGAACTAAGTCCTGATACTAACTGCGCACGTCACTTCAGTGTTTAGCAACATGATAATAATTATTAACAAGATTTTTTAATTATTCATTCATGGGCTGGTAATAGAAACTTAGTAGCGTTATAATAATTATATTAACAAGTCTTATTTTTGAAGCAAAAATCTTAAAAAAATATATTTAATTATTCATTCATGGTCTGGTAATAGAAACAATAGGCCTACTAACTAAAAACGGTCGAAGTAGACATATCGAAATAGAGTAACAAGATATCCGTCTTTAGATGGTTTATATATCTTTATAGTAGTATAATCTTTGTTTGTAATAAAGTGCGCGAAACTGAAACCCAGAAAAACATCTATTAATATATTAGACGAACGTCTGCAATTGCTGTGGGGGAAAAAATGAAGAAATTAAAAGAGGTGATCTAAAATGCAGTTGCATTCATGCGGGAAGTGGTTAGTGTGGAAAAATCCACCATGCTACAAGTGGAGAGTAGGAGGATCAAACTTTATATATTTTTTTTATATACGTGCTAAATGGAGAACTCCTATTGGCACGCTTTCTTTGGATTTCTGACAAAATTTTATTTTGTTCGTTAATTCTACGGAATGAACTTGCTATGCGCATGCGCTTTTTACTAATGCAATCTTCACATGATTAACGTCACAGATCTGGGCCACACCCTTTTCCCACAGATCTGCGTCACAAATCTTTTCCGAGCAACATACTCTCTCGCGTTTCATTAGAATTTTACTTTTACTTGTAAAACAAAATCTAACACCGACCACTGAACCTGCAGTCGTAAATCACAACCTACTTATTGTATGTCGATAGCTAATGTTTTCAAATACTGTTGATAGATTGTCACTAAACAGTAACGCCCATGTGAACACTTCACGAATTTAAAAATGAACAACGCAGAATAAGCGTGTCTGCAAATGGCTGAGAAAATAAGAATATTTTATTCGGCATTCACTTTCTTTGAAAACGGAAGTGTAAAAGCAATGATAAAAGATAATTAACACAACACAGTTTCTTAAGAGTGTATATCTATTGTCAGCATTGATGGTTACTAAACAACAAACAAACAAACAAACAAACGAACAACAGACTGCGGTGGACATTGACTCTAGTGATTCCGTCTGTACGTAAACAAAACCTAATACACACTTGTTGATGGATTATAATGGTTGCTTCATACTTTTCAAACAACCTCTTTCGTGCAATTAGAGATAAAACCAAACTTGACATCTATTGTGTCCTGAAGTCTGATAAATTGGTTTTTCATAAATGGGCATGGTAAAATGATACGAAAACACATCAGTTTTCTCTTGTCGTTAGATCCAGATCATTCACATAATTACGCACTTTTCAACTTGCGTGTGGATTTAAACATATCTTGAAGACTGGTGGCTTATACATTATCATTATTTATTTAATTTTATTTATAATTATGACAGCAGTAACGCCACAGTTTTAACAAGTGTTTTGGTGTGAGTGCGTGTGCTTGACGGTATGTTATATGTATAAGTGGGTGCATGTTTGTGTGTGTGTGTGTGTGTGTGTGTGTGTGTGTGTGTGTGTATGTGTGTGTATGTGTGTGTGTATGTGTGTGTGTGTGTGTTGGCAGCTTTGGTAACTCTTTGGCATAAATGTGTCTGTGTTCACACGCGAGTCTGTGAGAGTGTATGGTCATTTGTGTACGTTTGTGCGTGTGAGTACAAGTGTTTATATTTGTGCGTGTGTTTTAGGTGTGTCTGCATGTGTTTATATGTGTGAATACGTGTTATATGCATGTGTATGAATGTGTGTATAATAAGTGTGTTTACAGTGTGGTGGTGTTTTTATGTGTGTGTTATTTTTTGCAGAGTGTGACTCAGGACTTCATTAATAATAGACTCGTGAATATGCGCTTTCATTCCTATTTGACTTCACGTAGACACTTGACAGACAGTGAAAACATTTAATGATGAGCAAGTAGTCATTTAGAAATGACCTCTCTGATATTTGACAGGCAGACAAGAAACAGTGGACACTTGAAATAAATTTGATAAATAAATTTGACTGATGAATTATAGATATTTAACACTTTGTAGAAACGTGTAAATTTGACTGATGAATTATAGATATTTAACACTTTGTAGAAACGTGTAAATTTGACTGATGAATTATAGATATTTAACACTTTGTAGAAACGTGTAAATTTGACTGATGAATTATAGATATTTAACACTTTGTAGAAACGTGTAAATTTGACTGATGAATTATAGATATTTAACACTTTGTAGAAACGTGTAAATTTGACTGATGAATTGTAGATATTTAAAACTTTGTGTAGACAGATTTTTTAGCACAGGAACAGAAAGACATCTCATAACTCGACTATCAATTTCACATTCGAAATATACATACAATGAATAGATTATTTGACATCAATATTTCAATGAACCAATGTTTATTTAGTCTTACATCCCAACACTTAATTCAGTAGGTTAGTGTTAATATACATCACAGGATAGTTCTTACCAGAGAACAGAAATGGAGTTATAGAGAAATGAATGGCTATAGTTTGTACATAACCTTGTCAATGTCATGCTGCAATAGTCTAGTGTGTCCTGTCACAACAATGTCACAAGTTTATTGTCAATTCTTCACTTGCACGATGTAGAATGTCCACGAGCCGCAATTCTCACAAGACTAATCTGGGCACTCTTTTACTGTACTAATTCTCACAAGACTAATCTGGGCACTCTTTTACTGTACTAATTCTCACAAGACTAATCTGGGCACTCTTTTACTGTACTAATTCTCACAAGACTAATCTGGGCACTCTTTTACTGTACTAATTCTCACAAGACTAATCTGGGCACTCTTTTACTGTACTAATTCTCACAAGACTAATCTGGGCACTCTTTTACTGTACTAATTCTCACAAGACTAATCTGGGCACTCTTTTACTGTACTAATTCTCACAAGACTAATCTGGGCACTCTTTTACTGTACTAATTCTCACAAGACTAATCTGGGCACTCTTTTACTGTACTAATTCTCACAAGACTAATCTGGGCACTCTTTTACTGTACTAATTCTCACAAGACTAATCTGGGCACTCTTTTACTGTACTAATTCTCACAAGACTAATCTGGGCACTCTTTTACTGTACTAATTCTCACAAGACTAATCTGGGCACTCTTTTACTGTACTAATTCTCACAAGACTAATCTGGGCACTCTTTTACTGTACTAATTCTCACAAGCAGAACTACAATGCAGCAATTTCCAATAACGTCCTTGTACCAGAAATTCTATGATGCAGTCAAGCATATTTTGCCACCATATATTAACATGGTGCAGTGTATCCTTACACTTACACAGTGGGTAGATATTTATCAAATCTACCATGATAGTAGTCGTTTATAAATCAATAAACCAGGAAATTCTAGAAATTAAAAAAATGCCTGCATCTTCCCTGTAAAATATAATCAGGGAACAAATACTTAGTTTTCCAGTTTATTCATCACTAACTCCATTCTTTCTTACATTTAAGTCTCAACTCAATACATGTGTACAGCATAGTAAATACAACTTAACTGTTTATGAACGTGTTCATTAGATTTAATGTCATGTGTGTAACATAATTCTCAAATTTAGAAGTAATAGTCTACTCACATAATACATCTCTACATAAACACCACACAATTTTAGAAGTAATAGCCTACTCACATAATACATCTCTACATAACACACAATTTCAGAAGTAATAGCCTACTCACATAATACATCTCTACATAACACACAATTTCAGAAGTAATAGTCTACTCACATAATACATCTCCACATAACACACAATTTTAGAAGTAATAGCCTACTCACATAATACATCTCTACATAGCACACAATTTCAGAAGTTATAGTCTACTCACATAATACACCTCTACATAACCCACAATTTCAGAAGTAATAGTCAACTCACATAAAACACCTCTACATAACACACAATTTCAGAAGTATTAGTCTACTCACATAATACACATCTACATAACACACAAGTATAATATATCAATAGCAAAATGCACGAAATATTTCTAAGTCCATTTTCTCTCCATCTAAACTCAGCATTAAGCTAATGGTCACCTTTCGTGACCAGACTTTTGCCACATCGGATTCAAAGTGATTAGAAAATACATTTTTTTCAACAGGTAAACTTTGATCTCAGCCCATTGGCTGGTCTCGTTCCTGTAAATTTTAAACATTTGATAATAAAAACTACTCATCCGCTTGGAACTGGTTTGGATTGCATCAGCAAATTTCTAGCATATTCTTTATCTGAGTTGTTTATTCTCACTTCGACACTTACAAAACATATCATGCAGTGCCCAAGGCCTGGTCACATTAAAATTTAACAACTGTATAACAATTAAGTCTAGAAATAGGGTAGGCAAATTTACTCCACCTCAAGTACTATTTACCAAATAATTCTTCTTTCGATGTTCAGAGTATCTACTAATGGTGACTTTGGCAGAGTATGGTGTAAGATATGTTGTAAGAAGTATGAAGTAAATTGTATGTTTTAAGAAGTAGGGTGTAAGATATGTGGTAAGAAGTATGAAGTAAATTGTATATTTTAAGAAGTAGGGTGTAAGATATGTTGTAAGAAGTATGAAGTAAATTGTATATTTTAACAAGCAGGGTGTAAGACATGTTGTAAGAAGTATGAAGTAAAATGTATGTTTAAGAAGTATGGTGCAAGATGTATGTTGTAAGAAGTATGATGTAAGATGTATGGTGTAATTCACGTACCAGTGCCGTGGAAAAATGTTCTCCAACATTTTAATGCCCCCCTCCCTGTCTACTCTCCCTACCCCCTACCATGTATCAATGTGTTCACGAGTGGTGTTTGTAAGTTTTTGTGAACGCAGCAATGGTGTGATGTACGTTAAACTCTGGAGACTACATTAAATGTCTGTGTTTACTGGTTTTGTATTTTCGATTTGTCTATGATCTGGAGACTACATTAAGTGTCTGTGTTTACTGGTTTTGTATTTTCGATTTGTCTATGATCTGGAGACTACATTAAGTGTCTGTGTTTACTGGTTTTGTATTTTCGATTTGTCTATGATCTGGAGACTACATTAAGTGTCTGTGTTTACTGGTTTTGTATTTTCGATTTGTCTATGATCTGGAGACTACATTAAGTGTCTGTGTTTACTGGTTTTGTATTTTCGATTTGTCTATGATCTGGAGACTACATTAAATGTACGTGCTTGTTGGTTTTGTGTTTGTGAATTGTCTATTTTCTGGAGTCTATACTAATGCTTGTTGGTGCTGGTGCTGGTTTTGAATTATCCATTTTCTGGAGACAACACTAAAATGTATGTGCATGCTGGTTTTGTGTTTTTGAATTATCCATTTTCTGGAGACAACAAATGTCTGTGCTTGCTGTGTCGTGTTTTTGAATTGTCTATTTTTCTGGAGACTACAGTAGGTTGCATGATTTAGCTGCATGGGTGTTTTCTAACAGCTATGATATAGACAATACAGACAACTTGTGCATGCATCTCTTGATGTTTTCTCTAATAACTTAGTAACAACACGACACGTGTTCTTGTATTTTGTTCTCGGACTAAAGTGTTTTACGATTTCAGGCATCTGTAACATTAGGTTGTGTTAAGAACTAATATAATTAAAGTAAAAGCGTACGCTTGTGCATTATAAAGTAAATATCTTTACATGAATTTGTTTCTCTGTGTGAAACTGTGTGTAACTGGATCATGCGTGCGTGTGTCTGTGTGTGTTTCAATAGCAGTTTACTCTCACCACTGGAGCTTTAATTGGTCATTTCATCATCAGACTTTCTGATCTGGTGTTCTCCATTGGGATCCACAGCCTCACACTTCTGTTCGAGCTGGATTTGATTGAGTGTAGGGGGCGCTTCCGGCTTCCGCCGCTTTCGCGCTAGTTCGAGCTGGAGGGCGGGAGGGCTGGTTATATGCATTTTGACTATAAACAAGTGAGTATTCTAATTTAGAAATTGGTGTACCTTTGTCGTGAAATGGTATATGGATTTTCCTGTGAAGTGGTTAACAGTTTTAAATGCAAAGTTGTTTTGCATGGTACATGTGAGTTGGTTTGTATTTTGAATGTAAAATATATTTTTGTCACGAGAAAAGCATGGTGCCAAAATTAAATGTGTTATTTCACGCATCATGCAAGCCAGGCATGGTCTAAGGGAAATAATCCCCGATCGAAAAACACGATTGAAGAGTGCACAGATGCGCTAACACATATAAATAAATTTTTAAAGTTTATTTCGTTCACCTTATTTCATTTAGTTTAGGACAGACGTATGTAGACATTATATATATGTATCTCTATATCTCTGTCTCTCTCTGTCTCTCTCTGTCTCTGTCTCTCTCTCTCTCTCTCTCTCTCTCTTTCTCTTTCTCTCAGTCTGATCTCTATCTTACTCCACTAAAAGAATCCATTAACAAAGAGACTAATTAAATAAAGCAAACAAAAGAATGTAGGAATGTAAATGTCACCAAAGTGAAAGAGAAATATTTTCATTAACTTTGCTGAAACATTATCTTCATATTTCTTGTATTTTACCATTTCTAATGGCGTACTATATTTCCAAGACTTCTATTTATAACCAACCTCTCTCACGAATCGATTAATGCATAACGGACTACATTTAATGCTTTGGCACGCCTGAGACAATTGTACAAGGTGAAAACGGCATTTTGCTTTTACTATATTAATATAACCAAAGCATGAAGAAGACTGGATCTTTCATCATGTTGGAAATAATCGAATTTCTTTTAATTTCTCCTTACTTACTGTGACCAGGACTCTAGCACTGATATATAACGGTTCCTGTGTTGCCACTGATTGTAAT
Source organism: Sinotaia quadrata (assembly GCA_028829895.1). NCBI lineage: Eukaryota > Metazoa > Mollusca > Gastropoda > Architaenioglossa > Viviparidae > Sinotaia > Sinotaia quadrata. Next base: position 101,451,290 of record CM054179.1, on the reverse strand, counting down.
TAAGACCTAGGTGATCAATAAATAATAATACTCGATACTGTCACTCAGCTGTTACCTATTTATATCTGTGGCCACAGGTTTGTCATCTGCCTAGCGAGTGACAATTCAAGGGAGATAAGTGGTTTCGAATAATTCAGTTTTGCAGAGAACAAACTGGTTGTCTAATCCTTGACGAAATCAGTCCGAGTATGCATGTTTTGCGTTATCGAAAACGAAAACTACCGCAAGGCGAACGTTTCTGAAGAAAATAACGCTGAGACATTACGTACAGCTTGACTTCCGGGGTCGTCGTCGTCAAAATATTGATGGCAAAGATCAGGTATAGAGTTACTTTTGTTTTATTATGCGGTCATCGTTCTGTAGGCTTGACATTGATTTTATTTTAACAAATCCTCTGACAAAAGATGCGTAGAGTGAATGTAAACTGAATGTTGATACTTTATCAGTCACTCTCACAGTGATTCCACTTGCACTTTGCATCCAATGCCACATTGGACGTGACTGGACACACATTTGAATGACTGGACACACATTGGACGTGACTGGACACACATTTAACATGACTGGAAATACACATTTGACGTGACTATGCACATATTTGACGTGACTGGACACTCATTTGACGTGACTGGACACTCATTTGACGTGACTGGACACTCATTTGACGTGACTGGACACTCATTTGACGTGACTGGACACTCATTTGACGTGACTGGACACACATTTGACGTGACTGGACACACATTTGACGTGACTGGACACACATTTGAATGACTGGACACACATTTGACGTGACTGGACACACATTTAACATGACTGGAAATACACATTTGACGTGACTATGCACATATTTGACGTGACTGGACACACACCTAACCAGACAATGGACACACGTTGTACTCCAATAGGAAGATGAAATCACATCAAGATTTAATTAAAATAGAGAGAGGTAGAAAACCAAATAAGTGATACGTTTTGCATCATGATCCATTCTTCTCAATTACGTTTTCTCTTAGATAATGTAAATTTGCAATGAACTTGGGTTTTTACTATTCACTGGGTTTATGTCTCACTAACTTGCTAAATTATTACTAATGCTAATATTAATCTAGTGAGCAAAATCATTAACCAAATTAGGAGTTTCACTGAGACATCTTAAAAGTAAGAAATTTTCAAAAGTATCACTAAGTTTTGGTTATTCACTCAGTGTATGCACATTCCATAATAATGAACTGCTTCACATTGGATAAGCATACTAATCAGATAATGTTTCACGTGAATGGGAGTGAACCGTAGACCCAACAGTTTCAACAACTGGTTTTGTTTTTCCTTTTACAACATTCAACTTAACTCCAGTCAATTTACCCACCTATCAAACACACCATGGGACAATGAAGTTAGAGTAGAAGGTCAGAAATGAATTTTTCGTATTTATTCTTTATCATCAGCACAACAATCAAATGACGAATATCAGTAGTCATTGAAATAAGAGGACAATTCTTTGCAATAATTTGCCTAAGGTTATTTACAATATATAATTAATGAAATAAAATATCTCTTAACCTAAGAAAAATAAAATTAAGCTATTTACTTTATGGATATCAAGTAAAATGTATGAGAAAATATTTAGCTTGAGATTCTTCCCCAAATAAAATAAATTAGTAACTCTACTCGCTGCTAACACGTTTAAGCTGGACAGATATGCCACTGACTGCACATCGTACTAAAACTAATTCACTCCCTTTTTTTTTTTGAAAATGTGTGTGCTTATTAACTTTTGATCATGATGGCTCGTGCAGTTGCCATTATTCATTGAACTCTGGTAGCTTTATTAGAGTTTATGCATTTTGGAATCGAACACCTGTATTTTCTGACCAATCATAACTTGACGAGAAGGACAGTTTTAGAGGTCAATAGTTAAATCAGTACTTGGTGTCTTCGTAAGAATAGCTTTGTGACCTTCATTATTTCGGGTGAGAAGTTTTCGTCTTATAAATATTCGTTGACCTTTGCCACAAGTCAACTTTACACTATTAAATTCTAAACTGTAATGTTAAATTTGTAAACACACTAATTTCATCTTTAATTAAGAGCATATCCTTCATTTTCTTAATTTATTTTTCAAGACATACAATTATCGTTTTGTTATGTCTTTTTGCAGACAGATGAAAAATAAATATAATGTTTAAAAAACATAAAATATAATTATTGTACTACACAGCATAAATGATTTTAATATTGTCTTTGGTTGTGTTTTGTTTTAGCATTTAGACTTTATTTAATTGCCCAAGACTACTTTATTTCATATTACACAATGGAATAGTTTAGCACACATGTCTACTTACTTTTCACGATAATCGTTGGTAAAATACAATCAAGTGTTCCTCAGTGTTTGTTTTTGTAATCAGCTGACATTTATTTATATATATCTTTGCATTCATATAGATGCTTAAAGTCGAACGCCGACTGACCTAGTTGCATATTTTATTTGCGGCGCCCATAGATACGCAGGCTCATCGTTCAAATTCTAGTTAAGAGGATTTTAGTGAAGAGTCTAAATTGTTTTCCGAGCACGCTGGCGCCGTTTTCACCTTCTTGTAAGAGTGGTTGCTTGCTTGTAAAATGATTAATGAACAGAATGAAGTAAGGCGCATGTAAAATGGTTAATGAACAGAACGAAGGTCCAGAGCCAGTTAAATGATAAAAGAAAGAATGAAGGCCCGTGTGTATAAAATGGTTAATGAACAGAATGAAGGGTTAAAAACAGAATGAAGGCATAGTGTCAAGGCACTAGGATCTGGCAAGTGGAACGGGTTCGAAGCCCGCTCGGGGTGAATCACTTGTAGCTCCCAACCTCTTTATTATTCCTTTGTGAGTATTGAACATGGGCACTGTGTCTATTTCTTAAAATAATCAGACCAGTGTGCGCAGGACACGCACCCTAGAAATATCTTGGTCGGTTGAAAATCAGAAAGAGGTGGAAACCGCTCCGTGTCAAAATTAACAGTCAGTCGCTCGAAACCGCTCGAACCTGCATTCACCCCACCGATACATTCTGTCTTTAACAAAACGAAACAATTTAAGCAAAAATGTTTTGTGTGCACCCACCTTAATACTTAATGGATCAATTAATCATACAATAGTTTAAATTGTGATTTTGATGTCTTTTTGTAATAATTAAGTTATTAATAAGTTAAGGTGTTATGCTATACGACCAATCCCAAAGTTCTGTCCCCTCCCTCGATTTGTCTGATTAAATCCAGTGTTTCCATTCTCAAAACACGTGTACCGTTGATTTCTTTTCCAAAGATAAATGATCTCTATCTCTCTGGTATTTCCAGACGACTTGCCATTGATAAAATTCGTACCCTCTGACACTCACCTTTGGTACAATTCGTAACCCGTAACACTTAGCTTTGGTACAATTCGTAACCCATAACACTTAGCTTTGGTACAATTCGTAACCCGTAACACTCACCTTTGGTACAATTCGTAACCCGTAACACTTAGCTTTGGTACAATTCGTAACCCGTAACAAACATCTGTGGTACAATTAATACTTTCATAAGTACGATATTTCCAAAAGTGTAGTGGCATAAATTGCAAATAAATCTCAAATGTCTTGATGTTTATTTTATAATTGTGCAACAGTTCCTTAGTCAAACATTTACTCATTGAGTTCTCAAACGTTTACTCATTGAGTTCTCAAATGTTTACTCATTGAGTTTTCAAACGTTTACTCAATGAGTTCTCAAACGTCTACTAATATTAAAATGATGACCTTTCGAATGTGAACTTGATAGTCGAGCTATGAAATGTCTTTTTTTCCTCAGCTAAAAATCTGTCTCTACAAAATGTAAATAGCTATAAGTCATCAGTCAAATTTGAATGTCTCTACAAAGTGTTAAATATCTATAATTCCTCAGTCAAATTTATGTCAAATTTATTTCCAATGTCTACTGTTTCTTGTCTACCAGTAAAATGTCAAATATCAGAGGGCTCATTTCTAAATGACTACTTGCTCATCATTGTATGTTTTCACTATCAGTCAAGTGTCTACATGAAGTCAAATACTGCTAGGAATGAACACGCATATTCACGAGTCTATTATTAATAGACGTCCTGTGTCACACTCTGCAAAGAAATAACACACACACAAATACACACACACACACACACACACACACACACACGCGCGCGCGCGCGCGCGCACTCACGTATACTTACATTCATATACCTCAACATAACACATATTCACACATATAAACACATGCAGACACACCTAAACACACACGCATAGGTATAAGCACATATACGCACACGCACAAACGTACACAAATGACCATACACTCTCACAGACTCCCGTGCGAACACAAACACATTTATGCCAAAGAGTTACCAGAAGCTGCCAACACACACGCACACACACACACACACACACACACACACACACACACATGCACCCACTTATACATATAACATACCGTCAAGCATTATGTGAATGATCTGGATCGAAGGACAAGAGTAAACTGATATATTTTCTTTTCATTTTACCATGCCCATTTATGAAGAAGAATCAATTTATCAGACTTCAAGACACAATAGTTGTCAAGTTTGGTTTTATCTCTAATTGCACGAAAGAGGTTGTTTGAAAAGTATGAAGCAAACATTATAATCCATCAACAAGTGTGTATTAGGTTTTGTTTACGTACAGACGGAATCACTAGAGTCATTGTCCACCGCAGTCTGTTGTTCGTTTGTTTGTTTGTTTGTTGTTTAGTAACCATCCATGCTGACAATACATATACACTCTTAAGAAACTGTGTTGTGTTAATTATCTTTTATCATTGCTTTTACACTTCCGTTTTCAAAGAAAGTGAGTGCCGAATAAAATATTCTTACATATTCTATTTTCTAAACCATTTGCGGACACGCTTATACAGCACTGTTCATTTATAAATTCGTTAAGTGTTCACATAGGCGTTACTGTTTAGGGACAATCTATCAAAAGTATTTGAAAACATTAGTTATCGACATACAATAAGTAGATTGTGCTTTATGACTGCAGGTTCAGTGGTCGGTGTTAGATTTTGTTTTACAAGCCAAAATAAAATTCTAATCGAACACGGAATAGTTATGTTGTTTGGAAAAGCTTTTGACGCAGATCTGTAGGAAATGGGTGTGGCCCAGATCTGCGACGTTGAGCATGAAAAGATTGTATTAGTAAAAGGCGCATGCGCACAGAAAAGTTCATTCCCCAGATTTACGAACAAATTAAATAACATTTTGTCAGAAATACAAGGTTAGCGCGTCAATAGGAGGCATCCATTTAGCACGTATTTAAAAAAAAAAAAAAATGTTTGATCCTCCTACTCTCCACATGTTGCATGGTGGATTTTTTCCACACTACCCACCTCCCGCATACACGCATGAGCATTTTAGACCCCTCTCTTAGTTTCATCATTTTTTTCCCCAGTAATTGCAAAAGTTCATCTGATAAATTATAATTATATTAGATCATTTTGCTGAGTATCAGTTTCGAGCACTTTATTACAAACAAAAGATTAAATTACAAGTAGTCTACCATCTAACTACGGATATCCTGTTACTCTATTTCGATATGTCTACTTCAGCCGTTTTTAGTTCGTAGGTCTATTATTTCTATTTCCAGGACATGAATGAATAATTAAATTTAAATTTTAAAGTTTGTTGCTTTAAAAATAAATCTTGTTAATAATTATTATAACGCTGCTAAACACTGAAGTGATATAGTTTCTATTACCAGCCCATCAAATTTGCTGTCTAAGATTTTTTGACGTATTTATGACGATTTTATTGAGCTGGATCCAAAATTTACATCGGTTTTGTTCAATCAGGTCAACTTTTTAAAATCTATTTTTAATCATCTTTCTGATCTATTGCCACATTATTTTTTGTTGTTTTTTTTACATGTAAGGGTATTTTCTATTACATTATGTAAAATTGTTTCTTATTTCTTTAAATAAACAAATTATAATTTGTTTTATATAATAATGAAGAGATTACATAAGCTACTTTTTGAATAATTGATATTATTAATATTTTTCTTCCTTAGGTAATGAAATGGAATTGGCCAGAAGACATTTTTGCAAAAATAAACCCGGTGTATTTTGCTACAGCTGCGGCGAATACACATGTGTTCCTAACAGGAATCCAGTAACAGGTTTTATAAAGCGTGCTTACCATGCTTATTTGGTATAAAACTTGATGACCAGGATAAAGTTTGGGCGCCACACATGGTATGCAAGGCATGCACCGAGAATCTGCCTCGTTGGACCAAGGGTAAGCAGAGTTATCTGAAGTTTGGAATTCCTATGGTTTGGAGGGAACCGACAAACCATGTCACTGACTTCTACTTCTGCGCTATTGATGTGACTGGCATTAACAGAAAAAACCGGAGCAGCCTTAACTATCCTGATCTTGAATCAGCACGTCGTCCAGTATCTCATTGTAATGAAATTCCAGTACCTGTACCTGGAGAACTTACCGACATTATTGAAGAAGAATTCTCTAGTGTTGAAGAATATGAAGAAGACGAATTAGTGGTTCTTGATGATGTTCCAAATCCTTTCTCGCAAAAGGAGCTAAATAATCTAGTTCGCGATCTCAGCTTGTCAAAGTCATCAGGTGAACTGTTGGCATCCAGATTGAGGGAAAAAACCGTCCTTTCTGACAGTGTTCGCATCATCTTCTACCGCAACATACATCAAGAGTATCTCAGTGTTTTCTCTACAGAGAAGGACCTGGTGTACTGTACAGATATTGCACAGCTTCTGCACAAGCTTGGAGTGCCACAGTATAAATCTGTAGATTGGAGATTGTTCATTGACAGCAGCAAGCAATCACTGAAATGTGTTCTGCTACAGAATAATAACCAGTTTGCGTCTGTACCTCTAGCTCACTCGACTACACTGAAGGAGAAGTAGAAACGGTGAAATACGTGCTGGAGAAAATTCGTTATGATCAGCATGGATGGTTACTTTGTGTTGACCTGAAGATGGTAAACATGTTGTTGGGACAACAGTCTGGGTTCACCAAGTACCTGTGTTTTCTGTGCATCTGGGATAGTAGGGACAAAACTCAGCATTACAAAACGCAGGACTGGCCTGTACGGGAGGAATTGGTACCTTGCAAAGCAAAGAACCTCATAACCAACCCTCTGGTGGACAGAGACAAGATACTTTTCCCACACCTGCACATTAAGCTTGGCTTAATCAAACAGTTCACCAGAGCTCTGGTCAAGGATGATGGCTGTTTTGCTTATCTGTGCCATGCTTTCCCAGGGATGACCATTGAGAAGTTGAAACCTGGCATTTTTGATGGTCCACAGCTCTGTAAGCTAATCAGAGATTGAAAATGAACGAAGTGGAACTGGAAGCATGGAAGGTTTTTGTACTGGTCGTGAAAAACTTTCTTGGTAACAATAAGGCCAGGAACTACGCAGAGTTTGTTGCCAGTATGCTGACTGCTTTCAGAAACCTTGGATGAGCATCAAAATGAATTACTTATTCTCACATATGGATCGGTTTCCTGAAAATATGGGATAAATGAGCGACGATCAAAGGGGAGATTTCATCAGCATTTGAAAGAGATGTATACCAGGTATCAGGAACGCTGGGATGCAGTCATGATGGCTGATTACTGTTGGACTCTAAAGAAAGACATCCGTAATGCTGAGCATTCTAGAAGTCGAAGATTCAGAAGTTCTTCATGCCCTAAATTTTGAACAATGATGACATATATATGTACTTACCTTTATCATGGTCTACTATTCAATGTATACTAATCAAATTTTGTAACCTTTAATAAATGACTTGTGTTAGAAAACGATTTTTTAAAAAAAATTTAACTTAAAAACCTATTTTGGAAGAGAACTATTAACGCAAATTGCCTAATAATGTTACAAAAATGTAATCGATTTAGCTATAAGATAGGATTTTTTAAAATCGAATTAGCACAAAAACCTGACCTGATTAAAAAAAGATGTCAATTTCGAATTTAGCAGTGCAAAATTGTTCTAACTCAGATGAAAAAACTTAGACAACTTACAAAAATATTTTGGTGACTCATTGTTATTAAATATAAATTTTAAAATGTGTTGCTTTATAAAAATCTTGTTAATATTTATTATAATGTTGCTAAACATTGAAGTTTCTATTAACAGGCCATGAATGAATAATTAAATATAAATTTTAAAGTGTGTTGATTTAAAAAATCTTTTAATAATTATTATAAGGCTACTAAACACTGAAGTGACGTAGTTTCTATTTGTATCAAGACTTAGTTCATATGACTGCAGTCAATCGTATTGCATTTTGTGAGTGTTTTGGTAGACTGGCAGATTGTGTTCACAGACTACAGATCTTTAAACCTTCTTTGCCGGTGCTGCTGTGACATCACTCACTCACTCACACACACACCTGCAAACCTACCCTATGGACTTTACTTCTTTTCTTCTTCTTTCTTTTTTCGGTAGGGAATGGGGATATTTTGAAGATGACTATTATTTAGATACTTGTTGTCATCTACTCCCTCTTTAAATTATCATCAATGCCATTCTTCGACATCGCCCTTGAACTTATCGACCTTTACTTTTGTTATTCTTGTCTTTTCTATCCACACTTTGAAGGAGAAAAAGTATTATCATTTAACGTATGCGCATATTAAGTAAAATAGTCTCTTTGATGTCGTGTAACAACCATCTTCAATGCTTATTAGTATTAGTATCATAAAATATAGTATGACCCCCCCCCCCCTCTTCATTGTTTTTACAGTTTTACTTACCTAGACCTAAAACATAAAAATATTCACTTTAGTCATTTGTAAGTACCATTACTATTGTAATAAACATTTGTGTTTATCTGCAAGGCTCCAGTTAGCGATTCTTGTATCAGGAAATATTATGTCATGGAATTATTCTAAATGGGGGGGGGGGATGATTTCCACATCAAACCTGTCATTATCTGAGTGTATGTGTGTGTGCGTGCGTGCGTGCGTGATCGAGTGTAATCTATTACCAATATTACAAATTCACTTTACTTTCTTGCACGTGATACGAAGTACACAAACACAAACAAACACACACACACACACACACACACACACACACACACATACACACACACAAATACACAAACATAAAAACACTGTACGTTAAAGTGTATTTATTTTAATTTAGGAATTTTATGTATCCTATTGCATTTTTCGATGGGATTTTTCTATTCTTGTGAGGATGTTTGAATTACATAAACCCAAAATAACCTGTTTTTAAGATGACGACATTCTGCTCCGTCCTATTTTTGTTGTAAGATTCACAAGGGTGATGAAGACAGAGAGTCAAACTAAAAAACAAAAAAAAATGATTAAATATTCCTATGAACCATTTCTAAAATGGCCATTAGAACACTGAATTATTGCGAAACTCTTGTGGAAATAAAATACGACACTGGTATACAAGCATATTAAGGAAGAGACTCCATTAATTCCCCTTTACTTCAACTGTTTACAATGACGACAGAAATACAGAATAGCACTGTAGTACACGTTTCCAAACGGACACTTATCATTGTATTACTTATTGGAAAACGAGTAGGAACAACGTGTGCTGATAGGGAGCAAATTTATCAAGCACCGTTTGATTGTATTTTTATGTTTTATTTTAATTGCAAAAGTTAGCAATTAAATGCTTTAAATACACGTTAGTAGCAAGGAAACAATTACAATACACATTAGTAGAAAGGACACGCTAACACTACACATTAGAAGAAAGGACACGCTTACAATTCACATTGGTAGAAAGAACACGCTTACAATTCACATTAGTAGAAAGGACACGCTTACAATACACATTAGTAGAAAGGACACGCTTACAATTCACATTAGTAGAAAGGACACGCTTACAATTCACATTAGTAGAAAGGACACGCTTACAATTCACATTGGTAGAAAGGACACGCTTACAATTCACATTAGTAGAAAGGACACGCTTACAATACACATTAGTATAAAGGATACAGGTTACAATACTCATAAATGACAAAGGTATACTACTTACCTAATATTTTATTTCAATTGGAATTTATTTACATTGCCTGAATTCAATATTCAGTACAGGTTATTATTTCAATGTATGCTGAAACACTACATATCATACGATAACTGTTATCAACACTCAGAAAATACAACTGAGAGACAGTTAGGTAGGCAATTCTAATCCATTGTTCATTACGTACTTTAGCTAATTAAATGACCAACTTTGTTTTATTAGAAGAGAAATGTTAGGATTGAATTTCAATGACTAGGTCGACTGAAAATTAGTATACAAAGACATTTTCCCCAAAAGAATGACTTTCGTTATTCCACTTCATTTCTATATCAGGATGAAGTGCTTTCAGTTTTCTCAGACTGAAGGTGATCCTTGAGAAGTGCCAGCAGTTCCAATTCCTTCGACTTTCGTCTCTTCTCAGCCAACATGTTCAAAGTATAAGAAAAAGGGTTAAGCGCTGCGTTTAAAGGAAGGACAAAAATTGCCATGGCAACGTTGACTTCACCGGGAATTAAAGTGCCAACGGAAGCCAACAGTGCCAGAAGGCCGATGGGAAAGCTACACAAGAAGTTTGAGAGCACGACAAATATCAGTCGTCGAGCAATTGTGCTGTCCTTTGATTTTCTTGTCGTGTTGGTCGTCATGGAGTTGACCTGAATCGACATGTACACAAACGACTGCCCCACTGCTATTAGAATGAATAATACAAAGTTGAACATGATTATCAGACCAAATGAATAAGTCTTCCCAGGGTACACCTTTCTAGTTAAAGGCAGCGACACACAAATGCCTGTTTGGCCATAAAACCGCCAATGTGACGATATAGGCAGCAATGGTATGGTAGCAAGCATTGTAGCAACCGTCCAAACAATCCCACAAGCCAATGCAGCTGACCTCCTGTCAAAGGAAAACGTTCTGAAAGGAAAACGAAGGACGATGAAACGATCAAGTGTGATAAGAAATATGATCATGGAGGACACTTCAATTGACACAAGTGATAAAAATCCTGCAAGTTTACACATTCCACTGGTTTTCCAGGAATGCTCATTCCACAAATAATTCCCGAGATACAATTGATCTGCAGCTCCCACTAAAGTAAGGTAAAGCCCCATTAAGAAGTCTGCGAAACTCAGGTTTGTAACGAACACCCCATAACCAGACCTAGAAGTTATCTTTTGCACAAATATTCTAAAGACAAAACACCCTGCATTTCCAAAGACTGTCATTGATGCCACGATCCAGTTGAACACCCGGTATACGTTTGAACGCAGAAGGTCTTCACACGACGATATTTCATCTTTGGGGGCAAAACAGAAATCTTCATGAAAAAGTTCTGGCAACATTGCTTTACAGCAAAATCTATAGTTTTCAGCAAAAATAACTTCCAGTTGTGGTAATTGTTTCAGTAAGTCTTTGGAGAATATTTCCAGTGTGTTTCCTCGAATATCTAACGTTTTAAGTTCTGGGACATGAAAGAAACCTGAATCCCCGATAGCCTCAATGGTGCCGTAAGAAATGTTGAGAAAATTAATGTGACGAAATGATTTCAATGCTGAGCTGTCAAAAAGAAGTAATGAAGTGCGTGACAGGTCCAGTCGTTGTAGATGTCTGTGTTCAACATTGCCTGTGGGTTGTTTCAAATACGTTATAGGATTTCCTGCCAGGTTTAAATCTACGAGATTTGAAAGTTTGTAAAATACATTCAAGTCAACAAAGATGATCAAGTTGTCACTTAAATCTAATGTCTGCAGATTAGGAGTTTGCATGTCGTGCACTTGATCAATGTTACATCGACTTAAACGTAACCAGACAAGTTTGGCATTTTTTGACACGTCACGAGTTGACAGCTTGGATTCGTCTGCATCCAGATAACGTATGTCTGGGTAGGCAGCAACAGGAAAATACTGGTGACAGATGAAAGCTAGTCCCTGACAGCGACATTCCAATGGACAGCGAAATCCACACAATATTTCATCGTCACGTTCTGGGCATTGCGGCCAACCGTCACACAGATGGACTACGTGCACGCAAACTGATGAGTTAAAACACCGATACAACCCAGGACAGACATATCCCTTACAATCATCTTCGTCTTCACCATCGGGGCAGTCGTATACGCCGTTACAGCGTAGGTAAACAGGAAAGCAATAACTTAGCTCACCATGGCAACGAAAGTGAGTTACAGGACACGGTGATGAAGGATGAAGTTGTTTTCTAATAATATTTTGTTCGGTGTCAAAATCAATTATTGTCGGAAGAGAAGTACTATCTCTTACTCGAATTATTTCATTCAAAATATGAATATATGAACAAATGTCTTCATCCGAACCGTCCCAGCAGTGAATAATGTAATCGCAAGCCTGTTTAAATCTGATACACTGCGAATTGCGACAGGTATATTCTGGACATTGATGATCATACTGACAGAAGTCTTCGTCCGATCTATCTATACAGTCAGGTTTGAAGTCACATACCATTGTATAATGCAATTTCCGTTTACCGTCATTACAAATGAACATCAATGTCCTTGCGAAAACTTCAAGGTCATTATTGTGTGTCACCATGTCGATGCTTTTTACAATGTTGGCGTTGGATACCCAGCACCAGAGTGAAAACGAATTCTCCCCACAAGAACTCCCTGTCACGCACGACAAAAAACTGTGAGTTACATGGCCCTCTTTGCACCACACTAGAGTTGCGTTAGACGTTTTCAATCTTTCTTCCATGTCCATGGAACTTGGAAAATCAAGATTTACTTTCTTTTTAGGTTCAACATTTTTTACTTCCGATTCGCATATATAATGCGTGTAAACATAGAAAGAACAGTGACAAAGATACAGCGACAAAGGATCGCTATGAACGTATATAGTACAATAATGCCAATGATTAATCATAGTGCCTGTAATATTTACTTTGTATGCAATTGTGTCATCGACCCATTGCCACAGTTTTGCATACAAAGAACCTGCCCCATAATTAAGATGAGTGGCCTGAATGGTCAGTCCCACAAATACTGGTTGTAGCGTTTTTCCGTAAGATAACAATTTTCTTACAGCATCCCTCTCACTGGAGGATTTTAGCATCGCCAGGTCACCTCCGCGATCCTGGCAGAGACGTCTTGCCATGTTCCAAGAGACAACTCCTTCTGCTTTATGATACGTGTAACATTTCCTTTCCAATGCCAGTGTACCGTTACAAACAGAACTACTGAAGGGACAGTTGTTTTCGTCTCTCCCATCCTGGCACTCTGGTTCCAGATTACAATCCAGGTGACGTCTAAACATGGCGTAGTGCGGAACAGAGCAGTCAAAGAGGCCGTTTTCAGACTGTAATGGGGTATGAGTCACTGGGTGAATCGAAAACAACATTTTGAATCCAACGCCGCCCATATCGCCATCAGTGACGAAATTGACAAGCAGTGACGTATTGTAAACACGTGTTCGAATCCTGTTTTCTCTACATTCACTCCATTCTAGATTCAAACTTCCGTTGATGTCTACGGTAAACAAGGTAACTTTGTCAATATCGCATTTTCCCTCAAAATTTATATCAATATCGAAACACTGAAAACTGATCATTACAGTGTGCTGTTCGGGTACGTCAAGTTGAAATGAGGCATTTAAGTAACTCGGATATTCACTATCTTCACTAAACCCGGGTGACGTAATATAACCAAAGTGCAATGATTCGTAAACAACTGGTAAAAATAGTCGAAGAGACTTGCTTACTGAGTTGAAAGATAGCTGGAATTGTGTAATTGTATAGCCAGGAACAGTAAACACTTCTTGAAACCGGAAGAATAGATGATTTGACAGTGTAACAATGACTTTTTTAGGTAGCCATTCCTCGTACTCAATTGTTGCAAGCAGATTGTCTACATTTAATATTTCTTCTTCGCTGATGTCTATCGAAGCTTTTCTGGAACTATGATCTTTCAACATTTCGACAGTGGCCATCATGGAATATCCTTCTGGTACAGTGATTTTCCAGAAACAAGTTACAATGGCACCAACATCATTGCTATCTTCCATAACTCCATATAAATATCCTTCCAGCGAAGAAATATAAACATATTTCTCATCTTTGCAATTGCTAGCATTAATATAGAAATTTTCTGTAATGTCAAGATTTCCTTCATTAAATGTTCTAGTGATTGACGATAAATATTCAGAATCCGACTCCATAAAAGGGAAATAACTATTCTCTAGCCTGGACAATGTCTCATCAGTATTTCCAGAGCTAACAGTACTCAAGTCTCCTTGCCATGTCTCGGAACTCTGTTTCAGGAATAAAGGTGATATTACATCAGAATTATTTAGCAGACCTTCACGACAAGTGTTATTACTACCAGTAGATACGAAAGATGTTTCACCAAATGAGCTAAAGGTGTGACATCCGAAAGGCAACAAGAGAAAGACAAGTTTTATGTATATCAGTCTTAGCATTGTAGGCCTGTAAATCCATTGACATATAAGATTATACATATTTTAATTCACTCTTATGTAAGTTGTCTTTAATAACCAGTCTAACAGTCTCGCAAGAAATTATTTTCCGCGGCATTAACAAAGATTTATAAAGCTCAACATAATTCAACCAATTTTATTGTATTTGTTTTCTGTATGTTCGTGTACATTTCATGCAATGAAGAATTATTTTGTTAATAGCAACATGAATAAATCCAGCATTTAATTGCTTGAGAAAAGTCGTGAAAAAAGTTTTCCTGCTTTACACTTTAAAGGACAAAAAATTGTATCACGTTTATTTCAGTCCTGTTTTTATTTTTGTTAATGGATGTAAAACATAAATTTATCTCTTGTTTATTTTTTTCACACTACGATTGGAATGAGACAAGCTTTTAATCTGATCGATTGTCATCTTTCCCCCCGCGACTTTTATCTGCGTTCTTTTCGGTTTGATCATGTGATATAAAGAAATTATCCCTTTTAATACCCTGAAATGTTTTTCGATTTTCTGTCCTTTCTCGCAATGATGATTTGTAATTCCGTTCTTTGGTAATGTATTAAAGTTTCTTTACAAACGCACGCACACACACACACAAACACACACACACATACAACACACACACACATACAACACACACACACACAAACACACACACACACACAAACACACACACACACAAACACACACACACATACAACACACACATACACACACACACACATACTCTCTCTCTCTCTCTCTCTCTCTCTCTCTCGATCTCGAAACTGCATATATACCTGAATTGCATTGGACAGTCTTGAAATTGACATCTTTATTTTATGCATTTAAAAAATATTTATATCAGAGCATTAATCATTAAGCAAAATATTTCCACCGACTAATAAACTATTTCTTTCTTTTTTCTTTTCTTTTCTTTTTTTTTTTTGTGGTGAGGACTTTCAGTTTACACCGATTTCGCGCCCAAATCTTTGAAAAATATCTCAACTAACATAAATAGATGGTTGTCAATATTCAGTCCACGAAAGAGAGCGCGACTTGTTTCCGCGCAATGAGACTAAGTAAAGTAATTTCAGTTTAAAAATCAGCCAACGGACATTTTATCTTTTTTTAATCTTTCACTTTGTGTATTTAATACAATTTTAAGCGAGAGCGAGCTGCAAGACTCTTGTCAGTAGGTCTTTTGTCTGTCAAGTCGGCGTCTGGAAAGAGGTCTAAATAGCAAGAACGAAAACTTAAAGTGACCAAGAATTTCTCTCTTACAGCCTGTGGTATAAAATCTAATTTATTTTTATCTCTTTGAAGCAAAACAAAGTTTTCGCATACAGGCGGTAAATAGAAACCTATCTATTTTATATATTCTTAAATATTTTGAAAGTGTTCAGACACGCTCTATTATTCCAAACATCTAATTAAAAATTATGTTTATCTCGGTTTTACTGGTTGACCTGTTTTTAATCTTTAGGGCAGTGAACTCGTACAAACTAAACTTTGAAGATATTATGAAGGAATTACAATCAGTGCTGGGAACAAGGCAAATTACAACTGATATCATTACATTTTACAGTGATTCCGAACAGACCACACTTTTGACAAGTTCGGGACAAGATAAAAATGACGTCAGAGAAAACTATACTTGGAGCACAAACGAGACCTCAGAGAATACAAATATGACGAAAGCGGCAAATAGTAAGTCAATTCACGTCATAAATGACGGCCGAAATATTAACGAGACAACTGGACATGTTAACTTTACTACAGGGGACTGCACTGACCACACATTATTCATGGATTATTTCACACAAGTGTCTGTTATCGGCATTGTCGCTCGTGGTTCATTCAACTCTCTCCTAGACTTTTGTCAGTGGAAGGTTATCGCCCCTGACGGTTGTTTTCTTTTAGCCTCACTGCAGCTGAACGAACCATGCATTGATGATACATACCTGATGTCAAGTGAAAACGAGGCTATGAATGACGACAGTTTACTTTCATTTCAAACTTGTTATGACCTTTTCAACAAAGAAATTGTTGCGTCCCTGTCCTGCTGTCTTTATATTCGTTCAGGTCCAGTTTCCAAGTACTCGACATACTTTCCACAGTTTCAAGTCCAAATCAAAGTGACGTCAATGTCTTTAAGACTTACGTTACCTGTAATATTTCATTCACCGCAATCAGGTTATGTGACGTCACCAGGATTTGACGAAATGGAAGGATACCCCAAATTTATGAATGCATATACCAAACTTGATGTCCCTGTCAATCACACAGTAATGGTCAGTTTCCGGAGAGTAGGGTTTTATAGTGGAAGTTCGTGTAATGACGACTTCTTGGAACTCTCTACAGTTGACGAAATAGGTAATGCTATTCCTGTGTGGAAAGAGTGCTCTCATCACTTCATTGTGGATTCCATTTACAACAGGTCGCTGATCTTACGCTTCGTAACTAAAGACTTTAGTGAAGGAGCAGGATTTATGATGATTTTCACCTTTCACCCGCAGGCTCGCGTTCCTCCAGTAACCGAAGACGGCCTGTATGATTGCTCAGTGTCTCATTACCCGACCTTCAAACGACATTTGGAATGCAACTTAGAAATTGAGTGCCTGGGTGGAGAAGACGAAAGAGAATGCCCTTTCAGCAGTCCGGCCTGTAATGGCTCTGTGGCCTTTCAAAACAAGTGTTACAGTTACCACAAATCAAATCAGGGCCTTACCTGGCAAAACGCTCAAGAGCAGTGTCAAATGCGAGGTGGAAATTTGGTCATGCCCAAAACTGAGGAGGAAAAAGTAGCAATAGAGAGACTGATTTATTACACAAAACAAAAAGATGGCCCTGCACACATCGGCCTCAATCGAGAGTATTCTAACGCAGCAGCCCTGTACAAACAACCATTCAAGTGGGTAGACGGATCAATAGGTTATAATGTTAATATCACCATATCCATTGTTGTATTGCTTACAAACGAATTGTGTGCCTATTGTTCTCCGTGTTCGCCATGGACTATACAAGCTACATTGTGCACTGAGAACACTATATATGATTTCATTTGTCAATCTGATGCACAAAGTAATTATATATATACAGAAAAATCTGTACAGTTTCCTGAACAAGATAGTCAGTTATTAAATGAAACTATTTCGAGAAAATCACTTTTGCGTTGTGCGGAGGGTCATGTGACTTATGATTTTCTATCTTGTAGTCCTGACAGTTTTTGTGGGGAGACACAATACTCGAAGTGGTGTCCACTCTCCAATAGTAAATTTATTCAAGGTCACGTGGGTGAAAAGTTGATGCGAATCGAGGATGTCACGCGAATAGCTACTTTTGTGTGCGACGACAGAAAGAAAACAATCCCATTCACACTAGTCTGTGATTTCCGGTTTCACTGTGTAGACAGATCTGACGAAACGTTCTGTACTCATGATACCTGTTCAGAAGAAGTGTGCCGCAATGGTCAATGCATCAACTACGGTACGTTGTGTAACGGACGAGAGGACTGTTATGACGGATCTGACGAGATATTGTGTAGACCTAAATTTACTTCCACCAGTATTCTCACCATGTATCCTCCTGCTATTATTGACTTTGACCATGAAGGCAGCTTCTCTCAAATTAAAATTACACCCACTGATCCCTGTCCTATGACGCACTTCCGGTGTCATGGCGAGTTGAGCTATTGTCTTCCTGTGTTTGTCCGTTGTAACGGAGTGTATGACTGTCCGGATCACGATGACGAAATGGGATGCGAGGTGTATGTGTGTCCGGGATTTTTTCGTTGTTTCAATTCGAGAATCTGTGTACACGTGGACAACGTGTGTGATGGTTTTTCCCATTGTCCCAATCACCACGATGAGATTCTGTGTGAATTCCGTTGTCCTGATGGCTGCCTGTGTCAAGGATTAGCATTTATTTGCAGACAACGTATTGCAGTTAATTCGTTTTCTCAACTTCGATTTCTGGATGGACATGGTTCCGGGATGTCCCTCAAGGACGTTGTTTCAAATAAATATTTAATTAAGTTAAGTTTAAGACACTGCAACATTAATCACGTGATGCAATTGTCCAATCCTAACTTGATGGATATAGATTTAAGTGATAACTTGATTACTTCCATTAATATAAATGCTTTCTTAAATCTAAAAATGCTTAAAAAATTGACCCTTGCCAGAAATCCTCTAATAACGCTAACTAATGACGTGCACGTTATTCAAAATTATTTTTTACAAAGTGTTGACCTGTCGCATACTGATTTACGCATTTTGAACAGTACTAACTTTAAAAACTTTCCAGGCATTAGTTTTCTTAACATATCATTTAGCCGAGTAGAGGTAATCGATACTAACGGCTTTTTGTATTTGCCAAGACTAAAAATATTTGACTCACGAGGAACACCACTCGCAGTATTTCCTGAAAATCTTTTTCGTGGATTACAACAACTTGAAATTGTGTTTGCAGGGAATTACAGACTTTGCTGTAAAGAAAACATGCCAGAACAATTCATTAAAGGTTTGTGTCTTTCAGATCTAGATATTTTTTCTTCTTGTGATAAGCTTTTGCACTTTGACCTTCATCGATTCCTCGTCTGGTTGATAGCATTGACGTCACTTGTAGGTAATGCATGTTGTTTAATGATGAGTCTCTTTATTAGGAAAATCCCCTTAAAATTGGACTTCACTGTTTTTATCTTCAATCTAAACATGGCAGATTTTCTGATGGGCATATATATGTTTTTCATAATTGGTGCTGATTATGTTTATCATAACAGTTATTTTATATCAGAAAACAATTGGAAAATTAGCTTCATTTGCAAGCTCTCTGGCTTCTTGTCACTATTGTCCACTATAGTGTCAGTATTCATAATCTTTCTCGCCATATCTGACAGAGTTATCGCTCTTCGTTTTCGAGTACGCGTTTTCTGCTTGAAGGGACGGTCTGCTGTGCATGCTTGTGTAGTCGCATGGAGTGCTGGCATTTTGCTTGCTGCTATTCCATTATTGCCTCTGACTTCACACTGGGTCTTTTATGGTCAAACGGCTATTTGTGCTCCAATACCAGTCTGCTCGATCGGAAATGTTGGAACTGGCAAAAAATATTCTTGTGGAATAGTTGTCCTGCTCATCTTCGTAATACTGGTCACCTCAATAGGAGAGGCGTGCGTTTGCTGGTCAACAAGGAAGAATTACTTGACAACTTATTCGACATCTCTCACTCAGGACAAGAACATTGCCGGACGTTTGACTTCTATAGTGGTCGTAAAAATTGCATGCTGGTTCTTTATTTGCATAGTAAATATGTTTTCCTTATTTGATATCTATGTGTCTGGTGAAATTATAGCTTTCATTACTATTATTTTAATTCCCATAACTTCGGCACTTAACCCAATCTTGTATTTATTTAGTCTGGTGAATGAGTCTCGGCAAAAATCTTACGAGTACCATCTTAGGAAGTGGCTTGAAAATCATGATGTAAAACGAGAAAGCAAAATCGGGATTAGTTCGAAACAATAAACAAGTATACATTGGTGGTATAATTTCAATTTTATTTCCATAATTATATTTACTAAATTATTAAAATCACAGTGTTACATTATTTGCTAAAAGAAAATTAAGGTTTGCTTTGAAATTCATGAAGGAAATGAAAGAAAATTGTTTTGTTGTCACAAACGCTGTGCTCTTCAAGGGTCACCCGTCACCAGTTGTCAAAAACACTGGCTGGTGGTGGCATCTCTAAGCCGGCTACGAGCTGATGTCAGAGGTGCAAAGGGGTGAAGTCTATTTTGGCCCACTCCGGTGCATACTCCAACAAAAGCCCGTATGACATGTGCCAGTAATACGTCGTGTCAAATTGTTACATAGACACACAAGACATACTCCATTGATGTTTGGGTGGGGCCCAGTCTTATTATGTCATGCCAAGGAACGTTTTATTGGCTGTGTGTGTTGTGAGTATCATGACAGTGAATAAATGGACGAACAGACGAACGGTACAAAACAATACAAATATGACTTTTTAGGTTTTTCTTGCGGTAATATTCTATACTTCCTTGGTAAGTAACTTTAGTTTAATTTTTAAAAAAATATTTTTAGAGAAACCCCCCAGCTGCATTTTTTACAAAGGTTATAGTTACTCATCAGATCTTTAAATTTTAAAGATCTTCGAGGAGCCATGATAAAGTGATCCAGTGATCCATTATACATGTACACACGCATCTATGAGTCTGAATATAACTTATTCATTTAACATATAGATATAAAAACCCTTCTTAAACATATATATATATTTGCGTAAAATAATATACACATACTATGTCTACATACAGTCTGTCTTATCTAGATGATATAATTGGATGAACTAGTGTTTAGAAATTGAAAGTTATCTACGTGTTAGGGTGTGAGGCATTACAAAAATTGCGTCCTTGACCGCGAATTACCTCCCTTACTTTTCGTTTTGTTTAGTGGTCTATACACGATTTTAAGTGAAATAAAATATTTGTGACATTTGTGATGAGGTAAATATTATAATTTTTAAAAAAACGATTATAAGAACTGTTAAAGTGTTAGACCTCTAGATGTCAGAAAGGTGATTCCTATCTACCGATTTCGACTTTCACGATGTTCAAATTGACCCCAAGACCTTAGGTGCAGTAGGCAGAACACACTGACTTTCATTAAGAGATACAGATTAGATAACGGCTTGTGGTGACTAAAACCTTAAGACTATATCTTTACTGCTTCCTTTAGTTAGGTAATGGATTCCGCGAGAGATTCTGATTGTGAAAATAGAAACATCCTATTGGTAACATAATTTTATGCAGGGGATCCCCGAAATCTGTAAATTGTTCAAGGGTTCTTCTAGGATGAGAAGATTGAGAAAGGCTTGCCTAGTTTGTCAGTAAGCTGTACAGTAGTTACAGCATAGGAGTAGACCAAACAAATAGAGTTAATACTTAAAATAGCATGCGCAGTACTCTAGCTTCTATGTAGGAGTATATAGAAACGCGTCCTACACAGGAGTACACAAACATTTGCATCCATAACTTTTGGAAATCACACATTCTTTCGTGGACGGAGTCATCATCACCTCTGCTCAATCCAAAAATCCAAAAACCATTTCTGAGTATATAAGTTAATTATAACATTCTTTATACAGAATAAATATGTTTGAATTCCGACAACTGTAAACATTGGTATTTAATATTTTTCATTTCATTCTACAACTGACCTTATATCTTTACTTCTTTTGACCATTTAAATACACCACTTCATTCATCAGAGTTCGTTTATTCTACCAATTGTATAATACCTGCATTGTGATTGGATGAGCCATCTATCACATGATCTATATGAGTGGTATGAAACAATCATGTCGATATATGACTTGACAAATGGGAGTGACTTAGGATATAAGAGAGAAGTGAGTGTAACACTCGACACCAACAATCACCCATCATGTATCCCGACGTTTGGTGCCGCTATTCCTTGATCTTGACACCAAAACTCTGGCAAATGTAGAGCCTCGTCTAGATCTTGACACCCACAATTCTGGCAAATGTAGGTGTTCGTATGGAGATCTTGATACCCAAAACTCTGGCAAATATAGGAATCAGTGCTTCCCTTTCCTACATGAGTTCACTACTCTCCATCACGTTTATACAGCAAGCCACCAACCGTGACGTATTGCATTCGCTTAGACGTGCGATTCATTGTCAAACCTGGACACCATTTTTCCCCTTTACGTCACGTGAAGGCTTATTGTGTCCTCAACATAACAAATTGATATTGTGATTTGCATTCGTGAGTTGTACTGTCGTTTTGGGTAGTTATAGCAATCATTTACTTTAGAACATATCCTAAAAGCTAACGTTGTTTTATAGAAGACATTATTTTAACTTACTGTTTGATCTTTTAAATATTGGAGTTTTAGTTAACGATAAATTCGCGTTTTTTTCTTTCGTTTTATGCAATTATTACTTCGTCGAAATAGGACTTTTGTATTTACTTTTTATTATTGTTGAAAGAATTATTGAAATAATGTGGTATCATAAAGTGTTACAATATCATTATATGCATGAGTGTTCTTTTTAACTTTTTAATTGATTTCCCCGAGTGTGAATGAATTAGTTAATTTATATGTGGGCAGCATTGTTAAGCACAAGAATTCATCAATAAATATTTCGTTATATTGATTCAAATTTATTTTCCTGTATTTGTGTGTGTGTGTGTGTGTGTGTGTGTGTGTGTGTGTTTCTTTTTAGTTCGAATATAGGGGACAAATTCCATATGTACGCGTCGACCTTTTGTTACAAGCTACTCATACACGTCGCCACTCCACTATCACCCGCAAGAAATTGGTTGAAAAATTAAATATAAAGTGATTTTACTCACACACACATATATTTATTAAATGATTCTTGTCAAACATGTAAATGATTCTACATACATTTTAAAATTATTCTACGCACTTTTTAAATTGATTCTATTGACATTTTAAATTGATTCTATTCACATTTTAAATTGATTCTACTCACATTTTTGATTCTATTCATATTTTAAATTGATTCTATTCACAAATTATTAAATTATTCTAATCTCACGAAAGTGATACTATTTTCATTAAACTGTTCTGCTTACACAAATACTAAATTGAACCTCTTCACACATTTATTAAACTGTTCTGTTTACACAAATACTAAATTGAACCTCTTCACACATTTACTAAACTGTTCTGCTTACACAAATACTAAATTGAACCTCTTCACACATTTACTAAACTGTTCTGCTTACACAAATACTAAATTGAACCTCTTCACACATTTATTAAACTGTTCTGTTTACACAAATACTAAATTGAACCTCTTCACACATTTACTAAACTGTTCTGCTTACACAAATACTAAATTGAACCTCTTCACACATTTATTAAACTGTTCTGCTTACACAAATACTAAATTGAACCTCTTCACATATTTATTAAATTATTCTAATCTCACGAAAGTGATACTATTTTCACATTTATTAAACTGTTCTCCTTACACAAATACTAAATTGAACCTCTTCACACATTTATTAAACTGTTCTGCTTACACAAATACTAAATTGAACCTCTTCACACATTTACTAAACTGTTCTGCTTACACAAATACTAAATTGAACCTCTTCACACATTTATTAAATTATTCTAATCTCACGAAAGTGATACTATTTTCACATTTATTAAACTGTTCTCCTTACACAAATACTAAATTGAACCTCTTCACACATTTATTAAACTGTTCTGCTTACACAAATACTAAATTGAACCTCTTCACACATTTACTAAACTGTTCTGCTTACACAAATACTAAATTGAACCTCTTCACACATTTATTAAATTATTCTAATCTCACGAAAGTGATACTATTTTCACATTTATTAAACTGTTCTCCTTACACAAATACTAAATTGAACCTCTTCACACATTTATTAAACTGTTCTGTTTACACAAATACTAAATTGAACCTCTTCACACATTTACTAAACTGTTATGCTTACACAAATACTAAATTGAACCTCTTCACACATTTATTAAACTGTTCTGCTTACACAAATACTAAATTGAACCTCTTCACACATTTATTAAACTGTTCTGTTTACACAAATACTAAATTGAACCTCTTCACACATTTATTAAACTGTTCTGCTTACACAAATACTAAATTGAACCTCTTCACACATTTATTAAACTGTTCTGCTTACACAAATACTAAATTGAACCTCTTCACACATTTATTAAACTGTTCTGCTTACACAAATACTAAATTGAACCTCTTCACACATTTATTAAACTGTTCTGCTTACACAAATACTAAATTGAACCTCTTCACACATTTATTAAACTGTTCTCCTTAAACAAATACTAAATTGAATCTATTCACACATTTATTAAACTGTTATGCTTACACAAATACTAACTTGAACCTCTTCACACATTTATTAAACTGTTTTGCTTACACAAATGCTAAATTGAAACTCTTTACACATTTAATAAATTGAATCTATTCACACATTTTGTATAAATGCATTTTACTCATGCTTTCGCTGAAATGATTTACTAACATAATTATTAAAGTATTTCTACTCGCATATTTAAAAATATGATTTACTAACACAATTATTAATGTATTTCTACTCATAAATTTACTGAAATTGTTCTACTTACCTAATCAGTGATTCTGTGATTCATTTAATTTATAGTTTTTGCAATACTAATGTAACACCATACACACATTTAATTAATGATTTTGCTCCAGTCTTTGCAAAGTCATGCCAAATACCCTAATACTCCCGACCTTAGCAAAATAATTCCCCATAATTCAGTCCTTGAGAAAGTAATTCCCAATACTTTAGTCCTTGACATATATTTTTTCCAAAGTGTTGTAACTATCTCTGTAACCCTATTTATGTCCTCTAAAAATACACACAATCCTACTTTCAAACACGAAAGAATTTGGTTTCTTGCCTACGAAACAAAGCAGTGTTGTTTACGAATTCCCATAATGCCTGTAACTCACTGCGTCCAAAACGTTTTAGTACCGCGACCCAACAGTTTAGAAAGACTAATTTCAGAACCACCTAACTTTAATGGACATGATTTATTTTTTGGGGGTTGGGGGTAGTTTTCTTTTAATTATACTTTTACTAAATTGTGTCGTAAGTAAATTTATTGCTGATTTATATAATTATATATTCTCCCCCCCCCCAAAAAAAAAAAAATAAAATAATAATATCTATTTCTCATAACAAGGCGTGTCCGAAGTGTGCGCTTGTTTCTAGTTTCTGTTGATGACGTCAATGATGCTCACGTCATGTGAGTTGCCTCCCAGGTTCAAGAAGTTCAACAAATTGCATTTTATTTCGAAATTTGTTTTGATTCTTACCATCACAAGCAACGTCACAGGAGTTACGATGACGTGAAAGGAAGCAGCACCTTGAAAATTTAATTAAAATTGTTAGATACGTTGTTCAACACTCAGAACTGCGACATGTATTTTTACAGATGAAGTTCAGTTTTAACGAGGAATCTTCCAAAATATCGATGAGTTATTCATCGGCCTTTGTCAGTAAGATAATCGTAATGTCGCCATGAAACGGATTCGTTCATTTTTGCTGACAGGTTTTCATATCGTCAAGGAAGTAACAATCAAAATGTTCTTTCAATGTGTTCAAATGAACGAATGCTATTAATGCTCTTAACTGGTTTCAAATCATTTTCCATGTAAAAGGTTCCAAATATTCTTCAATGTTCTTCTTTCACAATATTTCTTTTTTATTGAAACCTCAGATTTTTGTCATGAACTGTAAATATATCGGCTGTTTCCGATCTTTGTAAGTACAAATTCAGTTCGTTTACTTTCGAAAGTCTGCAAATACTTGTTCAGAATCTCTGTACACAACCGTAAATGGCACACAACTGTCGTGTTTAGACTGTTTTTAGAAATAGGTTAGGGTTTTTTTAATTTATTTTTTAAGGAGAAAGGTAAGGACTAGGGTTAGGATTAGCTGCAAATAAATAAAACAGAAAATAAATGTATACACTAACACTTTTTTTCATTTAGAGTTATCTTTTTACTGTATAAAGATGTTTGAACTTCCTTTTGCGTACCGAGATCCTGCGAAATTCTTGAGCTTTAGGACAAATTCTTCGTCGTGCAATGGTTCCTTGTGAACGCTTTTCAAGTCCAGAAATATCGCCACGTTATCGCGAACATCCACAAATCTGGTCAGCTCTCTCCACCCCACCCTCGACAGTCAACGTGCATACCTGTGCAGAAAAAGTTATTTATAGATCCCCCACCACCAATAAATCCTCGCACAACTTTTAAAATAAACACGGTTGCACTGGTCTTTGTATGTATGTCTTGTAAGATTTACACGGTTGCACTGGTCTTTGTATGTATGACTTGTAAGATTTACACGGTTGCAATGGTCTTTGTATGTATGACTTGTAAGATTTACACGGTTGCAATGGTCTTTGTATGTATGACTTGTAAGATTTACACGGTTGCAATGGTCTTTGTATGTATGACTTGTAAGATTTACACGGTTGCAATGGTCTTTGTATGTATGTCTTGTAAGATTTACACGGAAGTGTTCAAATCGCTTTCCAAATCATCCGACATATTTTTCGTCAAAAACGCTTCTCTGAGAAGATTGCAGCAAGCGCATGGTGCATTCGGACTAACTTCATGAACTCGAGTCACAACGCTGTGATAATTTTTCAGCACGTAGCCCGAACTCTGTCCCTACATACCCAAACGTATTTCGTCCAATCCAAACTTTTCGTTTTTTACAGAGGCATCCAAGGTCTTGAAAATTTCCACGCCAGCACCTCGAATAATTGATTGGCAGCGCAGCATGTCTTCAAGTAGTCCATTGTTTTAACATACAGAAACAAAAAGATGGGACAAACCTATTACATCCCTGACCTCGTCCAGCTATGTCCAGAAAAAAATGTGCTCACACCAACACTTTGGGTAAACGATTCTGCGTGCAACCGTGTCAATGGACAGCGGAATCGTTTCGATTGTTGTTGTTGTTCTTTTGAGCTCTTATTACCAAACATAAATCCAACCGCGTCTTTTATTGGTGCGAACTCCAGCGATTCACCAATGGTGTTGAGTCTAGCAGCTTGCGCGATTCGCAGACACGTGATGTAGGAGGCGCCGTGTGTTGTTCATTCATTGATCTTGGTGAAACACGAGTAATTCCCTTTTCTATGTCTTCTGCTCTCCTTGGATTCTTTTTACTAAAAATTCGATCGGTTTGATTCTCATCTCCGGACTCGCCGTCTCAATTATGCCGACGGAATTTGATTGGTCGTACAGGTCTTACTTGTGAACGCTCCGCAGCAAACAACGCGCCGCGGCCACGGGTCTCCATCGTCTCCAGTCCACGAAAATCCCGTGTTAAAGTAGTCCGAATCTCTACGCTTGTCTTCGTTTTGATTGCTTGGAACTTTGTTTTTTTTTGAAGGATTTTCTTCGTCGACTTCGATTGTTGACGCTATTTGGCGTGTCGTCTGCTACAGTTCTTCCCGTATTTTTTTTTTCATTCTAGCACTCTGTTTCGTCGTCGCCTTCTTTATCAACCACTTATTCATGTGTCATACATGTCCACATGTATACTTAGACGGACATAATAACAAACAAAAATAGACAATGCGAGGTTGGGGTGGGGCAGATTTGCGGCGGCTTCACCTTGCATACACACCCGGGTCTGAGGCGGACGGGTCACATTTAGACGTAGTTAGACGTAGTTAGATGCACTTAGATGTAGTTTACGTAGACAAACGTAGTTAACCTAATTAGATGTCATTTTACGTAGTTATATATAATTAGACATAGCTAGATGTTGTAAATGAAGTTAGATGTAGTTTGATGCAGTTGTTGGTGTTCTTAGATGTATGTAGATGTAGTTGTATTTAGTTTTATTATGTAGTTGGATACAGTTATATATAATTGGATGTAATTAGATCTAGTCGTGGAAGTAATTAGATATAGTTATATGTAGTGGTAGATGTAGTAGTAGATGTAGTTAAATACAGCATAAGCATGGCAAGATGTAGTTGTACAGTTTTAGATGTACTTAGTCATAGATGTAGTTGTAGATGTAGTTTATATGCTAGGTAACTGTACGTAGATGCCGTTAAATGTAGTTAGACATATATATATATATAGTTAGATATAGTTGTAGATGTAGTTAGATATCGTTGTACATGTAATCAGATGTAGTTAGATGTAATTTGTGGTAAGGGGAGACAAACGTGAGAGAGATGAATATAAAAATGTGAGCTGGTGGATATTCTGATTGCATAAAAATAAAGATTACAAGATTTAGAGTGAAACATTCAATGATAACCGCATGTTTAGTGCATCGCTTTATGAGCAGAAACCTAGAATTGACGAGAGCAATGTGTAACTATCTATCTATCTATCTATCTATCTATCTATCTATCTATCTATCTATCTATCTATCTATCTATCTATCTATCTATCTATCTATCTATCTATCTATCTATCTATCTATCTATCTATCTATCTATCTATCTATCTATCTATCTATCTATCTATCTATCTATCTGTCTGTCTGTCTATCTGTCTGTCTATCTGTCTGCCTATCTGTCTGTCTGTCTATCTATCTAAATAGTATTAACACAACGCCATCTAGATATTGGTTATGATTATTATTTTATAATTAATCATCCATAATTAATTACAAAGTGATGAGAATTTTAATTTTTGTTATTCAGCAGACACCACTTGTCTCTCTCACTTTGCATAAGCGGATGCTATAAACGTTTCCTCTCTTCTACATCATTAAAAACAAACATTTATCATCAGACAATATTTCGTAGATGGAAAACCTCTTACTAAAGGAGAAGGTAAATCCATCCTTACTCTATATTTAGCGAGCTCCCATCCACCTACTTTCTTCTCCAACATAAGGTTATCAATATGTGTAAGAAGGTAAAAAAATTGAACAATAAATTTATTAAATCAACAATCAAATATACATACAACACATACAATGAAAAGATTATTTGACATCAATATTTCAATGAACCACGTTCGAACAGCTTTAATGTTTATACAGTCTTATATCCCAACACATAATTCAGTAGGTTAGTGTTAATATACATCACACGATAGTTCTTACCAGAGAACAGAAATGGAGTTATAGAGAAATGAATGGTAATAGTTTGTACATAACCTTGTCAATGTCCATGCTGCAATAGTCTAGTGTGTCCTGTCACAACAATGTCACAAGTTTATTATCAATTCTTCACATGCTACTCTTGCACGATGTAGAATGTCCCAGGAGCCGCATCTGGGCACTCCTTTACTGTATTAATTCCCTCAAGCAGAGCAACAATGTAGCAATTTCCAATTTCGTCCTTGTATATATATATATATATATATATATATATATAAACCTACTTCCAGCATTAGGTAGACAATGCTTTAAAAACCAGCATTATGTGGACCTCAGTGTATATACGCAACCTTCAAAACCACTCTTGAATTCACAGGAAAAACTTTTGAAATATGAAATATGTCAAAGGTAACTACAATAAAGATAATAGAAAGAGAGAAAATGGAAAAAAATGAGGCTTTATTTATACAAATGTGGTCTTACGCAGACCACATATTTGTCTCATAATGCTGATTTTTAGCATGTTTGGTCTTAAGTCTGTGGGTAGGGTCATATGTATATATATATATATATGTATATATATATGACATAATACATATATACTAGGTCTACATACATCTGTCCTAAATTAAATGAAATATGGTGAACAAAATAAACGTTTAACATTTATTTATATGTGATAGCGCATCTGTGCACTCTTCGATTGTTTCAATGTCGAAATTCATCTGTTCAATTTAAGGGTCTTCATTTTTCAAATGTCCACTGTGGATGTGTCAAATCTCTATATGACTACTTGTTGCCTATTCATCTGTCAAGTCCTTACATGAAGACAATTACTGTTAGTAATGAAAACACTTAGACACAACTCATATGCACAGTCAAACAGACATGCACAAGATTTTACACGTATCCTTTATTCAGTGGCAAGCGAGAGGTGAAGAGCTGTTTCTTACATTGTTAATGACATGATGAGATGTTTCTTACATTGTTAATGACATGATGAGATTTTTCTTACATTGTTAATGGCATGATGAGATGTTTCTTACATTGTTAATGACATGATGATATGTTTCTTACATTGTTAATGACATGATGAGATGTTTCTTACATTGTTAATGGCATGATGAGATGTTTCTTACATTGTTAATGACATGATGATATGTTTCTTACATTGTTAATGGCATGATGAGATGTTTCTTACATTGTTAATGACATGATGAGATGTTTCTTACATTGTTAATGGCATGATGAGATGTTTCTTACATTGTTAATGACATGATGAGATGTTTCTTACATTGTTAATGACATGATGAGATGTTTCTTACATTGTTAATGACATGATGAGATGTTTCTTACATTTTTGTTAGTAAAGATTAAATATATCATCTAACCTATTGCTAACATAATTTTCTATCACCTAACATAAATAATTAAACAATTAAATCAAATTACAGTGCTGAAAGCACAAAATAAACATGCACGCACACAAACACGCTGACTATGCATGTACCACACCACTCATTCTCTCCTGACGACAACACGTCACGCGATGAGGTAAAGGGAGGTAAGAAAGTAAACCAAAACATACGTTTTTTCTAATTACTCCCCTTTGACTGTGACTGACACAAACAACGCGTTTTATTATTTGCAGTACAGCAAATGATTGTAAGGCACACGTGCACGCACACACTTCACACATACACTAAACACCAAAGTACACGCACATAGGCATACGTACATATACACAAACACACACATACATACAACCCGTACACATACACACATATATATTTATATGCACTTCCATACGCATACACGTATATGACACACACAAAGCATGCGCGCAAACATTTATTTACTTGCACACACACACACACACACACACACACACACACACACACACACACACACACACACACATACACATTTAACTATACTGGAGCATGAAAAAAGTGGATTTCTATGGTTTGTGTCTGCTCTGAGATAGTCAACACCACTTTCCTCCCTTGAATTTCCATTGTGTCTGTGGAAACCCACAGACCACAGATATAAATGCGTGACAACAACATGCAGTCCGTATCGTTAATCTGAGCCTTGGTTACCTTCATCATGATATATCTGTTGTAGGTTCATGGTCACATCAAACAAGGAGAAATTAAAAAGGAGTTATTTCAATTGTTTTAATTCAATCTTAATGAAAAACCCCGGCTTCTTCCTTCATTGATTTATATTAAAAATAATTATGATAAAGTAAAAAATCTTGACTACCCCAACTTTTGTAATTACCTCGGGCTTGCCGAAGCAAGTTGAATTGAAAGTGTCCGACTATGTATTAATGAAATAATGCGAGCGTTTCGACATTAATAATTGTTTGTAAAAAAAAATTAAAAAATCGTTCCGAAATAAAAGAAGTCGGACCCAATGATAAAACACAAGTGATTTATGGATACTACAATGGAAAAGCTTAATGGATCTTGAACTCTTTCACAATAGCTACGTCTGCTTTCTTATTTGTTTTTGTTTTCTTTATTTAGTCAGTCTCTTTGTTAACTGTGGAGTAAAAGTGGATAGAGAGATAGAGAGATAGATAGATAGATAGATAGATAGATAGATAGATAGATAGATAGATAGATAGATAGATAGATAGATAGATAGATAGATAGATAGATAGATAGATAGATAGATAGATAGATAGATAGATAGATAGATGGATGGATGGACGGATAGGTAGATAGATAGATAGGTAGGTAGGTAGGTAGGTAGGTAGGTAAATAGATGGACAGATAGATAATTAGATAGATAGATAGATAGATGGATGAATGGTAGGAGGGAGGGAGGGATGGAGGGATGGGTAGATAGATAGATAGATAGATGGATGGATGGATGGATATATAGATAGATAGATAGATAAATAGATAGATAGATAGATAGATAGATAGATAGATAGATAGATAGATAGATAGATAGATAGGTGGGTAGGTGGGTAGGGAGGTACATAGGCAGATAAATAGACAGACAGACAGATAGATAATTAGATAGATAGATAGATAGATAGATGGATGAATGGAGGGAGGGAGGGATGGACGGATGGACGGATGGGTAGATAGATAGATAGATGGATGGATGGATGGATGGATAGATAGATAGATAGATAGATAGATAGATAGATAGATAGATAGATAGATAGATAGATAGATAGATAGATAGATAGATAGATAGATAGATAGATAGATAGATAGATAGATAGATAGATAGACTCACGTGCAAAAGTTCTATATTCATGGAAATCTTTATTGAATTTATCCTGACAGTCCGCCTGTTTACTTTGATTACCATGAACAAAGAAAAGGAGGAAAAGCAATATTCCTCTCAGGAACAAAGCGAACAAACATTCTATTGAGGGTTTTCTGTTCGCTTTTTACAGGTCGATTTTACATCATGCATGGCTTGGCGGCTTGAGCCACACTTCAAGTATGGATTAAATCATACTTTTAGCTTGTCAAATGTACCATTAGCTTTTCAAATTAGTTTGTCTCGCCAAATTGACTAGACGAACTAAAGTTTATTTTTAGCTAAATTTCGCAAGTGAAAAACATATTCAACGATCGTTTGTCACCATGCAAACGCTTAGTGGGTCCAACACTTAAATTTGTCGTTTAGCATGTCATGTGTGGTTTTAAGCTTTTCTAAATGTACCATTTAACTTGTCAGTTATGGTTTAAGCTTTTCTAACTGTGCCATTTAGTTTGGTAAGTGTGACTTTGGCTTGTCGGACTGTGACATTTAACAGGCAAAATTAACTTCAAACTATCAACATGTGACATTTCACTTCAAAAATGCAACTTCTAGCTGGCCAAAATGTAACATTTAGCTTGTTGAATGTATCGTTTTGTTTGTCAAACGTGATGATATTTCATTTTATCATAAACTGGACGACAGCGAAATCGCCAAAACATCATGTCTGTAATGTGTAGCACGTATCCAGCAAACACATCTCATGCTTTGTGTGGTCGTCGACGTAGACGTTTGTTGTCAAATTTCTATAATTGATTTCTGGTGTGAATGATTCATTACCGAGAGGTAGTATTTGCTAGAATAGTGATACGAAAGGAACTGTGAATGTGGTATCTAGCAATGACATGAAAGGAACTGTGATTGTGGCATCTAGCAATGACGTGAAAGGAACTGTGAATGTGGTATCTAGCAATGACATGAAAGGAACTGTGATTGTGGCATCTAGCAATGACATGAAAGGAACTGTGAATGTGGCATCTAGCAATGACATGAAAGGAACTGTGAATGTGACATTTAAGATAAAATGTGCAGAAACAAATCAATGTATTTATTTTCAGTTATAAGTGGTGTGTGATAAATACAGAAATGGAAGTGACAGCTTCAAGTCACGTCAAGTACTCATATCAGGTACTGAAGTTTGTGGAATTACTCCTGTCAAGGACTGAAGTATTGGGAATGACTTTGTCAAGGACTGGACTATAGGGAATTATGGGGAATTATTTTGTTAAGGACTGGATTAATGGGGAATGACTTCGTTAAGATTAGTGTATTTGGCATGACTTTGCCAAGACTGGAGCAATGGGGAACGACTTCGTTAAGATTAGTGTATTTGGCATGACTTTGCCAAGACTGGAGCAATGGGGAACGACTTCGTCAAAGGACTGGAGTAATGGGAATGATTTACTTTCAAGGACTGGACTATGTGGACTGATGTTGTAAAGGGTTGGGGTATGGGGAATGACTTTAAGTTCAGCAATTCAGTCACAACAAAAAGTGAAACATAAAAGTTAAATTTGTTACTGAGACACTCTTTCGTGATCAAGACTGGAGCATAGCCAACGGGCCTATTGCATTGAAATTTCTTTCCTTGTTATGTTGAGAAATTCGTGTCCTGATGACTTAGATAGAATGAAGGGCGATAAGCAGCATAAAGTATATCTACATTTGTGAATTCAAACCATTTTTCATAGAAGGTAAAGACAAAAATACTTGTTTCCTTCAAATTATTCTTGTGATGCAGTTTTGTCCAGAACAAACATTGTCGTAAATTCTTCTCAACGTGTTTCCATGGTGAAGAGTATTTTCCCGTTAGGTTCTAGTGTCCTTGGACATAGGAACGCCTGAAGTATTCTTTGAACAGTATTTTGCTGTCTAAAGTCAACACATTTTTTTGACATTAATATGGCTGAGTGTCTTTCTGACATTCGTTTCAGCACTTTGCTGTAGCAGTTTGTTTTTATTGAGCTTCTCTAGTAAATCAGAAATTATATTGTATAAATATATGGTTACAAACGTTTTACTATATTTTAATAGAATTACTATTGTAACTTTGCAAGTAGAACATTGCAATAAATGCGTGAATAAAATCATTATAAATGTGTGTAGAGTCACATTAATATTGCAAAAACTAGTTTATTAAATGTTTGAATAGAATAACTTTAGCATTGCAAAAACTAGTTTATTAAATGTTTGAGTAGATAATCACTTTGGTATTGCAAATCTATTTTATTTAATATTTGAGTAGAATCACTTTAGTATTGCAAAAACTAGTTTATTAAATGTTTGAGTAGAATTACTTTAG
Source organism: Sinotaia quadrata (assembly GCA_028829895.1). NCBI lineage: Eukaryota > Metazoa > Mollusca > Gastropoda > Architaenioglossa > Viviparidae > Sinotaia > Sinotaia quadrata. Next base: position 101,416,462 of record CM054179.1, on the reverse strand, counting down.
TATTGCAAATCTATTTTATTTAATATTTGAGTAGAATCACTTTAATATTGCAAAACTAGTCTATAAAATGTGTGAGTAGAATTACTTTAGTATTGCAAAAACTAATCTATAAAATCTGTGAGTAGAATTACTTTAGTATTGCAAAAACTAATCTATAAAATGTGTAAGTAGAATTACTTTAGTATTGCAAAAACTAGTCTATAAAATGTGTGAGTAGAATTACTTTAGTATTGCAAAAACTAGTCTATAAAATGTGTAAGTAGAATTACTTTAGTATTGCAAAAACTAGTATATTAAATGTTTGAGTAGAATCACTTTAGTATTGCAAACACTAGAAATTAAATGTGTGAGTAGAATCACTTTAGGATTGCAAAAACTAGTTTATTAAATGTTTGAGTAGAATCACTGATTAGGTAAGTAAAACAATTTCAGTAAATATGTGAGTAGAAATACTTTTCAAATTGTGTAAGTAAATCATTTGTTTTTAAATTTATGAGTAGAAATACTTTAATAGTAAATCATATTTTTCAATTTGTGTGTAGAAATACTTGTATAATTATAAATTAGTAAATCATACTTTTACATTTGTGAGTAGAAATACTTTAATAATTGTGTTAGTAAATCATACTTTTAAATTTGTGAGTAGAAATACTTTCATAATTGTGTTAGTAAATCACATTTTTATATTTGTGAGTAGAAATACTTTAATAATTGTGTTAGTAAATCATATTTTTATATTTGTGAGTAGAAATACCTGTATAATTGTGTTAGTAAATCATATTTTTATATTTGTGAGTAGAAATACCTGTATAATTGTGTTAGTAAATAATATTTTTACATTTATGAGTAGAAATACCTGTATAATTGTGTTAGTAAATCATATTTTTACATTTGTGAGTAGAAATACTTTAATAATTGTGTTAGTAAATAATATTTTTACATTTGTGAGTAGAAATACTTTAATAATTGTGTTAGTAAATCATATTTTTAAATTTGTGAGTAGAAATACTTTAATAATTGTGTTAGTAAATAATTTCAGCCAAAGTATGAGTAGAATGCATTTATACAAATTGTGTGAATATATTGAATTTATTAAATGAGTGAATAGGTTCAATTTAGTAATTGTGTAAGCATAATAGTTTAATAAATGTGAAGGTAGAATCACTTTCTTGAGATTAGAACAATTTAATAAATTGTGAATAGAATCAATTTAAAATGTGAGTAGAAGCAGTTTAAATGTGAGTAAAAGCAATTTAAAATGTGAATAGAAGCAATTTAAAATGTGAGTAGAATCGGTCTACAATGTGAGTAGAATCATTTACTTGTTTGAAAAGAATCGTTTAATGAATGTATGAGTTTGTGTGAGTAGAATCACTTTATATTTAATTATTTAATCAATTTCATGCAGGTGTTAGTGGAGTGGAAAAAATGGCCACATGTATGAGAAGCTTGTAACAAAAGGTCAATGCGTGCATATGGACAGATATAATCCACTGTAATCGAACTATATAGAAACACGCGCACACACACACACACACACACACACACACACACACACACACACACACACACAGAGAGAGAGAGAAATACAAGAAAAGACAATTGAATCACGAAACATTTATTGACGAACTCATGTGCTTAACATGGCGGCCGACATATAAATTAACTAATTCATTCACACTAAGGGAAAGCAATGGCAAGTTAAAAAAACACTCCTGATTACAATGATATTTAAGAACTTTTATCCCACGAAAATGATACCACATCCATTCAATACTTTTTTCAACAATAATAAAATATAAATACATAAGTCCGATTTCGATGAAGTAATAATTGCATAAAACGAAAGAAAAAAACGCTAATTTCACGTTAACTAAAACTCCAATATTTAAAAGATCAAACAGTAAGTTAAAATAATGTCTTCTATAAAACAATTTTAGCTTTTAGGATATGTTCTAAAGTAAATGATTGCTATAACTACCCAAAACGACAGTACAACTCACGAATGCAAATCACAATATCAATTTGTTATGTTGAGGACACAATAAGCCTTCACGTGACGTAAAGGGGTAAAATGGTGTCCAGGTATGATAATGAATCGCACGTCTAAGCGAATATAATACGTCACAGTTGGTGGCTTCCTGTAGAAAAGTGATGGAGAGTAGAGTGCTGCTGTAGAAAAGGGAAGCACTGATTCCGTAAAGTCCAGCCATGTATCAAAGTACTCTAGCAGAGACGTAGTAAGGTGTAGGGTATGTGTAGCAAAGTGTATCGCTTCCATGTAGTGAAGAATGGCAGTTACATATGTAGCAAGTGCTTACGTAGGACGGTCATCAACCACCACACTACACCAATAGTAATCGAAAGGTGGAGTGGGTCTGCACATTTGTCCTTAGCCTCTTCTAGCTGGAAAAAAATGGGAAAATGTGTGTGTGTGTGTGTATGTGTGTGTGTGTGTGTGTGTGTGTGTGTGTGTTTGTGTGTGTGTGTGAGTGTGTGTGTGTGAGTGTGGATATTTTCATGAACTTTATTTATTAACATCAGGTATTATTCTGCACCCTAAGTGCCAGTTACCAGCAGGATATGTCTCGACCAGTAATTATTTACACTAACGATAGTTTTAAGCGAGTGACCAAACATTGATGACGTGATACTTCTTACAATATCTGTGAATGTATACTGATGTATTGCTTACACTCATCCTAAACTAGACAATACGTCCGATTACCTAACTCAGGAAGCAGTAAAGAGACATTCTTAAGGTTTTAGTCACCACAAGCGATTATCTGATCTGTATCTCTTAATGAAAGTCAGTGTGTTCTGTCTACTGCACTGAGGGTCATGGGGTCAATTGTGAACATCGTGCAAGTCGAAATCAGTAGATAGGAATCACCTTCCTGACATCTAGAGGTCGAACACTTTAACAGTTCTTTTAATTTTTTAAGGCATAATATTTACCAAATCACAAAACTGTTTTCTTTCATTTCCTTCAAGAATTTCAAACCTAACCTTAATTTTCTTTTACGATATAATGTAACACTTTGATTTAATAATTTATTAAATATAATTATGGAAATAAAGTTGTAATTTTACAACCAATTACACTTGTTTATTGTTTCGAACTAACCCCGATTTTGCTTTCCCGTTTGATTTCATGATCCTCAAGCCACTTCCTAAGATGGTACTCGTAAGATTTTTGCCGAGACTCATTCACCAGACTAAATAAATACAAGATTGGGTTAAGTGCCGAAGTTAGGGGAATTAAAATAATAGTAATAAAAGCTATAATTTCACCAGACACATAGATATCAAATAAGGAAAATATATTCACAATGCAAATAAAGAACCAGCATGCAATTTTTACGACCACTATAGAAGTCAAACGTCCGGCAAAGTTCTTGTCCTGAGTGAGAGGTGTCGAGTAAGTTGTCAAGTAGTTCTTCCTTCTTGACCAGCAAACGCACGTTTGTCCAAGTGAGGTGACCGTTATTACGAAGATGAGCAGGAAAATCATTCCACAAGAATATTTTTTGCCAGTTCCATCACTGCCAATCCAGCAGACTGGTATTGGAGCACAAATAGCCGTTTGACCATAAAAGACCCAGTGTGACGTCAGAGGCAATAATGGAATAGAAGCAAGCAAAATGCCAGCACTCCATGCAAACACACAAGCATGCACAGCAGACCGTCCCTTCAAGCAGAAAGCGCGTACTCGAAAACGAAGAGCGATAACTCTGTCAGTGGTGGCGAGAAAGATTATGAATACTGACACTATAGTGGACAATAGTGACAAGAAGCCAGAGAACTTGCAAATGAAGCTAATTTTCCAATTTTTTTCTGATATAAAATAACTGTTATGATAAACATAATCAGCACCAATTAAGAGAGACATATATATTCCCATCAGAAAATCTGCCATGTTCAGATTGAAAATAAAAACAGTGACGTCCAATTTTAAGGGGATTTTCCTAATACAGAGCCTCATCAATAAACAATATGCATTACCTACGAGTGACGTCAACGCTATCAACCAGACGAGGAATCGATGAAAATCAAAGTGCAAAAGCTTATCACAAGAAGAAAAGATATCTAGATCTGAAATACACAAACCTTTGGTGAATTGTTCTGGCATATTTTCTTTACAGCAAAGTCTGTAATTCCTGGCAAACACAATTTCAAGTTGTTTTAATCCACGAAAAAGATTTTCAGGAAATACTGCGAGTGGTGTTCCTCGTGAGTCAAATATTTTTAGTCTTGGCAAATACAAAAAGCCAGTAGTATCGATTACCTCTACTCGGCTAAATGATATGTTAAGAAAACTAATGCCTGGAAAGTTTTTAAAGTTAGTACTGTTCAAAATGCGTAAATCAGTATGCGACAGGTCGACACTTTGTAAAAAATAATTTTGAATAACGTGCACGTCATTAGTTAGCGTCATTAGAGGATTTCTGGCAAGGGTCAATTTTTTAAGCATTTTTAGATTTAAGAAAGCATTGGTATTAATAGAAGTAATCAAGTTATCACTTAAATCTATATCCATCAGGTTAGGATTGGACAATTGAATCACGTGATCAATGTTGCAGTGTCTTAAACCTAACCTAATTAAATATTTATTTGAAACAATGTCGTTGAGGGACATTCCAGAGCCATCCCCATCCAGAAATCGAAGTTGTGAGAACGTCATAACTGCAATACGTTGTCTGCAAATGAATGTTAATCCTTGACAAAGGCAGCCATCAGGACAACGGAATTCACACAGAAGCTCATCGTGGTGATTGGGGCAATGGGGAAAACCATCACACACGTTGTCCATGTGTACACAGATTCTCGAATTGAAACAACGAAAAAATCCCGGACACACATACACCTCACATCCCATCTCGTCTTCGTGATCCGGACAGTCATACACTCCGTTACAACGGACATACACAGGAAGACAATAACTCAACTCGCCATGACACCGGAAGTGCGTCATAGGACACGGATCACTGGGTGCAATTTTAATTTGAGAGAAGCTGCCTTCATGGTCAAAGTCAATAATAGCAGGAGGATACATTTTGAGAATATTGGTGAAAATAGTAAATTTAGGTGTACACGTTATCTCGTCAGATCCGTCAAAGCAGTCCTCTCGTCCGTCACACAACTTGCGGTAGTTGATGCATTGACCATTGCGGCACAGTATTTCAGGACAACTGTCATGAGTACAGAACGTTTCGTCAGATCTGTCTACACAGTGAAACCGGAAATCACAGACTAGTGTGAAAGGAATTGTTTTCTTTCTGTCGTCACACACAAAAGTAGCTATTCGAGTGACATCCTCGATTCGCATCAACTTTTCACCCACTTGACCTTGAGTGAATTTGCTATTGGAGAGTGAACACCACTTCAAGTATCGTGTCTCCCCACAAAAACTGTCAGGACTACAAGATAGAAAATCATAAGTCACATGACCATCCGCACAACGCAAAAGGGATTGTCTCGAAATAGTTTCATTTAATAACTGACTATCTTGTTCAGGGAACTGTACAGATTTTTCTGTATTTAGATAATTACTTTGTGCATCGGATTGACAAATGAAATCATATATAGTGCTGTCAGTGCACAATGTAACTTGTATAGTCCATGGCGAACACGGAGAACAATAGGCACACAATTCGTTTGTAAGCATAGCCACAAACGACATTGTGATATTAACATTATAACCTATTGATCCGTCCACCCACTTAAATGTTTGTTTGTACATGGCTGCGGTTTTAGAAATCTCTCGATTCAGCCCGATGTATGCAGGTCCATTCATTTGTTTTATGTAATGAAAGAGTCTCTCTATTGCTTCTTTTTCCTCCTCAGTTTTGGGCATGACCAAATTTCCACCTCGCATTTGACACTGCTCTTGAGCGTTTTGCCAGGTAAGGCCCTGATTTGATTTGTGGTAGCTGTAACACTTGTTTTGAAAGGCCACGGAGCCATTACAGGCCGGACTGCTGAAAGGGCATTCTCGTTCGTCTTCTCCATCCAGACAATCAATTTCTAGGTTGCATTCAAGATGTTGTTTGAAGGTCGGGTAATGAGACACTGAGCAATCATACAGGTTGTCGTTGGTTACTGGCGGGACGTGCGTCTGCGGGTGAAAGGTGAATATCATCATAAATCCTGCTCCATTACTAAAGTCGTTACTTACGAAGCGCAAAATCAACGACTTGTTATAAATGGAATTCACGATGAAGTGATGATTGCACTCTTTCCACACAAGAACAGCATTACCTATTTCGTCAACTGTAGAGAGTTCCAAGAAGCCGTCATTACACCAAATTCCACTATAAAACTCTACTCTCCGGAAACTGACCATTACTGTGTGATTGACAGGGACATCAAGTTTGATAGATGCATTCATAAATTTGGGGTATCTTCCCATTTCGTCAAATCCTGGTGACGTCACATAACCTGACTGCGATGAATGAAATATTACAGGTAACGTAAGTCTTAAAGACATTGACGTCACTTTGATTTGGACTTGGAACTGTGGAAAGTAGGTCGAGTACTTGGAAACTGGACCTGAACGAATATAAAGACAGCAGGAAAGGGAGGCAACAATTTCTTTGTTGAAAAGGACATCACAAGTTTGATATGAAAGTAAAGTGTCGTCATCCATAGCCTCGCTTTCGCTAGACATCAAATACGTGTCATCAATACATGGTTCGTTCAGTTGCAGTGAGGCTAAAAGAAAACAACCGTCAGGGGCGATAACCTTCCACTGACAAAAGTCTAGGAGAGAGTTGAATGAACCACGAGCGACAATGCCGATAACAGACACTTGTGTGTAATAATCCATGAATAATATGTGGTCATTGCAGTCCCCTGTAGTAAAGTTAACATGTCCAGTTGTCTCGTTAATATTTCGGCCGTCATTTATGACGTGAATCGAGTTACTGTTTGCCGCTTTCGTCATATTTGTATTCTCTGAGGTCTTGTTTGAGCTCCATGTATAGTTTACTCTGACGTCATTTTTATCTTGTCCCGAACTTGTCAAAAGCGTGGCCTGTTCGGAATCACTTTGAAATGTAACGATATCAGTTGTAATTTGCCCAGTTCCCAATATTGATTGCCAATCCTTTAAGAAATCTTCAAAGTTTAGTTTGAGAGAGTTCACTGCCATAAAGATTAAAAACAGGTCAACCAGAAAAATCGTGATATACATAATTTTTAATGAGATGTTTGGAATAATATAGTGTGTCTAAACCTTACAAAATATTAAATAATTATATAGTACAGTTAGGTTTCTATTACCACATTTATGCGAAAGCTTCGTTTTTCTTCAAAGAGATAAAATAAAATAGATTTTATACTACAAATTGAAAGAGAGAAATTCATGATCAATTTAATGTTTCCGTTCTTGGTATTTAGATCTCTTCCCAGACGACCACTTGACAGACAAAAGACCTACTGACAAGAGTCTTGCAACTCGCTCTCGCTTAAAATTGCATTAAATACACAAAGTGAAAGATAAAAAAAAGATAAAATGTCCGTTTGCCAATTTTTAAACTGAAATTATTTGAATCAGTGTCATTACGCGGAAACATATTACGTTTTTTAGATGGACTGATTCTTGACAACCAACTATTTATGTCAGTTCAGATATTTTTCTAAGATTTTTGCGCGAAATGGGTGTAAACTCGAAACCCCCTCAAAAAAAAAAGAAAGAAAAGAAAAGAAAAAAATAGTTTATTAGTCGGTAGAAATATTTTTCTTATTGATTAATACTCTGGTATAAAATAAATCAGAAATGAATTTCAAGACTGTCCAAAGCAATTTAGGTGAATATTTAGTTTTCTTGAGAGAAGAGAGTGAGAGAGAGAGAGAGAGTGTGAGAGTGTGTGTGTGAGTGCATTTATGTGTCTGTGTGTGTGTGAGTACATTTATGCAAGAATGTGTGGGGGTGTGGGGCTGTGAGTGCAATTGTGTGTGTGTGTGTGTGTGTGTGTGTGTGGGTGTGTGTGTGTGTGTGTGTGTGTGTGTGTGTGTGTCTGTGTTTTTGAAAAGAAATATTTATACATTACCAACGAACGGAATTACAAATCATCATTCCGAGATAGGACAGAAAATCGAAAAACATTTCAGGGTATTAAAAGGGATAATTTCTTTATATCACGTGATCAAACCGCAAAGAACGCAGATAAAAGTCGCGGGGGGAAAGATGACAATCGATCAGATTAAAAGCTTGTCTCGTACCAATCGTAGTGTGAAAAAAATAAACAAGAGATAAATTTATGTTTTACATCCATTAACAAAAATAAAAACAGGACTGAAATAAACGTGATACAATTTTCTGTCTTTGAAATTGCAAAACAAGAAAACCTTTTTACACGACTTTTCTCAAGCAATGAAATGCTGGATTTGTTCATGTTGCTATTAACAAAATAATTATTCATTGCATGAAATGTACACGAACATACAGAAAACAAATACAAAAATAAAATTGGTTGAATTATGTTGAGTCTTATAAATCTTTGTTAAGGCCGCTGAAAATAATTTCTTGCGAGACTGTAAGACTGGATATTAAAGACAACATTCATAAGAGTGAATTAAAATATGCATAATCGTATATGTCAACGGATTTACATTCCTACAATGCTAAGACTGATATACATAAAACTTGTCTTTCTCTTGTTGCCTTTGGGAGGTCACACCTTTAGCTTATTTGGTGAAACATCTTTCGTATCTACTGGTAGTAGTAACACTTGTGGTGAAGGTCTGCTAAATAATTCTGATGTAATATCACCTTTACTCCTGAAACAGAGTTCCGAGACATGGCGAGGAGACTCGAGTACTGTCAGCTCCGGAAATACTGATGAGACATTGTCAAGACGAGAGAATAATTATTTCACTTTTATGGAATCGGTTTCTGGCTCTTTATCCTCAGTCAGTAGAACATTTAATGAAGGAAATCTTGACATTACAGAAAATTTCTATATTAATACTAGCAATTGTAAAGATCAAAATTATGTTTATATTTCTTCGCTGGAAGGATATTTATATGGAGTTATGGAAGATAGCAATGATGTTGGTGCCAGTGTAACTTGTTTCTGGAAAATCACTGTACCAGAAGGATATTCAATTATGGCCACTGTCGAAATGTTGAAAGAACGTTGTTCCAACAATGCTATAATAGAAGTAAGCGAAGAAAGATTATTGAATGAAGCCAATTTGCTCGCATCAATTCGGTGTTCGGCATGGATATCTAAAAAGGTAATTGTTACACTGTCAAATCATCTATTCTTCCGGTTTCAAGAAGAGTTTACTGTTTCTCCCTATACAATTACACAATTTCAGCTATCTTTCACCTCAGTAACCAAGTCTCTTCGACTATTTTTACCAGTTGTTTACGAATCCTTGCACATTGGTTATATTACGTCACCCGGGTTTAGTGAAGATAGTGAATACCCGACATACATAAATGCCTCATTTCAACTTGACGTACCCGAACAGCACACAGTAATGATCAGTTTTCAGTTTTTCGATATTCAAATAAATTTTGATGGAGAATGCATTATTGACAAAGTTAATTTGTTTACCCGAGGCGTCAACGGAAGTTTGAATCTAGAATGGAGTGAATGCAGAGAAAACATGATTCCAACGCGTGTTTACAATACGTCACTGCTTGTCAATTTCGTCACTGATGGCGCATTTGGCGGCGTTGGATTCAAAATGTTGTTTTCGATTCACCCAGTGACTCATACCCCATTACAGTTTGACAACGGCCTCTTTGACTGCTCTGTCCCGCACTACGTCACGTTTAGACGTCACCTGGAATGTAATCTGGAAACCGAATGCCAGGATGGGATAGACGAAAAAAACTGTCTCTTCAGTAGTTCTGTTTGTAATGGTACACTGGCATTGGAAAGTAAGTGTTACACCTATCATAAAGCAAAAAGTGTTGTCTCTTGGAATTCAGCTAGAATTTTCTGCCAGGATCACGGAGGTGACCTGGCGATGATAAAATCTTCCAGTGAGCGGGATGCGGTAAGAAAACTGTTGTCTTACGGAAAGACGCTGGCACCAGTATTTGTCGGACTGACCATTCAGTTCACTCGTCTTAATTATGGGGCGGGTTCTTTGTATGCAAAACTGTGGCATTGGGTCGATGACACAATTGCATACAAAGTAAATATTACAGGCTCTGTGTTTAATCATAATCAATATTGTACTATATACGTCCATAGCGATCCTTTATCGCTGTTTCTCTGTCACTGTTACCTGCAATATTACACGCATTATATATGTGAAACGGAAGTGAAGAATGTTGTACCTGTAGAGAAAGTAAATCTTGACTTTCCAAGTTCCATGGACATGGAAGGAAGCTTGAAAACATCTAACGCAACTCTAGTGTGGTGCAAAGATGGTCACGTGACTCACAGTTTTTTGTCGTGCGTGACAGGAAGTTCTTGTGGGGAGGATTCTTTTTCTCTCTGGTGCTGGGTATCCAACGCCAACATTGTGAAAAGCATCGACATGGTGACACACAATAATGACCTTGACGTCTTCACAAGCACATCGATGTTCATTTGTAATGATGGTAAAAGGACATTTCATTATACAATGGTATGTGACTTCAAACCTGACTGTATAGATGGATCGGACGAAGACTTCTGTAAGTATGATCATCAGTGTCCAGAATATACTTGTCGCAACTCGCAGTGTATCAGATTTAAACAGACTTGTGATAACATTAATCATTGCTGGGACGGTTCGGATGAAGACATGTGTTCAGGTATTCTTAAGTGGAAGGAAATAAACCAGCAAAGAGATACAATTTCTCTTCCGACAATAATTGACTTTGACACTGAAGAAAATATTATTAGAAAACAACTTCATCCTTCATCACCGTGTCCTGTAACTCACTTTCGTTGCCATGGTGAGCTAAGTTATTGTCTTCCTGTTTACCTACGCTGTAACGGCGTGTACGACTGCCCCGATGGTGAAGACGAGGATGATTGTAAGAGATATGTCTGTCCTGGATTGTATCGATGTTTCAACTCATCAGTTTGCGTGCACGTAGACCATCTGTGTGACGGTTGGCCACAATGTCCAGAACGTGACGATGAAATGTTGTGTGGATTTCGCTGTCCCGTGGAATGTCGCTGTCAGGGACTAGCTTTCATCTGTCACCAGTATTTTCCTGTTGCTGCCTACCCTGACATACGTTATCTGGATGCAAGCGAATCCAAACTGTCAGTTCGTGACGTATCAAAAAATGCCAAACTTGTCTGGTTACGTTTAAGTCGATGTAACATTGATCACGTGCACGACATGTTAAATCCTAATCTAAAAAGTTTCGATTTAAGTGACAACTTGCTCACTTCTTCTGACTTAAATGTATTTTACAAACTTTCAAATCTCGTAGAGTTAAACTTGGCTGGAAATCCTATAACGTATTTGAAACAACCCACAGGAAATGTTGAACACAGACATCTACAACGACTGGACCTGTCACGCACTTCATTACTTCTTTTTGACAGCTCAGCATTGAAATCATTTCGTCACATTAATTTTCTCAACATTTCTTACGGAACCATTGAGGCTATAGACGATTCCGGTTTCATTCATGTACCAGAACTTAAAACTCTAGATATACGAGGAAACACACTGGAAATATTCTCCAAAGACTTACTGAAACAATTGCCACAACTTGAAGTTATTTTTGCTGAAAACTATAAATTTTGCTGTAAAGCAATGCTGCCAGAACTTTTTCATGAAGATTTCTGTTTTGCCCCCAAAGATGAAATTTCGTCATGTGAAGACCTTCTGCGCTCAAACGTATACCGGGTATTCAACTGGGTCGTGGTATCAATGACAGTTGCTGGAAATGCAGGGTGTTTTGTCTTTAGACTATTCGTGCAAAAGATAACTTCTAGGTCCGGGTATGGGGTGTTCGTTACAAACCTGAGTATCGCGGATTTTTTGATGGGGCTGTACCTTACTCTAGTGGGAGGGGCAGATCAATTGTACCTCGGGAATTATTTGTGGAATGAGCATTCCTGGAAAACCAGTGGAATGTGTAAACTTGCATGATTTTTATCACTTGTTTCAATTGAAGTGTCCTCCATGATCATATTTCTCATCACACTTGATCGTTTCATCGTCCTTCGTTTTCCTTTCAGCACGTTTTCTTTTCACAGAAAGTCAGCTGCATTGGTTTGTGGCATTGCTTGGTTAGTTGGTGTAATGCTTGCTACCATACCATTGCTACCTAAGACGTCACATTGGCAGTTTTATGGCCGGACAGGCATTTGTGTGTCGCTGCCTTTAACTACAAAGACGTACCCTGGGAAGACTTATTCATTTGGTCTGATAATCATGTTCAACTTTGTATTATTCATTCTAATAGCAGTGGGGCAGTCATTTGTGTACATGTCAATTCAGGTCAACTCCATGACGACCAACACTACAAGAAAATCAAAGGACAGCACAATTGCTCGACGACTGATATTCGTCGTGCTCTCAAACTTCTTGTGCTGCTTTCCCATCGGTCTTCTGGGACTGCTGGCTACCGTTGGCACTCTAATTCCCGGTGAAGTCAACGTTGCCATGACAATATTTGTCCTTCCTTTAAACGCAGCGCTCAACCCATTTGTTTACACCTTGAACATGTTGGCTGAGAAGAGGCGAAAGTCGAAGGAATTGGAACTGCTGGCACTTCTGAAGGATCGTCTTCAGTCTGAGAAAACTGAAAGCACTTCATCCAGATATACAAATGAAGTGGAATAACGAAAGACATTCTTTTGGGAAAAAGTCTTTGTATACTAAATTTCAGTCGACCTAATCAATGAAATTCAATCCTAATGTTTCTTTTCTTAATAAAACAAAATTCATCAATTAACTAAAGAACGCTATGAACGATGTATTAGAATTGCCTACCTAAAGGTATCTCAGTCTGTATTTTCTCGGTGTTGATAACAGTTATCGTATGATATGTAGTGTTTCAGCATTCATTGAAATAGTAACCTGTACTGAATATTGAATTCACACAATGTAAATAACTTCCAACTGAAATAAAATATCAAGTAAGTAGTATACCTTCGTTATTGATGTGTATTGTAAGCGTGTCCTTTCTACTAATGTGTATTGTAACCGTGTCCTTTCTACTAATTGATTCTTACAGTTCTGTTAACTAGAAATACTGGCAAATTCTAAACAAGTCAACATTTCTTATTATTGCACTGGTAATAAATAATAGATTACATCTGACCGTAGAACTAGTAAATTTTAAATAATAAAGTAGATCTTTATAATAAGATAATTTTAAACAACTCAGTAACTCTTACTATAATACCTTTAGTTCTATGTAATTCAATACCTCTAAGTACAGATCTAGCAAATTCTAAACAATACAGTATTTCTCTCTATAAATTACAAAACCTCCGTAGCATTATTAAGTTCTGATTTTTAGAAAAAGACATCTTAGCTATAGCACTTTTATGTTCTAAGCACAATACAATGTCCAATGTCCGGCTATCGATCAGTAAGTTCTAAACAATGCGGTATTTCTGGCTTAAGCAATAGTTTGTCCTTACGGAGTAGTTTCTATCACTATAGCACGAGTATTTTCTACACCATACATACCACAACCATAGAGCTAGTGAGTTCTAAACAGGTTCTAATACCTCTCTCTATATACCTCTCTCTGTTAGTTCTTTTAACTATTCAGCACGACAGTATTACACAATACAGCTTGGAACTGTAAACACTATGTTTAAGACAAGTAGCGTTGCTGCCTATCAGCACAGCGTTATTTTCACTCGTTTTGCACTAAGTGAAAACACCATGTTCAAGACAAGCAGCGTTGCTGCCTATACGCACAGCGTTATTTTCACTCGTTTTGCAATAAGTGAAAACACTATGTTTAAGACAAGTAGCGTTGCTGCCTATACGCACAGCGTTATTTTCACTCGTTTTGCAATAAGTGAAAACACTATGTTCAAGACAAGCAGCGTTGCTGCCTATACGCACAGCGTTATTTTCACTCGTTTTGCAATAAGTGAAAACACTATGTTTAAGACAAGTAGCGTTGCTGCCTATACGCACAGCGTTATTTTCACTCGTTTTGCAGTAAGTAAAAATACAATGATAAGTGTCCGTTTGGAAACGTGTACTACAGTGCTATTCGGTATTTCTGTCGTCATTGTAAACAGTTCAATGAAATGGGGAATTAATGGAGTCTCTTACTTAATATACTTGTATACCAGCGCAGACTTTTATTTCCACAAGAGTTTCGCCATTATTCAATATTCCATTGGCCATTTTAGAAATGGTTCATAGGAATAATATTAAATCACTTTTTTTGTTTTTGAGTTTAACTCATCTTCATCACCCTTCTTAATCTTACAACGAAAAAGGACAGAGCAGAATGACATCATCTGTAATACAGGTTATTTTGAGGTGTTTATATTTCAAACAGCATCACAACAACAATAGTAAAATCCCATCAAAAAATACAACCGTATACTTATTTAGGGTGTAGGTGACTCTCCAGGTCTCTGAGCCATCGAGGAGGACAGACTTAATGTTGCTATTGAAACTTCGTAGTTTTTTGCGGATAGACAGGAATGTTGACATCCAAACTGGTCTCAGGGTAATAAAGGCGTATCTAGCTTTCCTGATTCTGGCTTTGATGTCATCGTCAGAACCACCTGTTGCTGATACAATGCTGCCCAGGGCTCCAAGGGTGATATGCTTCTGCTGCTTTTTTAATGTTGATCTGCAGTCCAGTCTTGTATGCTTCTTGAGCCAGGTTATCGGTTTTCTGTTGCATATGTTGGCATTTTTGGGACATCAGGCACAAGTCTTCAAGGAACTGGGTCAGGGACCACTGGATTTCGGTTTTTCCAGTTTTAGTTGTCTGTTGCATTACCCAGTCGACCACCAACAGGAAGATCATTGAGGAGAGCATGCATCATTGTCGGACTCCTGCTCTCACCTCAAAGTCCTCTGTCAATTTCCCGTTGTGGATAATTTGGCATGTGGCGCCTTCATAAGGTTGCTGGATCAGGGTGATGAAACTTTGAGAGATTCCATAGTGATGGAGGAGCTGCAAGATGGTGTGTCTGTCCACACTATCGAACGCTTGACGTAAGTCAATGAAGTCGAGGTACAGCGTTGACTGCCACTCCAAGGAGTGTTGCTATGCTGACAGTAGCATGATGCCGCGCCAGTTCTTGGAGGATCCTAGGTCTCCTTTCTTGGGAAGTTTGTCCAGGTGTTTATTACAATAGTTGTGGTAATTACAAAGGAATAAAGTGAATATTTTAAAATTTTATGTTTAAGTAAGTATAGCTGTCAAAAGTGGGGGGGGGGAGAGCATGCTATATGTTGTGTCGTATCAGAAATACTTATAATTGTTGAAAATGGTTGTTATTTGTGCGACATTCGACTGACTATTTCATACGTTAAGACAAAGTGATAATATTTTCCTCCATCAAAGTTATAATAGGAAAGACACGAACAATAAAAGTAAAGGTCAATAAGGTCAAAAGTGACGTCGAAGAATGTAATTTGAGTTCATTTAAAGGACATCTAGAGGGAGTAGATGATAACAAGATGATAAAAATATACCTCTGCAAAATAAACAACCACCCAAAAAAGAGAAAAAACCCAGAAGTAAAGTCCATAGGGAAGGGCTGAAGTGTGTGTGTGTGTGTGTGTTTGTGTGTGCGCGCGCGCGCGCGCGTACGTGTGAGCGCGTGTGTAAGTGAGTGAGTGATGTCACAGCAGCACAGCCAAAGAAGGCTTAAATCTGTGGTGTGTGAGCACAGTCTGCCACTCTACCGAAACACTCACAAAATCAATTCGACTGACTGCAGTCATACGAACTAAGTCTTGATACAAATAGAAACTACATCACTTTAGTGTTTAGCAGCGTTATAATAATTATTAACAAGATTTATTTTTAAAACAACAAACTTTAAAATTAAAATTTAATTATTCATTCATGTCCTGGAAATAGAAACAATAGGCCTATTAACTAAAACTGCTGAAGTAGACATATCGAAATGGAATAACAGGATATCCGTCGTTAGATGGTAGACAACTCGTAATATAATCTTTAGTTTGTAATAAAGTGCTCGAAACTGAAACCCAGAAAAATGATCAACAATACTATAAATAGTAGATGAATATAAATTATAATAATTTAAAATATAAATTATTTTTAGACGAACGGTTGCAATTACTGAAAATAAAGGATGAAAGTAAGAGAGGGGTCTAAAATGCCCAAGCATACATGCGGGAGGTGGGTAGTGTGGAAAAAATCCACCATGCAACATGTAGAGAGTAGGAGGATCAAACATATTATTTTTCTTGTATACGTGCTAAATGGAGGCCTCCTCTTGACGCGCTAACCTTGTATTTCTGACAACATTTTATTTCATTTGTTCGTATATCTGCGGAATGAACTGCTTTACGCATGCATCTTTTACTAATACAATCTTTTCATGCTCAACGTCACAGATCTGGGCCACACCTTTTTCCTATAGATCTACGTCACACCCTTTTAATACAGATCTGAGCCACACCTACAGATTTGGGCCACACCCATTTCCTACAGATCTGCGTCACAAGCGTTTCCGAACAACATAACTGTTCCGTGTTTGATTAGAATTTTATTTTTACCTGTAAAACAAAATCTAACACCGACCACTGAACCTGCAATCGTAAATCACAACCTACTTAAAGTATGTCCATAACAAATGTTTCAAATATTTTTGATAGAATGTCCCTAAACATTAATGCCCATGTGAACACTTAACGAATTAAAAATGAACAGTACTGTATATGAGTGTCGCAAATGGCTGAGAAAATAGAATATATAAGAATATAATATTCTGCACTCACTTTCTTTGAAAACGGAAGTGTAAAAGCAATTCTAAAAGATAATTAACACAACACAGTTTCTTAAGAGTGTATATGTATTGTCAGCATGGATGGTTTCTAAACAAACAAACAAACAAACAAAGAGCGGTGGGCATTGACTCCAGTGATTCCGACTGTACTTAAACAAAAACTAATACACACGTGGTGATGGATTATAATGTTTACTTCATACTTTTCAAACAACCTCTTTCGTGCAATTAGAGATAAAACCAAAATTGACAACTATTGTGTCTTGAAATCTGATAAATTGGTTCTTCTTCATAAATAAGCATGATAAAATGAAAAGAAAATATATCAGTTTACTCTTTGTCCTTCGATCCAGATCATTCACACACGTACGACCTTTCAGCTTGCGTGTGGAGTTAAACATATCTTGAAGACTGGTGGCGAATTCATTATCATTATTTATTTTATTTTATTTATAATTATGACAGCAGTAACGACACAGTTTTAACAAATATTTTGGTGTGAGTTCGTGTGCTTGACGGTATGTTATATGTATAAGTGGGTGAATGTTTGTGTGTGTGTGTGTGTATATGTATGTGTATGTGTGTGTGTATGTGTGTATGTGTGTGTGCGTGTGTTTGTGTATGTATGTGTGTATGTGTGTGCGTGTGTGTATGTGTGTATGTGTGTGTATGTGTGTATGTGTGTGTGTGTGTGTGTGTGTGTGTGTGTGTGTGTGTGTGTGTACGTATGTTGGCAGCTTCTGGTAACTCTTTGGCATAAATGTGTCTGTGTTCACACGCGAGTCTGTGAGAGTGTATGGTCATTTGTGTATGTTTGTGCGTGTGAGTACATGTGTTTATATTTGTGCGTGTATGTTTAGGTGTGTCTGCATGTGTTTATATGTGTGAATATGTGTTATGTTCAAGTGTATGAATGTGTATATACGTGAGTGTGTTTGCAATGTGGTGTGTGTTTGTGTGTGTGTTTGTGTGTGTGTTATGTTTTTGCAGAGTGTGACTAAATTCTTCTATTTATAGCACACTCATGAATATGCGCTCTGCATTACTTGCAGTACTAGTCTTCATGTAGACACTTCACAGATAGACAGTGAAAACATTCAATTATGGACAAGTAGTCATTTGGAAATGACCTCTCTGATATTTGACATTTTTACAGGCAGACAAGAAACAGTGCACATTTGAAATAAATTTGACATAAATCTGAGTGATGAATTATAGATATGTAACACTTTGTAGAGACAAATATTTAGCTCAGGAACAGAAAGACATTTCATAGCTGGACTATCAGGTTCACGTTCGAAAGGTCTTCAGTTTGATATTAGTAGACGTTTGAGAACTCAGTGAGTAAATGTTTGACTAAGGAACTGGTGTACAATTGAAAAATAAACATCCAGACATATGAACTTTATTTGCAATTTATGCCACTACACTTTTGGAGATATCGTATTTATGAACTAGAAGTATTAATTGTACCACAGATGAGTGTCTCATAGGGTACAAATTTTATCAATGGCAAGTGGTCTGGAAATGAGAAAGAGAGAGAGGGGGGAGAGAGAGAGAGAGAGAGAGAGAGAGAGAGAGAGAGAGAGATCCATTGTCTTTGGAAAAGAAATGGACGGTACACGTGTTTTGAGAATGGAAAAACTGGATTTAATCAGACAAATCTAGGAAGGGGACAGAACTTTGGGATTGGTTGTTATAGCTTAAAACCTTAACTTATTAATAACTTAATTATTACAAAAAGATATTCAAAATCACAATTTAAAATATTGTTTGATTAATTGATTCGTTAAGTCATAGTTGGGTGCACACTATAAATGTTTGCTTCAAAATTTGCGTTTTGTAAAAGACATAATGTATCGGTGGGATGAATGCAAGATTTCTAGCGTGCGTGTCCTGCAGCACACAGGACCGATTTTAAAAAATAGACACAGTGCCCATGTTCAATACTCACAAAGGAATAACAGAGTGATTGGGAATCACTTGTAGCTGTTTCACCCCGAGCGGGCTTCGAATCCGTTCCACTACTGCCAGATCCTTGTGCCTTGAATGTATGCCTTCACTTTGTTCTTTAATCCTTTCACATGCATTCTGTTCATTAACCATTTTATACACACGGACCTTCATTCCTTCCTTTACCATTTCACAGGCAGGGACCTTTGCTCTATTCATTAACCCTTTTACTTGCATTGAACTTTATTCTGTTCATTAATCAATTTACAAGCAAGCAACCACTCTTACAAGAGAAGGTGAACCATGAACTGTGGTATCTATGTGCGCCACAAATAAAATATGTAACTAGGTCAGTCGGCGTTCGACTTTAAGCATCCATGTGAATGCAAAGATGTATATAAATAAATGTCAGCTGAATACTTAAACATTCTGCACGCGCACTGAGGAACACTTTATTGTATTTTATCAACGACTTTCGTGAAAACTAAGTAGATATGTATCCTAAAATATTCCATTTTGTAATATGAAATAAAGTAGTCTTGTGCAATTAAATAAATGTGTGTCCAGTCACGTTAATTATGTGACCAGTCACATTCAATGTGTGACGAGTCACGTCAAATGTGTGTCCAGTCACGTCAAATATGTGTCCATTATTTTAATTGTATGTCCAGTCACATCCAATGTGCGTCCATTCATTTTAAATGTATATCCATTCACATCCAATGTGTGTCCAGTCATTCAAATGTGTGTCCAGTCACGTCCAATGTGGCATTGGATGCAAAGTGCAAGTGGAATCACTGTGATAGTGACTGATAAATATCAACATTCAGTTTACATTCACTCTACACGTTTTGTCAGAGGATTTGTTAAAATGAAATCCACGTCAAGCCTACAGAACGATGACCGCATAATAAAACAAAAGTAACTCTATACCTGATCTTTGCCATCAGTATTTTGACGACGACGTCCCCAAAGTCAAGCTGTGCATAATGTCTCAGCGTTATTTTCTTCAGAAACGTTCGCCTTGGGGTAGTTTTCGTTTTCTATAACGCAAAACATTCATGGCTGGGAGTGATTACGTCAAGGATTAGACAACTAGTTTGTTCTCTGTAAAACTGAATTATTCGAAACCACTTATCTCCCTTGAATTGTCACTCGTTAGGCAGATGACAAACCTGTGGCCACAGATATAAATAGGTAACAGCTGCGTGGCAGTATCGAGTATTATTATTTATTGATCACCTGGGTCTTAATTACCATCAGTGGCAACACAGGAACCGTTATATATCAGTGCTAGAGTCCTGGTCACAGTAAGTAAGGAGAAATTAAAAGAAATTCGATTATTTCCAACATGATGAAAGATCCAGTCTTCTTCCTGCTTTGGTTATATTAATATAGTAAAAGCAAAATGCCGTTTTCAACTTGTACAATTGTCTCAGGCGTGCCAAAGCATTAAATGTAGTCCGTTATGCATTAATCGATTCGTGAGAGAGGTGGGTTATAAATAGAAGTCTTGGAAATATAGTACACCTTTAGAAATGGTAAAACACAAGAAATATGAAGATAATGTTTCAGCAAAGGTTAATGAAAATATTTCCCTTTCACTTTGGTGACATTTACATTCCTACATTCTTTTGTTTGCTTTATTTAATTAGTCTCTTTGTTAATGGATTCTTTTAGTGGAGTAAGATAGACAGACTGATAGATAGATAGACATATAGATAGATAGATAGATAGATAGATAGATAGATAGATAGATAGATAGATAGATAGATAGATAGATAGATAGATAGATAGATAGATAGATAGATAGATAGATAGATAGATAGATAGATAGATAGATAGATAGATAGATAGATAGATAGATAGATAGATGGATGGATGGATGGATGGATGGATGGATAGAGAGAGAGATGAAGAGATAGTGTGACACACACCCTTTGCTACTGGTTATGATTATTATTTATTAGTTAACAACAAATAACTAATTACAAGTGATCAAGAATCTTAATTTATGGTATTAATAATTCTCCCACAAGACGAACATGTCTCTCACTTGTCGGATTATAAGGGTGTCATAAACCTCTACACTTTGCACAATAATAAGACAGACGTTTTACTGTCGCATAATGTGTCTGCAGGTGGGAACGTCTTACTAAAGTAGTTATAAAAATCCAACTTTATTTAAAGAGCCACCATCCACCCACTGTTACTCCAACATACATTTTATTAATATGTACAAGAAGGTTAATAAATTTAACAGTACATTTATTAAATCAATAATAAATATACATATATACAAATACAATGTGAGGTTATTTGACATCAATATTCCACGAACAGCATTCAAGTAATTCAAATACTTATCCAGTCTTATATTCTAATGCATAATTCAGCATTCAGACTAGTATCAAGAAATATATAATTCACTGGACTATTTTTATCATAGAAAAAATGGAGCTATAGAGTGATATGATAACAGTTTGTACATAACCTGTTCAATGACGTAAACCGCAACAGTCCTTTGAGCGCTTTCGTAACAATGTCTCAAGTTTATTATTCACAATAGAATAGTCACTCTTCCATGCACTCTAAGTCCATTGTAGAATGTTCCATCTCTGTAGATCCCTCGAGACTAATCTAGGCACACGATTGCCGTATTAGTTTTTGAGTAGACAATCAGAGTAATCAACTTCTAACATTCCTTTTGCTAGAAAGTTCTACAGTAGAGTCAGACACACTTGCAGACACACACAAAGAGGGTTCAGTGAATTATGACAACTGCCACACTCTAGAATGGAAACTTCTTTAATCCACCACAAGTGTACAAGAAGAAAAAGGAAAAAAGCTTATTTTTTTATTTTTTTAAATATATTTTTGTCTGAAACATTTCAGAGAGCAATACTAAGTCCTACGTTATCATCTCTATTCTCCACTGTTTCATATAATTATTCTCAATTTACAATTACTGCAACAGTATTTATTAGCTGATACATCCAATAAATATGACATAATCAGTTATGAATGTGATTCTCTTATAAAAAATGTCATGTGTAACATATTGCATACAAGTATCATAACTCACAAATATAGAAATAATAGTCTTTTTCACATTATACATTTTACAATACATTACAAATAACATATATCAATAGAAAAGTGTACAAAATATTTCTAATTCCATTCTCTCTCAATCAATCAATTAACTCATCATAAACTAATGATCGCCTTTCATGACTGGACCTGAATTATTTCAAAATCAATGTGATTAGAATACAGAACTTTCTTCAACATCTAAGTTTTAGTCTCTATTCATTGGCTAGTTCGTTATTTGTAAACCTTAAACTATTGGATAGCAAACATTACTCATCCACTCTGGACAGGTTTGGATTACGTCAGCACGTTCTAGCATATTCTTTACCTGAGTTGTTATTTTAACTCTGGTACTTACAAAAATATCGACATGCACAGTACCCGAGGGTTATGTCATGTGGACATTTAACGAACGAAGAATAATTAAGTTTAAAAATAACGACATGCAAATTTACTCCGCCACAGATAGACAGATGGACAGGCAGATGGATGAATGGATGGACGAAAGAAAGAAAGAAAGAAAGAAAGAAAGAAAGAAAGAAAGAAAGAAAGAAAGAAAGAAAGAAAGAAAGAAAGAAAGAAAGAAAGAAAGAAAAAAGGGATGGAAGAAAGAAAGACAGATAGAGAGACAGAAAGAAAGAAAGAAAGGAAGAAAGAAAGAAAGAAACAAAGAAACAAAGAAAGAAAGAAAGAAACAAACAAAGAAAGAAAGAAAGAAACAAAGAAAGAAAGAAACAAAGAAACAAAGAAACAAAGAAAGAAAAAGAAAGAAACAAAGAAAGAAAGAAAGGAAGGAAGGAAGGAAGGAAGAAAGTATACAACCGATGCGTATTTATAGAGAACTGTATTTATAGTTGGATTATTTATATTATTGCCATGAAAAATCAGAGGAAAGCAACATTAATCTCTTCTTCTTCTTCTTCTTCTTCTTCTTCTTCTTCTTCTTCTTCTTCTTCTTCTTCCGTTAACTTCTTTGCCCCTCAGGAATTGCGTTAAAACTTTTCATCTTAATGATGTTTTAAGGTTTGTGGGCCACAGGAATTGCGTTAAAACTTTCCATCTTTATTATGTTTTCAGGTTTTGTAGGATTCCTGTAGGCAAGGGGTGCACAAACTTTTTAGGCCAGAGGGCCACATTTCCAATTGATAGTGCATGGAGGGCCGCAAGTCAGATTGCACATGGATGGCTCAGTACAAAAAAAACAACACAAATATTGAAATAATGTCTTTACATTCGTTTTTGCCTTATTAACCTAGAATTAGTCTTTATTAGTGAGAAGGGTGAGCCTGGATGTTGTTAACAACTTTGTCAATATTTGGTTCGAGTTTTGTAGTCGCCACCTCAAAATCGAACAGAGATTGTTGTCGGTCAAATTCGATCTCAGCTTGTTCTTGTTCATGTTCATTAATTATTATTACTTTCATCACTTCAGAAAGTCAAAACATATTCACTGGTGGTTTTGGTAACGATTTAAGTTTGGTGGGGCCAATCTTTTCGCTCGTTAAATTGTGCCATTTAGCTTGTCAAATGGGATTTTTAGTTTCTCCATTTGTGGTATTTTGCTTGTAAAGTGTAATTTTAGCTTTTCGAAGTGTGATTTGCGCTAATCAAATTTAACTTTTAGTCTTTTCGAAATGTGCCATTGAGCAAGTCAAATGGGAATTAATCTTATCGAAGTGTGCTATTGAGCTTGTGAAATGGGATTATGAGCTTTTCGAAGTGTGCCATTTAGCTTGTCAAATGGGACTTTTAGCTTGTCAGGATGTGCCAGTTAGAATGCTAAACATAATTAACTTAATATAACTTTTAGTTTGCTAAAACGTTTCTTAGCAACCTAAGTCACTAGGTGGTTTGGATATTTCTTTGGTATTATAAAACCTTGTGACAATGAAATTACGTGAAAGTCAGCGATATAATGTGCAGCAATTGTGAGGAGAAAACATCTGATCATGTTTTCTCTAAGTGTCGATACATACATTTGTTATCAATTTTCTATAGCTGATTTCTAGTTTGAATAATTCAATAGCTGATTTCTAATGTGAATCATTCAATAGCTGATTTCTCGTGTGAATCATTCAATAGCTGATTTCTAGTGTGAATCATTCAATAACTGATTTCTAGTGTGAATCATTCAATAGCTGATTTCTAGTGTGAATCATTCAATAGCGGAATTTAACACTTTCTTGTTAGTGAAAACTAAGGGTCTGTGAATATGATATTAAATAAGAAGAAGAAATGTGACAATTATTTTGATAGAAAATGGAGTTGCGAGAGTTGCATTTTAAGATACACTGTGTAAAAAGAGAAAAATAAAGTTTATAAGTGTGGCTGAGGACATTTGCCTATCCCTATTTCTAGACTTAATTGTTTGTTTGTTTTTTAAATGTCGAAAGACCCGACATTGGGCACTCCTTATGATGATATTTTTGTAAGTGTCAACTCGAGTTGAGAATATGCTAGAAATTGCTGATACAATCCAAACCAGTTCCGACTGGATAAGTAGTTTTCATTATCCTAAGGTAAAGATTTACTGGAACGAGACCAGCCAATGGACTGAGATCAAAAGTTTATCTGCTGTAGAGAATTCTATTGTCTAATCACTTTGACTAAAGAGTGACAAGAAGTCCAGTCATGAAAGAGGACCATTAGCTTAATAGTGAGTTAACTGACTGATTGAGAGAGAATGGATTTATTAAAATTGTGTGCATTTTGTATTGCTATGTTAAACTTGCGTATTATAGAGATGTATTATGTGAATAGATTATTATTTATACAAATTTTTGAACTATGGTGCTCGTATATAGTATGCTAAACACTTGACATTGTTTCTAGTGAATGCGCTCATAAACTTGATATGCTGTATTTATTATTATTGTGTGTGTATTGGGCTAATAAATACTGTTGCAGAAAATTGTAAGTTGAGACTTGAATGTACGAGAGAATGGAATTAAAGTTGAATAAATGGGAAAGTTAGAGTTCGTTCCGATTATATTTTATAGGGAACAAGCAACCTTTCCTTGTTTTACCTGAATTTCCTGGTTTACTGATAATAAACCACTATGACCATGGTCGATGCTAGAAGTATTTACTGCAGTGTGTAAATGTAAGGAATACACTGCACCCCATTAATGTATGATGGCAGAGTATGTTGACTACATTGAGCAATTTCTGGTACAAGGAAGTTACAGTTAATTGCTAAAACTGTTGTTCTGCCTGAGGGAGCTAATATGGTGAAGCACCAGATGGCCTAGAGAGAGTGGAGGCTAGTCAGTATTCTACAATTTTGAGAATGGAAACAGTGGAATTGACTGTAATGACACGAATAATAAATTTGTGACTTTGTTATGAAAAGTTCACAAAAATACTATTGCGGTGTTGCCTACACAAGGTTACATAGAATCTATTATAGCCTATCTCTAATAACTCCATTTCTGTTCTCTGATAAGAACTATCCTCTGATTTGTATTGACACTAATCTGTTGAATTGTGTTTTAGGATATAAGACTATAGGTATTAAATTTATTTGATTGTGGTTTCATGAAAATATTGATGCCAAGTAATCTTTTACTTTGTTATACGCATATTTGATTGTTGATTAACAAACTTTATTATTAAATTTATTGACCTTTTTACATATACTGATAACTTTATGTTGGAGAAGAAAGTGGGTGGATGGGGACTTGCTAAATATAGATTAAAAGATGGATTTATTTTCTCCTTTAGTAAGTCGTTTTCTTCCACAATGGA
The DNA here is from genome assembly GCA_028829895.1 of Sinotaia quadrata. Classification (NCBI taxonomy): domain Eukaryota; kingdom Metazoa; phylum Mollusca; class Gastropoda; order Architaenioglossa; family Viviparidae; genus Sinotaia; species Sinotaia quadrata. The sequence goes on along the minus strand of CM054179.1, from coordinate 101,390,777 downwards.
AATATTGTGTGATGGTAAATGTTTGTCTTTAATTTTGTGGAAGAGAGAAAACGTTTACAGCACACATATATCTGCAAAATGAGAGAAACGAGTGGTGTCTGCTGGAAAATTATTAATAACATAAATTAAGATTCTCATCACTTGTAATTAGTTATGGATGATTGATTAATTAATAATAATCATAACCATTAAATAGGTGGCGTTGGCATCACAAGAAACATAAAACTAAGTTTATATTTTCTGTCATCTGTGGGTGATAACTACGGGAAAGAAGGTGACAACTGTCATCAACTGTTAATGACTGGAATGTCATTGGAATATGAGAAATGACTTTGTTTGTCAAGGAGTAAAATATATGAAATGATATATGAAGGACTGGAGCATGGAAAATGTTGCTGTCAAGGAGTGTAGTGTAGGGAATGTCTTTGACAAGGACTGGAGCATGGGAAATGTTGCTGTCAAGGAGTGGAGTGTAGAAAATGTCTTTGACAAGGACTGGAGCATGGGAAATGTTGCTGTCAAGGAGTGGAGTGTAGGGAATGTCGTTGACAATGATTAGTCACTAGAGCATGGGAATAACTTTATCAAGGACTGGAATATGGCAAATGAATTCCATGGACTCGAAAATAGGAAATGACTTTGTGGAAATTGGGGAATGGGGAATGACTTAAAATTTCAACAATTCAGCTCCAAAGTAAAATGCACTAAAAAATTAACTTAAACTGATACACGCTTTCAATAACAACTAGAGGAAAACCAATGGGCACATTGCAAGGAAATTACTTCCCTTTCCATGTTTTAAAATTTGGACCCTGAGAACTAATATAAATTAAAGGGAGGTAAGATGTATGAGTCGTGACTATATTTGTGATGTTATTCTACATATTGGATACTAATACTAAAAGGAAATATTTGTTATTTTCAAATTATTCCAGTCGAGCAGTTTTGTCAAAATGTTATTTCGTTAGATTCTTCTCATAATGTTTCCATGGTGAATAGTAAGTTCCTGTAAGGTTCTAGTGTCCTTGGACCTTGGAAAATGGGAAGTATTCTTGGAAGTGCATAACGCAGACTGAAGTCATAGACTTACTTCTGTTGCATAAAATATGTCCTCGTGTCCTTATGCCACTTAGTTTCAGCCTTTCATCGTAATAGTTTTCTTTGTATTTACGTTTGTCAGTAAGACCGACGTTTAATTGACTAATTGTGTGTGTAGAATAATTTGAATAAATGATAATACAATCATTTTAGTAAATATGTGAGTAAAACATTATGGAAAATGTGAATTGAAATTGTTAGTATATGCCTGATTAGAATCACTGTCAGACCCTCCTGAGACCATGGTATAAAACTTTGCCTCGTCTATTTCAATAAATATTAAAATAATAAAATGGATTTGATTCTAAATGCATAAGTAGTTTTGGCATAAAAAGTAAAAGTGATGACACATTAACCTAACTATCCAAGTCACAAGTAAAGGAAGGCCAGATGTTTTTCAGCTAAGACACAACACAGATCAAATGTAAACTAATTAAAATATATTTTAACTGGTAAATAAATTTGAGCCTTTTATTAAGAGTTCTTAAACCGAAAAGGCCCAAAGTCACTTACGAGTAACGGTGGAACAATGGAATGCAAGTCATACGTCAATTTCTTAAGTTGACCACACAATGACCATTTATGACGCATGAAGGAAAAAATGTCCTAGGAATGACATCATTGCAAAGGACTGTGACGTGCGAACGAACCCGTCCTAGGGAATGAAATACGTCACAACTGCTGGTTTGCTGTCGAAACCCTGCTGTGAAGAGTACAGTAACCCATGTAGCAAAGACAATGACACTCTTTACGTGAAGAGTGCTGTGATCATGTAGCTTAGTGAAACACTGATTCGGTGTAGCAAATTTTATAGCAATGAGGTAGTAAAGTGTACTGCTTGTGTAACAAAGTGTTACGCTGACACGTGGCGAATAATGACAGAACGATGTAGCGTAGTGTAGCAGTCATCATTCATCCACCTCACCATCAGTTAAAGTTGGTGTGGTGAAGTGGGGCGTCCTAAGTTCCTTCTTGTTAAAAAAAAATCAACAGCTGTCCATTCAGAAGAACTTTTTCTGAAAAAATACTTCCAGAGGTCAATATGACAGTAGCAGTATCGTTTCACACGGCTAAGACAGTGCAGGAACTAAATGAATGGCTACTCTTTCTTGACAGGATGTCTAGTGTTCCTTGTATAAATTTAGACAGAATTCTCCAGAAAGTAGTAACTTCAGATTCCGAATAATTGTTACAATAGAAACATGCTGGAATCACAACTAACACTAAAAATAGACTAAGCATAAGCCTACCTTCTAGAAAGGTTAACCTTTATCCTCAGACTGGAAACATTGCTGAATGTTCGAGACAACTCACTAAATTAAAAAAGAAAAGCACGGTTTAGCTGCATGAACGAACGTACTGGAAATTCACTTGTAAATCGTTAGTCGATTGCATGCTGACCGCAGAGGCAAAACGAATTTTGGCACCCGGTTAACAAAGTATCATCATACTATTAACCTTATCATCGGTTGTCAACACAACAGAAACTCATCCTCTGTATATATTGCTGCTGACGGTATGTGGTTTTGCTTGCCTAGATAATATATCCATGTTTATGTCTTGACATTAAATATATTTTATATTGTTATATTTCGCCAATAAGATTAAAATGTATGTTGACCATGTAAGTATTCTGCGTTATCTATCATTCATCTTTCTAACACGTGTGTCCAGTCAGAAGGTGTGTTTGGGGGATTAGCCTAAAGTTACGGGCATCCCAGGGTGTGATGGAGAATTAACACCTTGTACATCTCCAAGCAAAACGTCACAATCATAACCTGTGCAAAGTCGTAAGAAGTGTAACAATGTGTTTCAACCCATACACACCGTAACTTGTCAAGAGTAATAAGAAGTGTTACAAAGCGTTTCAACTTATACACACCGTAACCTGTCTGGGTCGTAAGAAGTGTTACAATGCGTTTCAACCCATACACACCGTAACTTGTCAAGAGTCATAAGACGTGTTACAATGCGTTTCAACCCGTACGCACCGTAACTTGTCAAGAGTAGTAAGAATTGAGGCCATTGGTTTTAATATTATTTCGCCTCGTTTGAAATAAAATTTCTATAATTTTTGCAACATTTGTGACGTTCCCGGAGTTTGTAGCCAATGTGAAGTTGCAGCATAAAAGAGTTGGTGTAGCTAATGTAACACTTGGGGTATGATAGTGTTTATGTAGATATTGCAACATTTGCGACGTCAACATAGTTAGTTGCACTGTATTCATAATTATGTTTACGGGACTACTGCAACTTTGGCAGTGTTTTAGAGTTTGTGCAACATGTAACGCATCGACAAATTTATTACTGTGTTTGTAATAAAATTTCTGTAACATTTACAACTACAACAGAGTTGAAACTTGTGGTATCAAGCACCGATCACAGCTTGGGAAGAATAGTATTGTTAAAATTTTTTTATAAAATAACATACATTAATAATGGCAACTGCTTTATAAAATGCAGCAATAACGTTATTAAACTGTATTCAGCAATTACATCGGGCATTGTTTTCAAGCAATTTTATTGCACTTTGAATTGATTCAAACAATGGCTAAATTGTAATTTTCAACACAGGTATACTTCATCATTGATCTCCGATCAATCTGAAAAGATATCTAAATATAATGTGATAGGTTTTTAAATCAATAAAATAATACAAACTGCTAAAGATGTTTAGGAAGGTACTTCAAATGTCTGGTGCATGTAGTCGTTTAGTTAATTTTTTTTTGCAATGCTTACGTGGGTTGATCTTACGATTAAAAGACCAGGCTGCAGAGAAAAGATTGTTTCATTATTCTAACTCTGTTCCAAATATGGCTGAAGTGTGTCATATTTCTCAGACTGGAGGCGATCCTTCAGGATTGCCAACAGTTCCAATTCCTTCGACTTTCGTCTCTTCTCAGCCAACATGTTCAAGGTGTAAACAAAAGGGTTGAGCGCTGCATTTACAGGAAGGATAAAGATTATCATGGGAACGAAGACATCTCCGGGAATTACAGTGCCAACGGAAGACAGCAGTGCCAGAAGGCCAATGGGGAAAAAGCACAAGAAGTTTGAGAGCACGACAAATAACAGCCGTCGAGCAATTGTGCTGACATTTGATTTTCTTGTCGTTTTGGTCGTCATGGAGTTGACTTGAATCGATATATACACAATGAACTGTCCTACTGCTATTAGAATGAACAACACAAAGTTGAACATGATTATCAGGCCAAACGAATAGGTCTTCCCAGGGTACTTCTCTCTAGTTAACGGCAGCGACACACAAATGCCGGTACGTCCATAAAAGTGCCAATGTGACGTCATAGGCAGCAAAGGTATGATAGCGAGCATTATACCAATCATCCAAGCAATCCCACAAGCCAATGCTGCTGATCTCCCCTGAAAGGAAAACGTGCTGAAAGGAAAACGAAGGACGATGAAACGATCAAGTGTGATAAGAAATATGATCATGGAGGACACTTCAATTGACACAAGTGATGAAAATCCTGCGAGTTTACAGGTTGCACTCGTTATCCAGGAATGTTCATTCCAGAGATAATTTCCGAGATACAATTGATCAGCCCCGCCCACTAACATAAGGTACAGCCCCATTAGAAAATCTGCGATACTCAGGTTTATAACGAATACCCCATATCCAGACCTAGAATTTACCCTCTGCACAAACACTCTAAAGAAAAAGCACCCCAAGTTTCCAAAGACTGTCATTGATGCCACGATCCAGTTGAACACCCGGTACACGTTTGAATTCAGAAGGTCTTCGCACGACGAAATTTCATCTTTGGGGGCAAAACAGAAATCTTCATGAAAACGTTCTGGCAGTATTGCTTTACAGCAAAATTTATAGTTTTCAGCAAAAATAACTTCCAGTTGTGGTAATTGTTTTAATATGTCATTGGAGAATATTTCTATTGTGTTGCCTCGAATATCTAGCGTTTTAAGTTCTGGTACATGAATGAAACCAGAAACATCGATAGCCAAAATGGTGCCATGGGATATGTTGAGAAAATTAATATGAGGAAATGACTTCAGAGCTGTGCTGTCGAAAACGGATATTGCAGTTCGTGACAAGTCCAGACGCTGTAGATAACTGTGTTGTGGCTCTAACAAATGCGTGAGAGGAAAAGCCTCTAGCATAGGTTTTCTAATGTGAACTCTATTTCTGCCAATATTTGGGTTGGTGTCTGCCTTTCCAGAGTAGGTGTTTGATTAATTCGGTCTTGATTTTGTCTTTAGTTTTGGTTTTACTTGTTTGTGTATTCGCTATTTGCTGATATTTTTCCCGTTTTTCTGCTGAAGTTTGGATTTTTTTCTTCACTTATTTTCTCTGTTGTCTGGAAGTATGATTCTTTTCTTATTTCGTTTGTTGCCTGCTTTGTATTGCTTTGGGCTTTGTTTGTGTGTGTGTGTGTGGGGTCCAGGTATTTTGGGTGTTAACCTCCTTGGTGGGGCTCCCGATTTGAAATATCACATCAGATGTGCAAAGGGTAGAGTGTTGATAAGGTTGATATATTTAGTACGAATACAAAAAGAATATCAGGACTAGCTGACATCCCAAAGTTGCAAGGTGTTTTTTCTTACCTATATAGACTCACGCCTGCACGTTCTTTCTTATTAGATGATGGTCCAACATATATACCCCTTCAAGGCACGTTACACTATTGTTCCAGAATCTTTGATGGGCTCACAAGGTACACCATGGAGAATCATCCAGAATTTCACATGTGCTAAGAAAGCACAACATGTAGAGTGTTATTAGAATCTTCGTGTGCACTACTCAAGCACACTACAAGGAATATTCAAAAAGTCTTCATAAATTCACAGGACCAAACTAAAAACTCCAATTTCCTTAATATTGGCTCTTGAACAAAATCCACAGGAATCAACTCACAGCAACACATTTACTGACATGTTCGATGGCAACACTGGATACACACAAAACAGCATGGTCTAGCAGAGTACAGTAGTCACTGCAGTCTGAAGTGGACACAAAGTTACAAAACAAAAAAAAAGGCGTGCTCCTTTCTGCAAAAGTCAAATTAAGGAAGCGCTATATTTAAGGAATATTTCATCTATAAACGCCTTTCTCCCTTACACACATTCTCAACTAATAAATCATGCAACAATATTTGTTAGCCTGAAACACACGCAGCATAAGAAATATTGCATCGACCAAAATTCACAAGTATAATGTACAACGTAATTAAATTAGTGAACAAAGAAGCAATGGTTGAATTAGATAAGCATTCTCCAATTCAAATCATAGATCGTTAGCGAACATGTAGGAAATGTTGCTAAATCTATTCTTTCTTTATCACTCAGTTAATTTACCATAAGCAAACAATCGCCATTGTATGTAAAAATCAAAGTGATTAGAATATAGAACTTCTTCATCAAAATAACTTTCAGTCCATCCCAATGAGATGACGTTGTAATGAGGTTGTAAAAAATAAACTACTTGTTTGCTTGGAACTGGTTTGGATTGCATCAGCTTGTTCTAGTATATTCTCCACCTGAGTTGTTTACTCCAACTCTGGTACTTACAAAAATTATAAGCAGTGCTCAAGGTCAAGTGATGTCAACTGGCAACAAATATATAATTATTAAGTTTGTAAATAGAAATAGGCAAATCAATCACACATTTATTACTGTGTTTGTAATAGAACTTCTGTAGCATTTATAACTTCAACAGAGTTGAAACCTGTGGTATCAAGCACCGATCACAGCTTGGGAAGAATAATATTGTTAAATTTTCTTATAAAATAACATACATGAATAATGGCAACTGCTTTATAAAATGCAGCAATGACGTTATTAAACTGTATTCAGCAATTACAACGGGCATTGTTTTCAAGCAATTTTATTGCACTTTGAATTGATTCAAACAATGCTTAAATTGTAATTTTCAACACAGGTGTACTTCATCATTGATATCTCCGATCAATCTGAAAAGACATCTAAATATATTGTGATAGTTTTTTTAATCAATAAAATAATACAAACTGCTAAAGATGTTTAGGTAGGTACCTTAAATGTCTAGTGCATGTAGTCATTTAGTTAAATTTGTTTTTTTGCAGTGCTTACGAGCGTTGATCTTACTATTGAAAGACCCAGGTTGCAGAAAAAAGATTGCTTTCATTATTCTACCTCTGTTCCAAATATGGCTGAAGCTGTGTCATATTTCTCAGACTGGAGGCGATCCTTCAGGATTGCCATCAGTTCCAATTCCTTCGACTTTCGCCTCTTCTCAGCCAACATGTTCAAGGTGTAAACAAAAGGGTTGAGCGCTGCATTTACAGGAAGGATAAAGATTATCATGGGAACGAAGACATCTCCGGGAATTACAGTGCCAACGGAAGACAGCAGTGCCAGAAGGCCGATGGGAAAAGAGCACAAGAAGTTTGAGAGCACGACAAATAACAGCCGTCGAGCAATTGTGCTGTCCTTCGATTTTCTTGTCGTGTTGGTCGTCATGGAGTTGACTTGAATCGATATATACACAATGAACTGTCCTACTGCTATTAGAATGAACAACACAAAGTTGAACATGATTATCAGGCCGAAAGAATAGGTCTTCCCAGGGTACTTCTCTCTAGTTAATGGCAGTGACACACAAATGCCGGTACGTCCATAAAACTGCCAATGTGACGTCATAGGCAGCAAAGGTATGGTAGCAAGCATTATACCAATCATCCAAGCAATCCCACAAGCCAATGCTGCTGATCTCCCCTGAAAAGAAAACGTGCTGAAAGGAAAACGAAGGACGATAAAACGATCAAGTGTGATGAGAAATATGATCATGGAGGACACTTCAATTGACACAAGTGATGAAAATCCTGCAAGTGTACAGATTCCACTAGATTTCCAGGAATGTTCATTCCAGATATAATTACCGAGATACAATTGATCAGCCCCGCCCACTAACATAAGGTACAGCCCCATTAGAAAATCTGCGACACTCAGGTTTATAACGAATACCCCATATCCAGATCTAGAATTTACCTTCTGCACAAAGACTCTAATGACAAAGCACCCCAAGTTTCCAAAGACTGTCATTGATGCCACGATCCAGTTGAACACCCGGTATACGTTTGAATTCAGAAGGTCTTCGCACGACGAAATTTCATCTTTGGGGGCAAAGCAAAAATCTTCATGAAAACGTTCTGGCAGTATTGCTTTACAGCAAAATTTATAGTTTTCAGCAAAAATAACTTCCAGTTGGGGTAATTGTTTTAGTATGTCTTTGGAGAATATTTCCAGTGTGTTGCCTCGAATATCTAGCGTTTTAAGTTCTGGTACATGAATGAAACCAGAAACCTCGATAGCCAAAATGTTGCCATGGGATATGTTGAGAAAATTAATATGAGGAAATGACTTCAGAGCTGTGCTGTCGAAAACGGGTATTGAAGTGCGTGACAAGTCCAGCCGCTGTAGATAACTGTGTTCAACATTGTCTGAGGGTTTTTTCAAATACACTATTGGATTTCCTGCCAAGTTTAACTCTACGAGTTTCGAAAGTTTGTAAAATACATTCAAGTCAACAAAGGTGATCAAGTTGTCACTTAAATCTAATGTCCTCAGATTAGTAGTTTGCATGTCGTGCACGTGATCAATGTTACATCGACTTAAACGTAACCAGACAAGTTTGGCATTTTTTGACACGTCACGAGTTGACAGCTTGGATTCATCTGCATCTAGATAACGTATGTCTGGGTAGGCAGCAGCAGGAAAATACTGGTGACAGATGAAAGCTAGTCCCTGACTTTGACATTCCATGGGACAGCGAAATCCACACAATATTTCATCGTCACGTTCTGGGCATTGTGGCCAACCGTCACACAGATGGTCTACATGGACGCAAACTGATGAGTTAAAACACCGATACAACCCAGGACAGACATATGTCTTACAATCATCCTCATCTTCACCATCGGGGCAGTCGTATACGCTGTTACAGCGTAGATAAACAGGAAGACAGTAACTTAGCTCACCATGGCAACGAAAGTGAGTTACAGGACACGGTGATGAAGGATGAAATGGTTTTCTAATAATATTTTCTTCGATGTCAAAATCAATTATTGCCGGAAGAGAAATTGTCTCTTTTTGCTGGTTTACTTCCTTCAAATTAAGAATACCTGAACACATGTCTTCATCCGAACCGTCCCAGCAATGATTAATGTTATCGCAAGCCTGTTTAAATCTGATACACTGCGAGTTGCGACAAGTATATTCTGGACACCGATGATCATACTGACAGAAGTCTTCGTCCGATCCATCTATACAGTCACGTTTGAAGTCACATACCATTGTATAATGCAGTGTCCGTTTACCATCCGAACAAACGAACATTGCTGTGCTTGTGAAGTCATCGATGTCATCATTGTGTGTCGCTATTGTCATCACGTCAGTTTTCAAAATGTCTGCATTGGAAACCCTGCACCAGAGTGAAAGCAAGGCCTCTACACATGAACTCTCTGGCTGACAAGACAAAAAGCTGTGAGTAATGTGACCATCTTGGCACCGTACAAAGGTTGCGTTAAACTTTTTCAAATTTCCCTCAAGATCATTAGAACTTGGAAAGTTAAAATGTATTGTCTTTACGGACCCAATATTATTCTCTACGTAGGTTTCGCATATGTAACTTAAGTAAGGTTTTAAAAGGCAGTCACTTACAGAGAACAATGAAGGATTGTTATATCGGTACACAGCACACATCCTGTCAAAAAGAACCATACGTCCAGTAATTTTTGCATCGTAGGCAATAGTGCCATCGACCCAATGCCACAGGTTTGCATACAATGAACCCGCCCCATAATTAATACGGGTTACTTTCTTTGCCAGTCCGATACATGCGGGATCCATACTTCTTCCGTAAGACAATAGTTTTCTTACCGCGTCCCGCTCGCTGGAAAATTTTGGCATCGCTAGGTCACCCCCTTTGTCCTGGCACGAAAGTCTTGCCATTTCCCAAGAGATTTTTTCTTCTGCATAATAAAATGTGTAACATTTGTTTCCCCATGCCAAAGAACCGTTACAAGCAGGGTTACTGAAGGGACAGTTTTCTTCGTCTCTCCCATCCTGGCACTCGGGTTCCAGATTACATTCCAGGTGACGTTTGAACGTGTCGTAGTGAGGGACAGAACAGTCAAAGAGGCCGTTGTCAAACTGTAATGGGGTATGAGTCACTGGGTGAATCGAAAACAACATCTTGAATCCAACGCCTCCTAAAGCAGAGCCATCAGTGACGAAATTGACAAGCAGTGACGTATTGTAAACACGTGTTGGAATCATGTGTTCTCTGCATTCACTCCATTCTAGATTCAATTCACTGTTGGCTTCTTTGGTAAACAGGTTAACTTTGTCAATAGTACATTCTCCATTAAAATCGATTTGAATGTTGAAACACTGAAAACTAATCATTACTGTGTGATGGGCGGGTACGTCAAGTTGAAACGAAGCATTCAGGTAGGTCGGGTATTCGCTATCTTCATTAAAACCTGGTGATGTAATATAACCAGAGTGAAAAGATTCATAAACAACCGGTAAAAAACGTCGAAGAGACTTGATTACTGAAGTGAAAGACATTTGGAATTGTGTAACTGAATACCCAGGAATAAATAACACATCCTGAAACCGACAGAATACATTATTTGACAGTGTAACTATGATCATTTTTGTCCTTTTTGACGAGCACTCAATTGATGCGAGCAGATTGTCTTTATTTAGTATTTCGTCTTCGCTGACTTCTATCAAAGCAGTTCTGGAACAATGATCTTTCATCATTTCCACAGTGGCCAGAATGGAATGTCCTTCTGGTATCGTGATTTTCCAGAAACATGTTACAGTGGCACCAGTGTTATTGGTGTCAACTAAAACTCCACGTATATAACCTTCCTTCGAAGAAATGTGAATATATTTCAGGTCTTTGCAATTGCTAACATTAATATAGAAATTATTTATAAAGTCGAATTTTCCTTCGTTAAACGTTCTACTCACTGAAGTTAAATATTCAGAGCCTGGCTCCTTAACACTGAAGTAATTCCTCTCTCGACTGGACAATATATCATCAGTATTTCTACTCACTGAAGTTTGATACTCAGAGCCTGGCTCCTTAACACTGAAGTAATTCCTCTCTCGACTGGACAATATATTATCAGTATTTCTACTCACTGAAGTTTGATACTCATAGTTTGGCTCCTTAACACTGAAGTAATTCCTCTCTCGACTGGACAATATATCATCAGTATTTCTACTCACTGAAGTTTGATACTCAGAGCCTGGCTCCTTAACACTGAAGCAATTCCTCTCACGACTGGATAATATATCACCAGTATTTCTATTCACTGAAGTTTGATATCCAGAGCTTGGCTCCTGAACACTGAAATAATTCATCTCTCGACCGAACAATATATCATTAGTATTTCTAGAGCTAACAGTACTCCTGTCTCCTGGCCATGTCTCATGTTTCAGGACTAATGCATTTATTTCATCAGAATTACTTACATGACTTTTATGATGAGTATTAAAACCAGTAGTAATGATATATGTATCACCACTTGATCGAAACGTCTGACCTCCAAAGGTCAATAACAGGACGACAAGTTTTATGTATGTTACTATAAGTACTATAGACTCATGAACTGGTTTATATACATTATTATATAGTTTTAATTCTTTCAAACGTATGTTGTAATCAATAACCATTTTAATAATCAATGCATGAAATTCTTTTAGTCTTAACAAACATTTATAAAGTCATGTGCTCTCCAACAAATTTTACTGTCATCTTAAACCACAGCTGTTTTTTTTTTTACCCACTCTTGCAATTCAAGTAAGAAAAAGTTATTTTATTAATAGCACCATGAACGGGTTTTGCATTTGGCTGCATGAAGAAAACTGTTCTCGCTTTGCATTTTGAAGGCCAGAAATATATTCATCTCAACGCCATTTTCATCTCCTTAATTGTGAATTGGAATTAAATACGTAGGTCTCCTTACATGAGAATCGAATTCACCTTATCATCTCCTTCAGTACGAAATGGCGGTAAACGTAATGTCTCTTTACGTGTGAATTCAATTTAAATACAATTATCTTTTATTAATTGTGAGTTGGTTTTTTAAATGATCTCTGTAAATGTAAACTGAAGTTAAATTTATCTCCTTAAAATGTGAATTAAGATATTTAAATGTGAAATGAAGTAAACGATATTTTCTCCTTAAGTGAGAATTGTAGTTAAACACATTTGTCTCCCTGTCTGTGCAAAGACGTTAAACCGGTTTGCCTCCTTAACTGTCAATTAATGGCAATCAAATGTCTTCTTACTGTGAATTAAAGAAGCAAGAGAAATATTTTTGATTCTCTGACCCGAAAAATAAGTTGTAAGCCGACAGAGGTTAAACGTTCACAAATGTGAAATCTGTGCATTGAATACAGGCTTTGGTTTCCAGGAGTAGATAATCTTATTCATTTTACTTTAGCAGACGATTTCAAGGAACCCGCTGTCAGAAGTCTTATTTTGTACAATTAATGTACCGTTCTAACGGCACTAGCTCTGTCGTCGGGTAGAAACACAAGCAAATAAGTTAATCGATTGTCTGGAACTAACGTCATGTCACAGACCTCTTTCCCGCGACTTTTATCCACGTGTGGTTTGCATTTGATCACGTGACTGACAATGATATGTTTGCATTAAAAACACCGAAATGCTTTTTGATTTTCTGTTCATTTATCAAGATGATGATTAGTGGTAATAGTTGTCGTTCGTAGGTAATGTATATGTTTATTTCTTTTAAATAGCATTTTACTTACACGCACGCACACACATATATATTCCCATACAGTTAAGAATATTCATAAAACAAATGTCATAAATGAAATGAAAATATCAGTGTCCAAAGTATTAATTTCTTTCTCTGGGATTTCTATGTCAGTTACAGCAAACTATACTAAATCGTATAGTTGAACAAATGCAACTTTTATTTACAGCATTTTACACAGATCGTTTTTTTTTAAAAATCTATTATCTGAAAACATCTTAAAATATCAAGTTTAACAATCATGGTCTTGTCATAATTCAAATACATTTAAATAATTTTTCCTCTAGTGTTTTCACTTTTAACATAAATTAAAGAAATTTTATATCCAACTGAATTGCTGTTTACTGTAATGAAGTATATTTATTTATTTGTGTTATGTTTTATGTTAAGAGCATATATATTTGAGCAGAAGTGAAAATATTAATCATTAAGAATGATATTTTATAATGTCTTTGGTAAAATTTTTTATAATCTCTTTTGGTAAAATAGAATATTAAATATCTAGCATATTGTAGGCTGACATTACTTTGACAGGCAGATCAAAATAATAAACTACAATCATACTAAAAGTAAATAATAATCAAATATATTTGTGTGCGGACGCGCGCACACACACAAAACACGTGCGAACACCCACAATCATTCACATAAACACACACATTCATAACACAAAATAATACACGCGCGCACACACACAAAACACGTGCGAACACCCACAATCATTCACATAAACACACACATTCATAACACAAAATAATACACACACGCACGCACACGCACACACACACACACACACACACACACACACACACACTCACACACACGCACACACAAACGAAGACCTCATAAATATACCAAGGAAAACACATTCATATACGGAGGAAAAACACACACACACACACTCACACACACGCACGCACACACAAACGAAGACCTCATAAATATACCAAGGAAAACACATTCATATACGGAGGAAAAACACACACACACACTCACACACACGCACGCACACACAAACGAAGACCTCATAAATATACCAAGGAAAACACATTCATATACGGAGGAAAAACACACACACACACTCACACACACGCACGCACACACAAACGAAGACCTCATAAATATACCAAGGAAAACACATTCATATACGGAGGAAAAACACACACACACACTCACACACACGCACGCACACACAAACGAAGACCTCATAAATATACCAAGGAAAACACATTCATATACGGAGGAAAAACACACACACACACTCACACACACGCACGCACACACAAACGAAGACCTCATAAATATACCAAGGAAAACACATTCATATACGGAGGAAAAACACACACACACACTCACACACACGCACGCACACACAAACCATCGAAAAGTACGCACACAAACTAAGGAAAAACACACGCGTACCAAAGATAAAACCACACACAAACACACACATATACACTAAAACCACACACACAAATAAACATACAGAAACACTTGCTTTTCTTGAATTTTGTTTTTAATATGCGACTATTTCCGCAACAAATAAATTTGAAAACTTTTCAAAAACTTGTTTCAAATGGATTTTAAAATTGAATCAGTAATGATTGATTGCTTAACTATTTCTTTAGTTTGTAGTAACCCTAAGAAAAATATTTTATTTGCGGAAATTTCGCGTGGGAAATCTCCACTAACACAATAAAAGTCTTTGAAGAATATTTCATACAGACATAAATACTGAAGTCAGACTGATTCAAAACACTAGTAGATTAAGGGCAAAGATTGACCAAAGGATTTTCTGCATTTTACTCTTGCATTTACTTTTTGTTAACTCAGAGCGAGTCACAGGACACTGTCATGGAGTATGACTTCAGTGATGAAGGAATATTGCTCTTATATAAATAAAATCTTATTTATTATCAGCTCCTTGAAAAAAATAAATTCAGAACAGAAGTGACAAGGAGAAACCAAGTAGACAATTATTATTTTTTTCGTCAGTGTTGAGTTGTTTTACTAGTCTCAAAACAAAACACAAAAATATGTATATCTTGTGTTGAGTTGTTTTACTAGTCTCAAAACAAAACACAAAAATATGTATATCTTGTTTGTACTGACTGAAACGTTTCTAATCTCTACGGTGGTGGAATCTTTTGACTCAAACATTTTCGAGGTTCTGGAGCTCTTAAACTCAGAAAAATCTGTTTTTGCACAGCATCCCGGGCCCATTTCAACCGATATAATTACATTTCAAATTGATTCCAAGCAGTCCACGGTATTTATAAATGATAGAAACTCCAGACATGGCCAACAAGATACATTTCAAGTCAGTGAAAAGTATACTCGAAGTCTAAACGAGATCTCAGAGAGTGCTGGTACCTGGAAGACACCAAGCAGTAACTCGATTCATGTCATAAATGACGGCCGAAATATTAACGAGACTACTGGACATATTAACTTTACTACAGGGGACTGCACTGACCATATATTATTCATGGATTATTTCACACAAGTGACTGTTACCGGCATTTTCGCTCGTGACCATTTTAACTTTCTATCAGACATTTGTCAGTGGAAGGTTATCGCCCCTGACGGATTTTTTATTTTAGCGGCACTGCAACTGACAGAACCATGCATGGGTGACACGTACATGAAGTCTAGCGAAAACGAAGGTATGGATGACTATAGCTTACTTTCATTTCAAACTTGTGATGACCTTCTCCACAAAGAAATTGTTGCGTCCCTGTCCTGCTGTCTTTATTTCCGTTCAGGACCAATTTCGAAAGATTCGACATATTTTCCACAATTCCACATTCAAATCAAGGTGACGTCACAGTCTTTAAGACTTACGCTACCGGTAATGTTTGACTCTCCACACTCTGGTATCGTGACGTCACCAGGATTTGACGAAATCGGAAGGTACCCAAGATATATGAACGCGTCGGCAAGACTTGATGTCCCTGTCAATCACACAGTAATGGTCAGTTTCCGGAAAGTCCATTTTTATGGTGGCAGCGATTGTAATGAAGGCTTTTTGGAACTCTCTATAGTTGATTCATTGGGTAGCGACATTCCTGTAATGAGAGGTTGCTCAGATGATTTCAGCGCAGATTCTATTTATAACAGGTCGCTGATCTTGCGCTTCGTTACTAACGATCTTAGCGTAGGAACAGGATTTATTATGATCTTCACCTTTCACCCGCAGACCCACGTCCCGCCAGTAACCAAAGACGGCCTGTATGATTGCTCAGTGTCTCATTACCCGACCTTCAAACGACATTTGGAATGCAACTTAGAAACTGAGTGCCTGGGTGGAGAAGACGAACGAGAATGCCCTTTCAGCAGTCCGGCCTGCAATGGCTCTGTGGCCTTTCAAAACAAATGTTACAGTTACCACGTATCGAAGAAGGGCCTTACCTGGGAAAAGGCTCAAGAGCAGTGTCAAATTCGAGGTGGAAATTTAGTCATGCCCAAAACTGCCGAGGAAAAAGAAGCAGTAGAAGGGCTCATGTATTACAAGAAACAAATGAATAGCCCTGTATACATCGGACTGGTTCAAGATATTTCTCACGCCGCAACTATGTACAAACAAACGTTCAAATGGGTGGACGGATCAATTGGTTATAATGTTAATATCTCAAAGTCCCTTTTGTTCATGTCTGCAAACGAAATCTGTACCTACTGTTCCCCGTGTTTGCCTTTTACTGTACGGGTTTCTGATTGCATTGCAGACAGTGTACGTGATTTTATTTGCCAGACAGAAGAACAGAGCAGTCGTCATTTGGCAGAAATTAAGTTACAGTTTCCAAAACAGAAAGATTTGCCATTAAATTATACAATCTCGAGACAATCACTTATTCGATGTGCGAAGGGTCATGTGACATATGATTTTCTATCTTGTAGTCCTGACAGTTTTTGTGGTGAGACACGGTACTTGAAGTGGTGTCCATTCTCCAATAGCAAATTCACTCAAGGTCACGTGGATCAAAAGTTGACAGCAATCGAGGACATCACACGAATAGCTACTTTTGTATGTGCTGACAGAAAGAAAACAATTCCTTTCACACTAGTCTGTGATTTCCGGTTTCACTGTGTAGACAAATCTGATGAAACCTTTTGTACTCATAATGGTTGTTCCGAAGGGATGTGCCGCAATGGCCAATGCATCAGCTACAGCAAGAATTGTAATGGACAAGAGGACTGTGTTGACGGATCCGATGAGCTAACGTGCACTCCTAAGGTGACTTCGAAAACTGTATTCACTATGTATCCTCCTGCTATAATTTA
The DNA here is from genome assembly GCA_028829895.1 of Sinotaia quadrata. Lineage (NCBI taxonomy): Eukaryota > Metazoa > Mollusca > Gastropoda > Architaenioglossa > Viviparidae > Sinotaia > Sinotaia quadrata. The sequence continues at coordinate 101,373,582 of CM054179.1, read as the reverse complement.
CTTTAACCATAAAGGCAGCTTCTCTCAAACTCAAATGCAACGCTCTGATCCGTGCCCTATGACGCACTTCCGGTGTTATGGCGAGTTGAGCTATTGTCTTCCTGTGTTTGTGCGTTGTAACGGAGTGTATGACTGTCCGGAACACGAGGATGAGATGGGATGCCAGGAGTATGTGTGTCCTGGATTTTTTCGTTGTTTCAATTCGAGAATCTGTGTACACGTGGACAACGTGTGTGATGGAATTCCCCATTGCCCCAATCACCACGATGAGCTTCTGTGTGAATTCCGTTGTCCTGATGGCTGCCAGTGTCAAGGGTTGGCATTCATTTGCAGACAACGCATTACAGTAAAAACATTCTCAGAACTTCGCTTTCTGATTGGAGACGGCTCTGGAATGTCCCTCAAAGACGTGACATCCAATACATATTTAATTTGGTTAAGTTTAAGACGCTGTAATATTGATCACATGGCACAGGTGTCTAATCCTAATCTGATGGATATAGATTTAAGTGATAATTTGATTACTTCCATTAATATCAATGATTTCTTAAATCTGAAAATGCTTAAAAGATTGACTCTTACCGGAAATCCTCTAATATCTCTAGGAAGTGACGAGCAAGTGCTTCAACAGTACTTCTTGGAAAGTGTCGACCTGTCACATACTGATTTACGCATTTTGAACAGTACTAATTTTAAAAACTTTCCAGGCATTAGTTTTCTTAACATATCATATAGCCGAGTAGAGGTAATCGATACTACTGGCTTTTTGTATTTGCCAAGACTAAAAATATTTGACTCACGAGGAACACCACTCGCAGTGTTTCCTGAAAATCTTTTTCGTGGTTTGAAAGAACTTGAAATCGTGTTTGCAGGAAATTACAAACTTTGCTGTAAAGAAAACCTGCCGGAACAGTTCACCAAGGGTTTGTGCTTTTCAGATCTAGATATCTTTTCTTCTTGTGATGACCTTTTGCACTCTGACCTTCATCGATTCCTCGTTTGGTTGATGGCACTGACGTCACTTGTAGGTAATGCATGTTGTTTAATGTTGAGGCTTTGTATTCGAAAAATATCTTTAAAAGTAGACTCCACTATTTTTATCTTCAACCTGAACGTGGCTGATTTTCTGATGGGTGTATATCTGTCTCTAATTATCGGTGCTGATTGTATTTATCGTGACATGTATTTTACGTCAGAAAACATTTGGAAAGAAAGCACTATTTGCAAGTTCTCAGGTTTCTTGTCACTGTTGTCTACTGACGTGTCGGTCTTCATAGTCTTTCTCGCCACTTTTGACAGAGTTATCGTTCTTCGTTATCGAATGAATTCTTTCCACTTTAAGAGATGGCCCGCTGTGCTTGCTTGTTTGGTTGCATGGATTGCCGGTATTATGCTTGCTGCTGTTCCATTGTTGCATTTGACGTCACATTGGGCCTTTTATGGTCAAACTGCTGTTTGCACTCCAATGCCCGTCAACTTGATTGGCAACAATGACGCTGGTAAAAAATATTTTTCTGGCATAGTTGTCCTGCTCATCTTCGCAATACTGGTCACCTTTCTTGGACAGGTATTTGTTTTCCGGTCAATGAGGAAAACGTACTTGACAACAGATGTTTCACTGACCACTCAAGACAAAAACATTGCCGGACGTTTGACCTCTATAGTGATGGTAAAAATTGCATGCTGGTTCTTTATTTGGATAGCGAATATATTTGCTTTATTTAATGTCCACTTATCTGATGAAAGTATAGCTTTTATTACTATTATATTAATTCCTCTGTCGTCGGCCATTAACCCAATCTTGTATAGTTTTAGTCTGGTGAAGGAGAACCAGCAAAAAGCATACGAGTTCCATCTTAAAAAGTGGCTTGTTAATCATAGTATGAAACGGAAAACAAAAATCGGGATTAGTTCGAAACTGTAAACAAGTGTGCATGTATTGTAACAATGTGCAGACGTGAACTCAGGCACATGTGCGAGTTAGAGGTCCATCCTTCCCAACATCAGGAGGTCCATCTTTGTTATCAGCAGGGCACAAGACCAGTGCCAATATCATCTGCTTTGGCGATGCAGTAACTGCCAACTGTTTAGAGTTGGATGAATATAATACGGTTCACCGAAAAATGCGCGCCGACAATAACGCGATGGACAAAAGCGGGACGATGCGTTCTGTCCCTAACTCTAACCCTAATCCTTACCCTAACCCTATCGCGCATTTGTCGGTGCGTGCAATTGTCGTTCGCGCTTTTGACGTGTCACCATATATATGTATATGACGCCAGTGACGTCACGAAGTTAGATTCGTGACAAAGGGTAGTCGATGGGTAGTGAGTGTTAAAGATGGGTTTGGCTTAGAGCAATGTTATGTTTTTGTCTCATGTCTGTTTCCTCATAAGACTGCAATCAACAACCATATGAAAACTGCATGCAGAATCATAGATGTAAGAGTTTTCTATATCTTTAAGATCGTCGTCATCAGAGTTAGAAGGTGGGTTTGAACTTCAGTACAAAGGGCGGGAAGAGTGTCTTATGTGCAAATCACAGAGCCATTAGTGTTGATATAAATGACTGATCATTCCTGACACTATCTTGTGTTGGTCTCACTTGTCTCTTGTGTTGGTCTCACTTGTCTCTTTGTTAGATTACACCTGTTCAATGACAACGCTAACCATCCACCTTTAATAGAATGATCCAAATACATCTGTTCAAAGACAACACTAATCACCCACCTTTAATACGAAATAAAATAAATACACCTGCAACATTTCTACAAATATCTACACTGCCTTACAGAAATGGTACCAAATTACAAAATATCAACTTAGGACCTCTGCAAGACCCTGAACAACACCTTGGAGTCCCTAAAGTATCAAATTAGGACCTCTGAAAGACCCTGAACAATACCTTGGAGTCCCTAAAGTATCAAATTAGGACCTCTGAAAGACCCTGAAGAACACCTTGGAGTCCCTAAAATATCAACTCTTACGTGTTCGCTATACATATGCCGCCAAAGAAAATGGTGTGATGTGACAGGAGGGCCACAGGATATTCGATCTTGACGACAATAGACAACACATGATTGACGACACCACAAGAAGAGATAAAATCAACACAATGCACAATATTTGCCCAGACTATTTTATGGGACTGCAAAGTCGACAGCAGGCGTACTGTACCGCCCCACTTAAACTCCTCACACACACACTCACTCGGCCCTGCAGTCCGTCTCTCTTAGGTCTCTCCGGGTTTATAGTCTCGGGTGGTAGATGTGGTTACGCTCACATTTTTTCTGGTTATGGTGACGCTCATACTTCTAGTTATGGTTATGCTCACGTTTGTTTCTTGATGTGGTGGTTACACTCACGTTTGTGTCTGGATGTGGTGGTAACACTCACATTTGGATCTGGTTGTGGTGGTTAATCTCAAATTTGTTTCTGATTGTGGTGGTTACACTCACATTGTTTCTGGTTATGGTGGTTAAACCCACATTTGTTTATTGTTGTGGTGGTTACACTCACATTTGTTTTCGATTGTGGAGGTTACACTCAAATTTGTTTCTGATTGTGGTGGTTACACTCACATTGTTTCTGGTTATGGTGGTTAAACCCACATTTGTTTATTGTTGTGGTGGTTACACTCACATTTGTTTCCGATTGTGGTGGTTACACTCACATGTTTCTGATTGTGGAGGTTACACTCAAATTTGTTTCTGATTGTGGAGGTTACACTCACATTTGTTTCAGGTTTTGGTGGTTACACTCACGTTTGTTTCTGGTTGTTATGGGAACACTCCCACATTTGTTATTGGTTGTGGTGGTTGCACTCTAATTTGTTTCAGGTTGTTTGGGTTACACTCATATACTTTTCTCACTCTCAGTTTTCTTTTATCTTTTCTCTCTCTCCTTTCCTCCGTTTGTTCTTTTTTCTGCTCTCCCCCACCCCTTATTTCTCTCTTTCCTTTTTCTCATTTCTCTTCTCCCCATTTCTTTTCTATTCTCTCTCTCTCCTTTCCTCCGTTTGTTCTCTTTTTTCTGCCCCCCCCCCTATTTCTCTCTTTCCTTTTTCTTATTTCTCTTCTCCCCCTTTCTCTCTCTCTCTCTCTCTCTCTCTCTCTCTCTCTCTTTCTCTTCTAAATACAACACTTTCTGCTCTGCCATGTATTCCTGATTATATGTTCTAACATCTTCCTACCCAGGCTTGTTACTACTCTCGCCTGTCACTCAACCATTGTTTCACAAGTATGCATGGGATGGCCATTTCAGAAACAAATTAATTGTCTAATTTACAATAGAACTAAGTGGTATGTATTTCAGAAATAGAATCAAACACATAAAAGATAATTAATTACAAATCAAAATATGCACTGTACGCAATCATGAGCAAACCCTAAGGTTTGCAATGCTACTACCCAATGAAGTTTAATAAAACCCACCACACACACATTATTACACAATAAGTAATAAAAAAGAAAATCACAAACTTAAAGGAAGTTACAAATAGCTTCCTCACATTTAAAAAAAAATTCTCTCTATATATTAATGTGCTTATCTAACTAATCACCGTATCAGCAGCAGTTCAAGTGCATCAACCACCAGCATAAACATCAGTATCATTCAAATAAAAAATCAAGCATCAAAATCATAATCAGCAAAGCAAAAATTGCAACAAAAAAAAAGAAAATCAAAGAATAGAAAAACAGATTTACAAACCATTAAGACACCAGATCACGATCTACAGGGCATACGTCATAGAATGAAAGAAAAATGCTAGGTGCATGCTATGCTATTTATGGCAACTTTTAGTCTAGTCTGGTCCTATAAGGTTCAACAACAAAATTTTGATCTAATCCTGGCAGGATGTGACATGTTATTTTAAATGATGAGAGGGTCTCTTTAATTATGAGAATATTAACATCTATCCACATCTATGATAAATACACACCTCTCAATTTGTGGGCAATGGACTGGAAGAGTAACCTCTCACATCCTTTCCAGAACAATTCAGTGCAAATAAGCACCTCAGAATAACTCTGACTTGGCAAACGTCCAACAACCACTTGGACACCCTCTTCAAAGACCTGAACCAGATTTATTAATTATTACCACCACCACCAACAACAACAACATTATTCCTGGTCTTTCAATCAAGTTAAAACATGAGGTCAAGGGTGCTGATAAAGAAAAAATAGAATTTATTAAAAATACACACTACAAAGCAATTCAACATTGATCGGGTACAAATAATGACATATATACATTGATTGTTCCATGCAGCTTCAGGCCTTAAGAGGCTCTATTAGTAACTGCTTATAACAGTGTACCGGATTATTATCTCTATCTCTCTCCCAAGACTCACAGAGTGAACAATACTCATTAACAATATTACTTCAATCACTTAATGTTCAGACAACAGGAGTAATGAACATCACAGAGTAAGGAAAGTTCAAGGTTTGTTTCATGAAATGTCAACATGACCTGGATGGACATTTCCTCTGTTTTCTCTGACCTAAAACAGACAGCAGTGGATGACATCAATAACCTTCACCTGCTCATGACGTCATGTGCCTTCACCTCCTCTCCAAGATATCTTTGGGAGTGCTGCTGCCTTGGCGGATATGGCATTAATCATGTGACTTCCCAAAACTGAAACTGCAGAGAGTCTTACTGCATGCAGAATTCCTTGGACAGTGATGGCAAGGGGTAATTTTCCACAACATGGACTTCTCCCTGTATTCCCCTAACACCCATTAGTCAGCTACAGTTGACCAGTAGATGGCCATTGGTTAGCCCTAATTGGCTAGCTTCTCAGAAATGCTTGCTTAATTCGATAAGTCATTTATCCATAACAAGATAAGAGATGGACTCAGACATTCATTGGAACTTAGACTATTGAATTCCACCAGGAAGGATACCAGTGTCATTTAATTATAATATTATTTCAGGCGATGTCTAGTTATCTCTTTAGGATGAAATGTTGCAATTTTTTATTGTGTGTTCACTTGATATCAGTGCACAATGTCTACTTTAAAATCGTACTGCATCAACAATAGAAATAAAGTGCTCTCCAGTTTTGTCACAAAAGTATATCATAAGTAAAAGTATATGGAAACAACTTACAAATAAACGAAGGGATGGAAATATTTGTCACAGGTAGTGTGTCCTCATGTTGTGCCTTGTAGTTATATGCTGATCAGTAGAGTGCTCCTATGTTGTGTCTTGTAGTTGTATGATGTTTGGTAGTGTGTTCCCCATGTTGTGTCTTGTAGTTGTATGTTGTTTGGTAGTGTGTTCCCCACGTTGTGTTAATCTGTACTGATTTATTTTAATCTCAAATGTCATAAATGTGCACATGATTTGTTTTCTCACTTCAAAGAGAATCTTGATACCAGTGTATTTTGTTACAGAACTATAAAAAATTTAGGAAAATGACAGAGAATCCATAACTCCAACACATCCACCACAAGCAAGTTTACAGGACAGATAAAACAAAACAAACCAACATTTTACTGATATAATTAATCTGAATTTAGAACTTTAACCAATGGGTATTAGAATTCATCAAAGTATTTCTTATATCCACTCTACACCAATGGTTAATACATAACCATTTCTAGGTTTGATTTGGAATTAATTAATACATCACAATTATCATTTGTAATCATACATTAAAAAGTGATTTTGAAGCATGTCACTACATTAAAATCCTTTTGAATTCAATTTCTCTTTCACTTGAATCTTTTAATAAAATGTAGATCCAGTCTAACAAATATTTGGTTCTGTAATATGCCTACAAACAATTCAGTCTGACACATCTATTAAGTTTATATCTGATAATGTACATTTCAATGACTATTACAACATGCAGTTAAATCAAACTCAAAAACATAGATACCTAAATACAGTTAACAAGCGAGTCCTTTTTTGATAAATGTTTAGTATTCATTACATAAATGGTGTTCTTAACAGTAAATGAATGCAAACGACTGGTGCTCAGTAGTGAAGTCACAATGTCGAGATCTTTTGCTGTCAGAGCTGTTTGGCTGTTGTGGCATTATGTTTGTTATTATCTTTTGCTGTCAGAGCCTTTCGATGGGCCACTGGCTATTGTGACATTATTTTTGCCAGATTTAGACGAAGTGGATGCACTTTGACTACTGTTTTCCTCTTCTTCCTGTAATAATCAAATTTCAGACAGAGCAAATAATATGAGAATACCTAGTCAGTTAATGCAACAAAACTACAGGTACTTTCATATAACACTAAAAGCAAACAACAACAAAAATCTCATTTGGTTTATGAACTATATTTTTTTAATTGTTTTACATCTGTAAACCAAAATATATAATCAAGAAAAGAAACTGTGCTTCTGTGGGATTGTGATGAATGAATCCCAACTAATACAGAATAAAAGGGATGTGATTTCTTAATAATACTGTTTATTTTGTATTATAAATTATTATTTTATATAATTATGCTAGGACTGCATTTCAACATTAGTAAATTTCTTTTTCTCTACGTAGTATTTTAAATCTGTAGAGTAAACTGATAAATTTTAAAGGTATGTTGGCGTATTTTTTAATTCAACTCTGCCCTAGCAAAAGAATGACATGATGGCGAGCAAGGAATGTTCATTTCTTAATGATTTATTTATTTATATGAAATAAGTTTTCTTGAAAAAAAAATTATCAATGGAATTGTAGTTTGGGGACAATAATTATTATAATTAATGTAAAGCTTTGTATTTACCAATAATTTTATATACTTAATTTAGTTTTTGCATGCTTTATTCCAATGTTGTCAATTTGCCATTTTCAGACAGTTACAGGGTTATAAAAATTATTTTTAAAAAGTATACTATTTCTGATGTTTTATTCCAAAAAAAAATGCAATTTTAGTTAAGATAACTTTATTGTTATTTACTGATTACTGTTTAATAACCCAAAGGAAAGAAAATATAATTATAATCATCATTCCTTAAATATGTTATGTGTGAAAATTTTCAAAAAATTAAAAATAATTAAAACTGGATACCAACCAATACATATCTTCAAACATGGAATTTAGTTGGAATCATTTGTTAAATAAAATATCTACTGTATAAGCATGCTCTCATTAGGAAGAGAAAATTGAGGAGAAATAAATATTATCTTTATTCAAAATAATAGATACATATCAAATTTAACTCATGTGAAATCATGAAAAGTTGCTATCATTATTATTCATAAACAAGTATGAAACAAAATAAAGAAATAAATATTCAGAAATTACAAGTCAACTTCCATGGGTCAAAGCTTTTGAATGCTAGAAAATTTAACAATAAAAGACTTTAACTGGGGTCAATTTTCTGTGTATTGTATCCCTTTCTGTCACAATTATTCTACTGCCTGGCCTGACACAATTATTCAGGTGCCCTTTCTGTTACACTTATTCTATTACCTCTTTCTGTTACACTTATTCTGGTACCTCTTTCTGTTACACTTATTCTATTACCTCTTTCTGTTACACTTATTCTTCTACCTCTTTCTGTTACACTTACTATTCTACCTTTCTATTACACTTATTCTACAAACTCTTTCTATTACATTTATGCTGGCACCTCATTATGTTACACTTATTCTGGTACCTCTTTCTGTTACACTTATTATTTTCCTTCTTCCTGTTACACTTATTCTTCTACCTCTTTCTGTTATATTTATTCTGGTACTTCATTCTGTTACTCTTATTCTGATACCTCTTTCTGTTACACTTATTCTGATACCTCTTTCTGTTACAACTTATTCTGGTACCTATTTCTGTTATATATATTCTACTACCTTTTATTGTTACACTTATTCTGGTATTCCTTTGTGATAAAACTGTTCATCTGATGTTGTTTGTCACACTTCTACCGTTTTCATTCATGAAGACTTTTTGTCAGACTCATTCTTGTGATATTTCTGTCATTTATTCTACTATCTCTTATTTTAGACTCCTCATTGTACATAACTTATTTTAACTGCCCCCTTCTGTCACTTATTCTTCTGTTTGTCACACTTATTCTGTGGTCCCTATTTCTCATGCCTTTTCTACTCTCTCTTTTTGTCATTTATTGTGGTGCTCCAATTTGTCAAGGTTATCCCAGTTCTTTTCTGCCACTCGTTCTGGTGCTCTACGCTCTCACACTTATTCTGTCCCTTTCTGTCATACTTAGTCCTTTCTGTCACTTATTGTCCCTTTCTCTCACACATATTCTGTCCCTTTCTGTCACATGTATTCTGTTCCTTTCTGTCACATGTATTCTGTCCCTTTCTGTCACACGTATTCTGTTCCTTTCTGTCACATGTATTCTGTTCCTTTCTGTCATGTATTCTGTTCCTTTCTGTCACACTTATTGTCCCTTTCTGTCACATGTATTCTGTTCCTTTCTGTCACATGTATTCTGTCCCTTTCTGTCACACGTATTCTGTTCCTTTCTGTCACATGTATTCTGTTCCTTTCTGTCATGTATTCTGTTCCTTTCTGTCACACTTATTGTCCCTTTCTGTCACACTTATTCTGACCCCTTTTGTCACATGTATTATGTCCCTTTCTGTCACATGCATTCTGTCCCTTTCTGTCACATGCATTCTGTCCCTTTCTGTTACACATTTCCACTTATTTGATGCTAAACAACATTTTGTGATGTTACACATTTATACTTGTTTGTTGTTAAACAGGATTTTATGAAATTACACATTTCTAATTGTTTGTTGTTAAACAGGATTTTATGAAATTACACATTTCTAATTGTTTGTTGTTAAACAGGATTTTATGACATTACACATTTCTACTTGTTTGTTGTTAAACAGGATTTTATGACATTACACATTTCTAATTGTTTGTTGTTAAACAGGATTTTATGACATTACACATTACTACTTGTTCCCTGCTAAACCAGATTTTATATTATACATGTTTACTTGGGTTTTTTTTTTTTGTTGCTAAACAGAACTTTATGAAGAAACTCCTTGAAGTTAAGATGGTTTAGATTGATTAATTTAATGTTCTGCTTTTCATTTAAGTCATTTTTAAAAAAATCAATTAAATTGTAAAATAAATATTTCATATCTAATAAAATTCAAACACTTAGTACAAACGCACCGAATGGTCAGTAGGATCACAGGCCTCACAGTGCCAAGTATAGCCACGTACTTTAGGTGATTTCTTGACTGGAGGCTCAAGGCAATGGAAATGGTATGAAAGCAGGCACTCATCGCACCTGGCAGTCAGGAAAAATACATTTTGTGCAATATCCTGGTCCCAGCATGTAGTCACTGACATTAAAATATAATTATCAATACAAAAAAAAAAACACCCAAGAAAATACGCTAAGGAAGTCCATAATAAATTAATGGCTTTGAACTTTAATTGTTTCCTAGGAAATTGGGCGGAGGATAAAGGTTGCTTGGACATTTCTTTTACTGAAGATAACAATATGAAAGTATAGAACCTCTGCACAAATTTTAGAAAGTGCCTCATTTGTTTAAATCCAGTCCTTGGAGAAGTCACCTACTTCACATGACTGCTTTTACTGCCAAAGCAACAATAAAATCACCAGAGGGAAGAATGCATTGCTTCTGACAATGAACCACTGTCTCTGGTTAGATTCCATGTTCAACACAATTCTTCTTATCTATTTTCTGAGTTCACACTGAGAAGTTGTTGACATGATATGATCTACAAGTCCTCAAATAAAATAATTTGAAAACCAACTGACACCAATAGCTCATAATTTGCCTTAAATAAATGTTTTATGCAAGAATTAAAAATTTGCCTTGATCTAAAAGCTGACATTTGATCTTAGGATATCAGAATCACATTTGGATATTTAGCGTTATATATTAACAAGTGCAAGGTTTTTAAACATTACAGACTTCTCTTGACATATCTGTAGAACCTACAGATTGCAATATCCAAAACTTCTTCAATAAATGTACAACATTCTTAAACTCTTCGTTGCTCTGTTGTTTCAGAAACCAATAATAATTATTACTAATATTATCTTCTTATTGTACATCGGCAATAGATAACCAAACCCTGGTTAAGTTTCTTTCTGGTGAAACTTTATCATGACACTAACAAAATAGAAGTAGTTAGCACATTTAATAGTTTTTATTCTGTATTATTTTAAATTATTATTTTATTCTTTATTATTTTAAATCTTGTCATACCTGAAAATTATAAAGTATAACAGACCTCAAATGATGGTGATATCTCTATGTAAAAATCACAGACCAAGTCAACAACACACTCTCCTTGCTGTTAACCAACAACATAAAAACAACATTTATGTGAACCCTATCACTGCAACACAGCTGGAAATATAAATTCAGACAGGGAGGCAAAATTCAGAACCAAACACAACGAACAAATAAAATCTCTGCTTTACAAAACTGAAATGCACACACCAATAACCTCCATACACAAAAAAAGAACGCTGCCCCCTACTCCTTAGAAACAAAAATATTACCCAAGTTCATGCACTCTACAAATTCAACATTGTACACATAAAAACCAAACCACCAATCAAAAATATGCAATCATTGCAAAACAGACACCACCATAGAACACTGCCCTGCCATCAGGAGCACAGAGAGCAAATGAAAACAAGTCACCCTTAGGCTACTACCCTTCACCACCCACTCTTTCTTCTTCCCACTGAAAGAAAAAAAAAAGACATAATCCAATGTGCCCTCATACTCTTTCTACAAGAGACAAACACACCACGCCTTCTATAATTAAAAAAATGGCAAAGGCATGAAAGGCAAAATATTAAAATCATCAACACCACCTACGCAACACCAACCACCTTCTCCATGGGAGCCAACCAAGACTTGAGAACATCCATGGATGAAAAGTATACAGCAGCTTCTGTGGGAAATATGTCAGCAAGGGGGGGAAAAAAGTAAAATGATGGTGATCAGTAAAATCACAGTGATGGTGACAACTACACCTAAAAATTATAAGCATAACTCACAATAAAGGTGAACATTAAGCTTAAAAATTATAATGCATAACAAATTTCCAAATGATGATGAGATCATAACCTAAAAAATATAAATTATAACTCATCTCACAGAGATGATAACATCTACATCTAAAATCATATAACACTTCACAGTGATGATGACATCTGTGGCCTAAAAATTATAAATCATGACAAACCTCACAGTGTTGGTAACATCTCCTGGCTTGTTGCAGACAACACATATGGATGCTGCATCTTCTTTCCTAAGACGCACTATAGGAATTGGTTGAGATTCAAATGCAAAGCCCCTTGAAAGTCTTATCTGAAAATTTCCACAATACAATACTGCAGTGCCACAAATAAATGAGATTAAAAATAGCAGGACACAGCTGTCTCAACCTAAATGAATCACATGATCACAAACTAATTCAGAGAAATTCAGAATATTTAAAACTTACATAATGTCAAACTTTTGGCAGCCAATTATTTAATATGAAAAAATTGTTTCTGTGCTTAGAGCATTAAATTTATTAAAGATAAAAAAAAAATTGTAGAACAACAGTCAACTTTGTTAGAGAAACACAAACTGAACTGGCAATAATCAGAACCAACCTCCTTAATTCTTGGTTCAATTTCTTTTCTTCTGGTTAGCTTTGTCTCCTTTGGAGGAAGTGGAGTAGGAACATGAGGGATTGGGGTGGATGTATGGATGGGACTGGCAGCAGCAGCACTTGGACTTGCTACTGGACTTTTTGCTGGACTTTTTGTTTCAGGCACAGGAATAAGTGGCAGCTTGCTCTTCTTTTTCTTCCCCTTAACAGTTGAAACTCTTTTACCCTTAGAGACAAGTGGTGCAGGAATATTATATTTATTAAATTACTTCCGTTTAACATTTAACATTATCAGTATGTTACTCTCTGCCACTTTTCAATCTTGTATATACACAATTTCTTCACTAAATGCTCTTCAGAATTTATTTTTAAATAATTGTAGCTAAATTGACTTTATGCCGATATACTAAACTGAAATATTTGAATTAAACAGGTGACTAAATTGATAAATAAATCATATGAATAAAGCTGAATAAAATAGTTTGACAGGAATCAAAATCAAGTGCATTATTAAAATACATTTTTTTACATTCAGAAAGTATTTTTTTTGGTTATGATTATCATTATTATTATTCATCCATAACTAATTACAAGTGATGATAATCTTAATTTATGTTATTAATAATTCTCCAGAAGACATTACTCATCTCTCTCACTTGGCAGATATGCAGGTGCTGTAAATGTTTTCTCTCTTTCACAACATTAAAGACAAACATTTACTGTCAAAATATTTGTGTAGATAGAAAACTTCTTACCAAAGGAGAAGATAAATCCGTCTTTAATTTATAGTTAGTGAGCCCCATCCATCCACTCTCTCTCCAACTTATGGTTATCAATATGTGTAAGAAGGTCAATAAATTTAACAACAATAAATTTATTAAATCAACAATAAATATACATTTAACAATTACAATGAAAAGATTATTTGACATCAATATTTGCATGAAACAAACATTTGAATAATTTCAATACTTATGCAGTCTTATAACCTAACACAATTCAGCAGATTAGTATCAATATAAATCACAGGATCATTCTTTTCAAGGAAGAGAAATGGAATTACAGAGAGATAAGAGATAATAGTTTGTACATAACTTTGTCAATAACACTGCTGTGTTAGTCTTTTGCACGCTTTTGTAACAATGTTACAAGTTTATTGTTCACAATAGAATTGTCAATTCTTAATGTGCTCCTCTAGCATGCTGTAGAACGTTCCACGAGCTGTTCTCTCAAGACTAATCAGGGCACTCCTTCACCAGTTTAGTTCCCTCAAGCAGAACAATAATGTAGCAATTTCCAGTAACTTCCTTATACCATGCTGTAGTTGAGCATTTTTTTTGCTGTCATACATTAACAGAGTGCAGTGTATTATCCTTACACTTAAATGTTGGGGTAGAATCTTCTTGATTCTACCATGGTTGTAACAGTTTATAAATCACTAAACTGGGAACCAATGTTCCCTCTAAGGTGCGCGGCCGCGGAGCAGTTTCAAAATTCTGCGCACAAGTTTTGGTAGCAAGCGCAAGCAACCGCCAGTTCTGAGCACACTGGAAAAATTTCCTTGCACAAAGGAAAAAGTTCCGCGCACACAGGAAAAATATTAGAAGGAACTTTGCTAGGAACCAGGGAGAAAATCCAAACTTCCCATTAAGCTAATGACTGTTTTTCATGACTGGATTTCAGCCACACCAAATTCAAAGTGATTACAGAATAGAATTATTTCAATAGGTAAACTCTGATTTCAGAGCATTGGCTGGTCTTGTTCTTTGTAAATCTTAACCATTGGGTAATGAAAACTACTTATCCACACAAGACCAGAATAGATTACATCAGCAAGTTCTAGCACATTCTTTTCATGAGTTGTTAACTCTGGCACTTACAAAACACACAGTACCCGAAGGTCATGTCCCGCTCACATTAAACAATATATTTAATTCAAAACAGGGACAGTCAACTCTGTTCTGCCACAAAAGGTATATTTCAAAATTAGGTGAGAAAACAAACTCTAAAGGCCAAAAATATAGAGTTACAGGGATTAAAAACTTAAAGAAAGGAAAGCAAACTAAAATAATAAAAGAATAATTAAACTAAAACAATACAAACATCACAAGTACCTTTGCGTATTCATAATGTTGCATTTGTCGGAATTTGATTGGTTCTTTGATGTTTTCTCGCAGACGTCGTGGTTCATCTACTTTTGGGACACACCCTCCTTCAGATGCACTGCTATTGGAGCTTACACACTGTGAACACTGCCTGCACATTATATAATGTATGACATCTAACTTGAGGAAATGCCGTCTGCACAAAATGTCCCATGCTATTGCAGACCTTAACTGCATGGGAACAAAGTAAGAGCCTTGACTAGCTTATAGCCCAAAGTATTCAAGCCACTTTGTGTCATCATGAGCTGAACTCATGCAGGAATAAGAGGTTTGGGTTTTATCCCATTTCTAAAATAATAATATTTTATAAAATGCTGGCTACTGAAACTTTGCCAGGATGTTTAAAATTGTTGGCAATACTGAAATATCTGATTTTTATAAATATATATGTTTGATTCCTGCTCATCTGGTCTTCAGGCAATGAGTGACTGAACTTTCACTTATGTAACTAAAAAAGTCAATTTTCCACCCTTTGACATGCATTAGAAAGAATTCTAAATGCCAAAAATTACTTTAAGAGTTATTAGGGACAAAGGGTGCAATTATGAAAGTACGTGTGAATGAGTCCTACCAGTTGATTGATAACCAACTAACACATGTATGGTGCATTTTCCATTAACAGAGATCGTAACATTACAAGGAGTGATAAACTAAACATGAATTTTACCATCCCATAAGCTTGGTTTTCTTTGGCATTATGGTGCATTTTCCATTAAACGGAGATCGTAACATTACATGCAGTGATAAATGAAACATGGATTTTACCATCCCATAAGCTTGGTTTTCTTTGACATGTATGGTGCATTTTCCAATTACAGAGATCATAACATTACATGTCAGTGATAAATGAAACATGGATTTTACCATCCCATAAGCTTGGTTTTCTTTGGCATTCGTGTCAGTGGAGGATCAAGGCAGCTGAGGTGGTAATGCCGATGACAGCTGTCACATTTTGTCAGTAGATGCTGGTCTGTAGTCTGCTGACAGATGCCACACCTAACAAGTCATATAAAGAGAAAAACGACAATGGAATTATTATTTTCACCTGCGGGTCATGTAGATTTTAAAAAAAATAATAATCTGTGACAAACAATACAAATAATTCATTAATTTGTATTCTTCTCATTAAAAATGATGAACACAATTTTTTTCAGATTATAAAACTGTTCAGATTTGTGAGGTGATAATATTCATGCTTCTAATACTCAGCAGGAGGTATGCAAACTATTTATATGAGGTCAAATTATCAAGAGTGACACATACAAATGAGAAACTGTCAAAGAAAGGAGAGAAAATATAGATAGTATGGGCGTTTAGAAGATAAAAGACGTGGTTGATCCAAAGTAGTGGGGTCCAAATTAGCAAGGTTTCACTGTATTAATATTATTATCCTACCCATTCAACACATATCTATATAAACGATAACTATATTTAAATAACTTGATATTATTTCAATAATAAAGCAATTAAAATTAAATAAAAATCAGAAAATAGTATGAATAATAACTCTTACAAACATATAATAAGTGGCAGAATTAAAAACAAATATAAAAATAAATGAAAATACTAAGATGGTTCTTAAGAAAAAGTATTTTTATCATAAACCTACTTGTGTATCACAGCGGTTAAAAATGACGCTGTTTTATTCTCAATACAAACTTAATGGTGTATCATAGTAGGTTAAAATGAGTGTTTTTACTCTTGGTACAAACTTACTGGTATATCATAGTAGGTTAAAATGAGTGTTTTACTCTTGGTACAAACTTACTGGTATATCATAGTAGGTTAAAATGAGTGTTTTACTCTTGGTACAAACTTACTGGTATATCATAGTAGGTTAAAATGAGTGTTTTACTCTTGGTACAAACTTACTGGTATATCATAGTAGGTTAAAATGGCAGTGTTTTATTCCCAATACAAACTTACTGGTATATCATAGAAGGTTAAAATGAGTGTTTTACTCTTGGTACAAACTTACTGGTATATCATAGTAGGTTAAAATGGCAGTATTTTACTCTCAGTACAAACTTACTGGTATATCAAGGTAGGGTAAAATGAGTGTTTTACTCTTGGTACAAACTTACTGGTGTATCACAGATGGAGGAGAGCATGGATTCTCTTTCTTGGAAGGTGATCTTTGGCGCTTTTTAGGTCGGAACATTTCTGGCACCACAATGGACTAAAAGAAAAAGAAAACATTGAAAAAATATATTAAATTCAAGCAATTTTATATGACTAAAAACATTCCTGGACACTGAAAAAGGAAAGAAGAAGAAAAATCTCAATTATAAAACTAATGTTAACATTAAAACTTCTTCAGTATGTTTCATGCATAATTTTAATATAAAAAACAAAGCATACACTAACAATCAGTACAAGCAAAATTAGGGATAAAACTTTTATCTGCTATATTACCTTTCCGCCGATGTCTGCTAATGCATTCCAAATCCTTTCTCCTTCTCTGCGGTGCCTTGCAGACAATTCGTGTAGCTTGTCCATATCAAAGGACAGCTTTAATAATAACAAGACAGAAAAGCATGGTAAATACTGCCACAAGTTTACTTTCTCTCATGTCTTTTAACAGACACTTTACTCATAAGGTGTCTGCTATGAGTTATTTCCTTTTGTGTCTTTCTGACAGAATGCCTTCTTATTTACTCATAAGGCTGTAAAGTGGATTCATTATCTGTTCAGTCTACAAATTTCATCAGTAAAGTTCAAAATTTTTTGAGATAACAAATATTTTTGTAGTCATGTATAGACCTTTAAGAAAAGTTAATGTAAAAACCTGATCAAAAAGGTTTCATGCGTTTGTCTGATCTGTTGTGCATGTAGTTTTGTGTGATTGTAAATGTCTGTATGTATGTCAGCAAGTGCACTTTGGTTGAACATGCAGCATGAATATGGCACCTGAAAGAACTGCATGTACATTTAAACCTTTCCATAAGTTTTTCATATCTTGCATG
This sequence comes from Sinotaia quadrata, assembly GCA_028829895.1. Taxonomy (NCBI): domain Eukaryota; kingdom Metazoa; phylum Mollusca; class Gastropoda; order Architaenioglossa; family Viviparidae; genus Sinotaia; species Sinotaia quadrata. The sequence continues at coordinate 101,355,855 of CM054179.1, read as the reverse complement.
AAGAAAAGAAAGCAGAAAGAAATTAAGAAGTAATAACAAACACAAGGTTGGATAAGCAGCTTACATCTAGTCATGACCAGTATTACAGTCTATCACATCAAGTCAAAGTATGTCTATCATATCTAATGAATTCATGTCTATCATATATTGTGCTTGTCCATCATATCTAGTCAGTGCAGTCTATCACAACTAGCTAATGTCTATCATATCTGGTCAGTACATATCTCACCAGTGTAAAGTTAGAACATACATTATCTAGTCTGACTATCATATCTAATATCATATCATATCATGATAATTATATCCAATCAGTGTATGCCTATCACATCTAGTTAATGTGTGTCAATCATATCTAGTAAAAGCATGACTAGTCAGTGTATGTCTATTGTAGTTAATCATTGTATACCTATCTAGTCAATGTATGTCTATCAGTATGACTATGTAATCTAGTCAGTGTATGTCTAGCATAACATATCAAAGTATCATATCTGGTCATTGCATATCTACCACTCCTAATTAGCATATGTCTATCACATCCTGTTATAGCATAACTATCATATCTAATCAGCTTTACGTCTACTGTATATAGTCAGTGTATATCTATCATATCCAGTCAGTCAATGCATCTAGTCAGTATGTCTACTATCTAGTTACTGTATATCTATCATATCTAGTCAGTTAATGTCTATCACAACTAGTATATCTATTATACCTAATCAGCATATATCCTCTGTATCTAGTCAATGTATATCTATCATATATAGTGTCTGTTTGTCTACTGCATCTCATCAGTGTATATCAATCATATATAGTCTGTGTTTGTCTACTGCATTAGCCATTGTGCCTACTGTATCTAATCCTATATATCAATCACATCATGTCAGCATTTATGTCTTGTCAACTACATGTCTGGTCAGTGTATATCTATCACATCCATCAGTGCATGACTAGACAATGCAGGTATATCATATCTAACCAGTACACATCTATCTTATCTAGTCAGTGTATGTTTGGGGAATCTTGTCAATGGTTGTCTATCATATCTAGCCAGTGCATATCTATTATATCTAGTCAGTGTATGTTTACTGTATCTAACGAGTACACATCTATCATATCTAGTCAGTGTATGTTTGGGGCATTTAGTCAATGGTTGTCTATCATATCTAGCCAGTGCATATCTATTATATCTAGTCAGTGTATGTTTACTGTTTCTAGCCAGTGCACATCTATCATACTGTGACACAACGCTACCCTAGCTAATGGTTATGATTATTATTATTAATAATCCATAACTAATTACAAGTGATGAGAATCTTAATTTATGTTATTAATAATTCTCCAGAAGAAACCACTTGTCTCTCTCACTTGGCGGATATGTGGGTACTGTAAACGTTTTCTCACTTCCACAATATTAAAGACAAACGTTCACTGTCACACAATATTTCCATAGGTGGAAAACTTCTTACCAAAGGAGAAGATAAATCCATCTTTAATTTACATTTAGCAAGCCCCCATCCACCCACTATCTCTCCAACATATGGTTATCAATATGTGTAAGAAGGTAACTTGTAAATTTTAACCATTGGATAATAAAAACTACTTGTCCACCTAAAACTGGTTTAAATTGCATCAGCAAGTCTAGCACATTCTCCACCTGAGTTGTTTACTCCAAAAATATCATCAAAAGCAGTGCCCAAGGTCTGATCACATTAACATTGGCAACAAATATATACTTATTAAGTATAGAAATAGGGATGGGCAAATTTACTCCGCCACACATATCTAATCAGTGCATGTCTATCATGTTTAAATAGTAAATGGAAACTTGCCTTTTCATACTGATTTCGAAGAACTTTTTCCTGGTCCTGCAGTTTAGCATTCTGAGTAGTCAGATCTTTCAGATTCTGTCGCATGCTGTCGATCTTCATATTACGGCCTAGCAAGTGCAAAAAATGCACAAATTGTTTATGACCCAAAAAGTATGGTATTTTAAGTACAGTACAGTCAACCAAAGTTGTGTTTTTGTATAGTCACATATATAAACATGATGTGTGTGATGTGTCATCTCTCGCTGGGATTGCAGTTAGTCATGTGTATTGTCCATCATCATGATTGTGCATCCTGGGATGACCTTATACCCATCTACCCCATTGCAATTTCATCCCAAATATAAAGTCTTATCCCAATAAATACAAAGCCTTAATCTTGTTGTATGCAAACATTTCATTCATAAATGTTAAATCTTATTGTAATAATAAAACCCTATCTTGTTGTATTGGGTTTACAATAATTTCATCCCAAATATAAGATCATATCACAGCAAAACAAAACAATAATCATTTAATGTGCAATTTAAAAAAAAATCTTTTAAATCATTTAATGTGCAATTTAAAAAAATCTTTTAAATGAAATAATTTCAGATCTGTTATCTGAGCATTTCAAAAGTTAGCTTTATATCGGAGTTTTTTTCCTTCCTGAGTGTATGAGCTCCTTGAAATTATATTATGTTTTACTCTGGAAAATTCCTACCTCTTATTCATTCATTCTATTAAATGCATGCACATTTAACTGTATGACTAGAAAGGTATTTTTCCAAGTAAAAGTTTCCTCAATACTCGCATTCCTTCACTGTCTCCACCGCTATTTTCCAGCTTTACCTCAGAAACAGTGCTAGACTAGGTAGATAACTTGTTGAGTACTTTAAACAGGTTATCTCTTAGTAATGGTATATGTGAGTCCTTGGATCCAGCAAACTTGAATTATCTGAGTGCAAACCCTTCTCCTTCAAAATGCACATTAAGTGTTCAGGGAAAATATATTACTTTGCACAAAAAAAATCACTGTTGATCTGCTTAAGCTTGGTGGAGCAAAAAGCATTTCTGAGACAATAACAAGATTTAAGGACAGAGAATTACAATTTGGACATTACTCATATATTTTCATAATCCCAATTTAAGAAAAATATGCCTGTTTTCAATCGACAAAAGTATTTCACTCCTTTACCTCAGAAAATTAGATTAATAAGTTTACAAACCAAAATAGTATTGAATATATTCTGTTGACAAAGCAGGTGTGAGGTGTGCTTTCTTTCTCATTTCTGGCTTTTCCTGGTGAGCATTCTCCACCTGTGAAACCCAGATTGATAAAATAAATATTCAGGGAGATGAACATTTCTTTTAGATATAAAAAGATTCATGAAATTCAGCATGATGCAGGTTGCTGTGGAACCAAGGGTAGAAGGGGTTAAGAGTGTAAATGTAAATAAGTTCCATACCAAAAAAAAAATAATAAAAATCTAAGGATTTATTCTATACAATATTCCAACAACCAATCTTTTTATGCAATTTCTGATTCCTGATTTCAAGTCCATGTTTTCGAATCCTGTTTTCCAATCCATGAGACAAAAATAAGTTCATGAACAAGCACATGTAGAAAGTTGTAAAGACTCCCATTAGCTCATTAATCAACTGTATTAAAAAAAAAAATAAACAGTACAGTGTTGTGTGTAAATAAATCTTGTGTGCAAGGATGAAATGGCATGATTTAAAAATACATTAGGAAAACCACAGCAATATAACATTTAGAATAACAAATAAGCAAAACTTTTAAACAGTATTTTCTGAAAATGTTGCTAAATCTTAAAGTTGATATTGTTGTTTTTCTGCTTGTATTCACAAAAGACATGATCCTTATGTTCTGACAAACACATGCACTTTTGTTCTCATATTTGTGTTTAGCAGGAAATGAAATTTCTGACCTTAGATCCCAACAAACAAATATTCTCATATTTGTGTTTAGCAAGAAATGAAATGTCTGTCCTTCGATCCCAACAAACAAATGTTTATATAGTTCTGGGATAACACTGATAGAATAATTATTTGTGCATTGGGATAACATGGATAGAATAATTATATTTTATTTGTGCAATGGGATAACATGGATAGAATAATTATATTTTATTTGTGCAATGGGATAACATGGATAGAATAATTATATTTTATTTGTGCAATGGGATAACATTGTTAGCATAATTAGTTGTACTATGGGATAACACTGATAGAACAATTGTTGCATGATGTGATAACACTGATAGATTAATTAGTGGTACAATGTGATAACATTGGTAGAACATTCACTGCACACTGATAGATTAATTAGTTGTATGATGGGATAACACTGATAGATTTATTAATTGTACAATGGGATAACATTGATAAAATAATTAGTTGTACTGTGAGAAAAAAATGAATTGATTTATTAATTGTATAATGGAACAACATCAAAAGAATAATTAGTTGTACAGTTAAATAACATCGATAGATTAATTAATTGTACAATGGGATGACATGAATAGATTTGTTAATTGTCAATGGAATAATATCAAAAGAATAATTAGTTGTACAATGGGATAAGACTGATAGATTTATTAATTGTACAATGGGATAACATTGATAGAATAAGTAGTTGTACAATAATTATGTCAAATATAAATAAATTTTCATTTATATTTGTATTTATATTTATTAGACAGTCTTCACAACTTTACATCAGAGAAATTTTTATCTCCTCATGGCTTAGTGGTAATCTGTTGCACAGTTTTCCAATGGAGAAAGAGTTACTCAATATTTTTCATATAGCGCATACATAATGGAAAAATATTCCTATATATTAAAGTTCCAAATTGCAAATTAAATGGAAACTATAATAATAAAAAATAATAATAATTCTGCAATGTGGATATTTAATTAGAAATAATAATGATAAGCAAGGGTAATAATGATGCCAATGTAAGGTGGCTGAAGCAGCACTGGCCACTGGCAACTGTCTCATGTTCTCTCAATCAAAATACAGGGCTGCATCATTTGCTGAGCATTTTGTATATTGCTGCACTGTACACTTCTAAATTAATGAGTATTAAACACCTAAGTCAGAGTAGGCTTTCGAACATAAATGAAATACACAAAGAAATGCTACAGAGTAAACACTGTGGACCAACAATTATTTTATGACATTCACAAATAGTGCAGCAGAATGAATAATGTGGACTAATCATTATTTTATGGCATTCACAAACAGATGTTACTGAGAAAACACTCTGGACCAATCAAAGCAACCGAAATGAGGGGGAAAATATTTTCAATAATGAACTCACATGGGTAACAACTCCCATCAGCTCAGCTTTCCTCATAAAAGCTTTCACTGCATAAGGACTGGTATGCAGATGACGCACCATTTTCTGAGTAGGCACTGATTACACAGGACAGAAAAAACAGGGGAAAAGCATCCATGGAAATCAAAACAAATAATTTTTGTTAATTGTTATAATGAAGCAGGATGACTTGATACTGACAATTGGTTTTAAACAAAATTAAAACCACATAATTTTGTTTCAGAGTAATGGGTCCTCTTAGTATGATAACTTTAAAAATACAATTAAAATATATTTTGTTTAAATTTTCATTGTCAAAAAAATGTTCAGTGACAGTTTAAGAAGAAGCAAAATTTGTGAAGATATTTCTGAAGGATGCAATTATCCATTAGTGCATGCTGCTATATGAATTTTTTTAAACTTCAAGGAGTGGAACAGTATTTGAAATTTACAGATGTATTCTTTATTTAATGTATATCCTAAATAATGTATATCCTAAATATCAAAACTGGGCAAAATAACTGATTATTTTGTAAATGACGTGTGCAGTTTAGTTAAAAAAAATAAATACAAAATTTAAAAAAATATACATTTTGCATGGAAAAAAATTGCTCTTTATACATCATTAAAAGCTATCATTTTACTTGACTTATTTTATAAATTTAAACTTTGAAGAACTGGTTGGGACATGCATGCACGCGCACGCACACATGCACACGCACACGCACACACACACACATATAAATCAGAAAATCAACTTCCTTTTGCAAACACTATTAAGAGTAACATTTGGACATGATTCATGTCAAAGACATTAAATGTAAAATAAAACCCAAATGTGTAATTATCTTGAATACATATTTAACTTCAAGTAATCTTTTGGTTTGTTGTTTGTACTGATTTTACTAGTGATATTAGTCTTCATGCAGTATTTTTTTTATTGGCTGATATTTTAAATAACATTATTATTTCTTTGTGACTGAGTTCAATATAATAACAATACTTTAATGAGTAGAAGTGCAAAACAGATATATATTTTAAAATTGTAAAAATTATTCCTGACTAACAAAATTAAAATGATCTGATGGACTCACCCCATGATGGAGGTCGCTTATTTCTTGCAATGGCATATTTTTCACGGTGTCTGTTTAACTTCCTTTCAAAACGAGACTGGAAAATATGAGCAGAATGTTTCATCCCCTCTACATACCTATATTCTTTTTTAAACAGTTAATAATAAACAACAGAAATAATAAAGTACTGGAATGCATAACTAGATTATTTACAAAGGGGAGGGAATTGTGGCTACATTTATACTTAAAGAATTGTTCGTGGTAGTTGTGATAAATATGGATAGTCCTGAAACTTAGGAAGAGGGGCCTTAAGGTCTACAATGATTAGTGGTATCAAGACCCTGTTGTGCTCTCACTCTGATCTCTATCAAGTGAATGGCACAATTCTAGATGTTTTCTCTCTTAATGCAATCTCTAAGTTCTGAGGAAAGTGAACAGCAAATGGAATAATGGAAACAGTACCCTCACACCCCAGCCCTCTGATCGGTCTGTAGTTCTAGACTGATTAAAGATAACTCCTACAGCTTTATACTCTGAAATCCAGTCTGCAGATTACAATAAAAATGACACAATCAACAACATACATGCCCTCTATCAATGTGGATCATGTTAAATAAAAGATACACACACCTTAACTAACAAATTAAATGCATAAAATAATTTAATTCACAAATATTATTACACACTAAAACTGTATATACACAATCTAGTTTACTAAACAAATTTTAATTTGTTACATGAATTAACAAAATTCACTGATCTTGCACCCTAACCCTTCATATACACACCCTAATTCTTTGTACCCCAAACTCTTACCAGACACTTTAACCTCTTAAATTAAACTCTCGCTTAATTCCTTCATCATGTGCTTAACCCTTTATTGGCATAAACTTACACTATCACCATGTGTCATCTCTCTCAATCACACAAATGCACATGCACATACACTCACACACATGTGCATACACATACAATCACACACACACATACAATCCCCCATACACATACACTTACATTTACACACACATATACACATGCACATACACATATAATCACATACATACAATCACACATACACATACAAGCATACACACCCTTACCCTTTCCATTTCATCATCAATGACTTTAGGTGTGTATGACCTGACGTGTGACTGTATGGCAAGCCAATGCCGACGCCTTGCTTTAACAGTTGTTTTATCAGCATGCTGTTTGCAATAAGCAAAGAAAGGGTCTGCAATGTCCTGCATACATACACACAAAAAGAAATAGAAAGAAATTAAATGAGAGGGAAGGTGAAGGACAAATGTCACATATATATATATTTACATTAAATTAGCATTTCAAACAAAATATTTCTATAAATAGAAATGACAAAAACTTTTTATTCATGCGCAAGAAGCTAATGCAGTGTGAAATAATTATAACAGAGACAAATGTGATTGAAATTGCTTCTACAAGAATTAATGTATATTGAAGTACAGTATATGGCAATGCAAAATGTTATTAATGTGACTGTTCTCCAGGTGATACAGGTCTCAATTGCACATTCAACAAGTTATGAAATATATTATACAGCCAAGCAATGGGTTATGCTATGAAGACGTTAGATAACATGACACCAAAACATAAATAATGACATGATTATAGGGAGGAAAAATAGATGAATAAATCTTTCTACAGCTTGCATATTCTTAAACAATGTAATCAATTTTAAGCAGGAATAAGGATAACTATATTCTTTGAAGAATGGTTGTCTATTGAAAGACTCATACCTGACCAATTATAATTCTGAATGGGGAGAATTATCTCTGCTCCATATCTAGGATTCACATTTAGCCCTTACAAACAAGTGAATATCATCTATACCAACATGAGATTTGGGTGAATATTTTGTACACTAACGCGAGTTTTGAATAAATATATTGTGCACCAACATGAGTTTTAAATGAATATCTTTCAAATCAACACAAATTTTGAGTGAATATCTTACACATCAACATGAGTTTTGATTTGTGTTAACATTTCTCACTGATGTCTTAGAATTTTCCAAAAATGCTTGGAAGCATTCATTACTTATATATCTACTTTTATAAATATGCTGTATGCATGATGTGGATTCCTCTTCACTTGGTCTGACAGAGGCATGAAATCTTACCATAACTTCTTCTGGAGCAGCTTCTGTCAATAAGCCTTCACGCTGGGCACTATAAATAAACCAACCATCAAAGTTTTCATTCTTTTCTTGTCATGGTGCAGATTTAATTCAAAAGGTAGACAAAAGAATATAACTAGTATAATTCATACATAAAATTTCATTAGTTGAAATATGTGAAGATTAAAATCAAGAAGAAAAAACTTAAAGCATCACTTACAAAAGTAGCTACTAGATGAAACATCAGTTACACAGAAATTGTATATATACAATACAGATGAATAATGATAATGATAATAATAATAATGTAATAATGTATAATTAATGAAAATTTTAAGTAACTCATTATTCTTAATGAATATGATCAATGGGTTATTAAAGTGAAAAAAATATCAATATTGAATTTTAAAATATACTGACAGAATATTTTTTCCAAAGGCGTGAACAAATTATTGTTGAGATTATTTGAATTCTTATCATCATATAAATCAGAGCCACTAAAGATGAGATCAAGTATTGTCCAGTTGTGTTACCCAAAAGCACTGTTCCATTAACACCAAGCTACTGCTGAGAAGAATAGATATTTTGCCAAATCAGGGAACCAGAACATATCAAAATACCATCATATCTGAGTAATGCTGAGTGGGAAATATCATGATAGAGGAAGTTGCAAATCATACCTCTCTAGGCTTGTACACAATAGACAATTTCTGGTATCAAAGATTTTCAGGGAATGGAGACCGACACATTGGAGTAAGCTAAACAAGTTTACAGTTCTTTCCTTATCCCCTCATTTCACTGGGGATATGAAAAGGGGATGGGAAGGGGAAAGCCAAATAGAGTAAACTACTGTGGTGTTCGGGAAAACAACATATCTATCAAGGTATTATATGGCAATTGATTGTGAGAGCAAACAGCCTTTCCAGACAAAACACTCTCCCAACCAGAGTGTACCCTCTAACTATACATTTTGAAAGTGTTTTCTCTGAGACAGGCTGCACATAGATCTGTTTGCCATGATATGAAACACTTGGTTACTTGTATTTATTTCTCCCTTTCTGTATTAAATTATGTATTCACAGGATTCACAGTTGGTCAGCCAACTGGAAAATGATGGCATATGCCTTCTTCCAAACATTTTTATTCCAAACATTATGATAAAGCTCAGACATATTGGTAGACTGCACCTTCATTCTGATGGTCCCAATCAAAAAAGGGGAAGATGTCAAATTCTTGTTGTTAGTGTAAACAAAGTAAATTCTGATGAAACTATCTGTCAAACCAGAATTGTTCAAACAATCTCATGCCTCAGTAATCTACCCCAATCCAGGTCAGATGGCATTGCTAAGGAAATAATTCAATAATCTGGCATTTGCACAAATCATAGTTGGTCACTAAAAGGCCCAGCATTTCCAATGCACATAGGACTAAATAAAATTACTTTTATTGCTGGTGTCATAATAGAGAGTTTAACTCCCTTACTGTTTCCCCCAACTTTGCCAATTTCTTCATATTACTGTTCGCAGTTAACAAACATATTCTTAAGTAATGTTTCGGAAAGGTAAAGAGAAAATAGCATTAGTAACTTTAACAAATATATTCTTAACTCTTAGAGCTACAGAACTTTTACATCTTTTCTAAAAACATGCACACGTTTTAAATCAATGAATTACTTATTTCCCATGTGTTCTTTTGTCTCATGATATTTGTCATTTTGTTTAGCATTCAATGGAGATATAAGTTTTCAGACATGCCTAAATCCTGTAGAAGCTAATGAAATTAGAGCTAAACTAGATTTAGTATTTTACAGAAATGTGGCCTTGAAGGATATTTCAATAGTTGTGGGATGGCAAACATTTTTCTCTTTCCCTAGTTTTTATATGATGGAAACATTGTTCTCTAGAATGTATTGGAGAGATGAGTTATCTCCTCTGACCCTATCACTCATGAGGCACATCCTTTGGGCAAGCTCATGAATACTTTACTGCCCCATTGGGAGGTCATGTGGGTCTCTTATAAAGCACTGGCTTGTATGACGGTAAGATCTGTGATCTTCTTCAGTGTACTCTTCTGGTAAACTGTCAGGAAAACCTTATTTTATAAGAAAAATTCCTAGTTACTTGGTAAGATTTGAAATTCATCAGTATAAATTGCCTTGTCCAATTTACACCACTTTTCAATGAATTACTTCCTGTCAAATGCCCATCCATGCAAAATCCTAGATATACAAACAATGTCTTCATGCAAACATAACCCTTTGTTTCAACTGTCCTCTAAAATGAATTCTGGGAATTTCAAAATTCTGAAACTAATGCTATATATCTGAAATTTGATGCTCACCAAGTGACATGGAAATAGGACCGGCACATCCCAGCATCGCAAGAGATGCAAACACCTGTTCGGCTAAACCGAGAATCCTCACACAGTGAGCATTCCTTAAACACAAACATATTAAATAGTTTTTACTTTCATCTTATAGTAAAATGTTATAATTTCAGGAATTTAAATTCATCCGCTCATTTCCATTTATCCCAAAACTGACTTTAATACTGACTGAATGAGCAAAACAATCGTGATGCCAGTTCATGTTCATTGTCAACCTACCCTATAAGTATCCAACCTAATCGAACTCTTTGAGGAATCAGAGCTGCTAAAAAGAATTTCCTTTTGATCTATCTTCACAAAATTAAATAGAGAAACAAGTTAATTTTAATAATTAATGTGTTTACTAGATGCAGCTGACAGATAAGTGTATATCAACATTTATTTGCATGACAAGTTTGCCGCAGTGGACAGACAAATTATAGAAATGGAAAAAAGTAATTTTCTCAACAAAAGGTTAGCAAGGTCAATGTTCAATTCATTTTGTCCAGAGAACAAAACATTTAAATGAACAAAATTGATCAAAGAATAATTAATTAATTATTTCTAACAAATTTTCACTATTTTTCAAAATAAACAAAACATCATTTTAAAAGCAATTAAACAGAAAGAAGGAATAATCTATGCTGTGATTAAAATATGCAGTTATAACTTCCTTTCCCCCCCCCCCCAAGCGATACCTTTGCTCCCCACTTGGTGTAAGCCATTTCAAACAATGTTACTGGACAAAGCCTGTCCACATCCCCAAAGGCAACACCTGGTGTGTAGAGAGCACATACAATATGTACCCACCTGCAAACAAATCATAAATCCAATTCATTTTGAGAACCTTTTATGAACTGGCAGCTAATTTTGACAAGTACCTGTTGCAAGTGATTTATATCAAGTATAAACTTTAAAAAATCCATCCATTTGTCAACTATATGATTTCTATGTTCTAATTAGAAAGTACTCACAATAATTAATGATGAGTTAGATGGACAGGATTGCCCAATCTGAGACAGTGGAAAAATATTCTGGGCTCAATTCCAATCAAAATATTTTATAAATTTCAGTTTCATTAAGATTATACATGGAATATTGTTCTGAGGAAGTGGTGTGTGCATGCATGCATGTGTTTGTGTGTGTGTATGCATCCATGTACATATATATGTGTGAGCTGTTTAGATGACTTTAAAGAAAATATTTACTTTCCAGCATCTGTTTCCTTGTAAATACCACCGGAATTTGGACACAGCTCACAGTGCTATAAAAACAAGAGATATAACTATATTTACAGAAAGGAATAAAAATAAATAATAAAATAAATTAAATATGCAGCCAAATTAACCCAAATTAAGGTAGTATCAAGATGGATCCTCTACTCAGCCCCTAAAAATTAATTCAGTAAAATTCATTATATGCTGTTAGCATGAAAGACTGTTTTATTGGAAGAAAAGAGAAGAAAAAAGTCTGTAAATACCCTTATAAAAAATTTCAAGGATCATTCTATATATTTCAAAACATTTTTGTTGGCGCAACTATGTATGTGTAATCTGGATAAATATATTTTAAAATATACTATTATTTTCACCATGTGCATAAAAAGTAACAATGTCTTTCACTAATAAATTATATGAATAGTTGTCTAGAAGTGAAATTTAAATTATTGTAACTTTAATCTTTCTCATGCTTGACAAGAAGTTAATTGTGCCATTTCAATATCTAAATATTTCTATTAATTATGAGAGAAAATCTTATATGTAATTACATATACACAGTGAGGACATTTTTGCAAAACCCATAAACCCATAAGTTGTTATTATTAAAGTTTATTTAAAATTTATTGTTATTATTAAAGTTTTGTTGTTTTTGCCATGTACTCATATTCTGAGTTTTATTTGTAGTAATATATGTATGAATCTGGAGAGGAGGTGGGGGGGGGTATCATTATAATTATAAATGACATAAATAAAAGACCAGCAAATGTCTTCAGTGTATGTCCTATAAAAATTGAAGTTAAATTAAGGGATCATTCTGTAAGAACAAAATAGATCAGAAACTGATCTGGCTAAACCATTTAATTGCAATATAATGGGCTGGCCCCAAGATTTGGTCTCTCTGACAACTAGAAGTAAACCTCATAGTTATTAATTTAATGGTACTAATTTATTTAATCTTCAGATGTGAAAGATAGATAAATATAATAAGGCTAAATGACCATCACAGTCTTTCAGCTCTCATGAAATTAGAGTTTTAAAAAATCTCTGTATGTTTGTAATTCTGTATTGTTGCTTGCAGCTTCTCCTGTCATATCTAAGGCTTAAAACATCAAAAGCAAATAAAGTTTAAAGAAACCATTATTTTGTGGTATTTTTATCACTAGTGAAATGACATGAAATTCTCCATTCAATAAATTATGTTATTAACTGTATTTTGGAGATGCTGTTGAGTAGACTAACACAATTTATAAAAAAAAAAATGCTTAAATGCAGGATAGGTGATTTGTGACAATATATACAGTAAGTGTTTTGGAAAAAAATTGTTTACATTTTAAAACAGATTTTAACTATACCCTTAAAGCACCTCCATGTCCATCCCCTTACCCTCTGCTCTCTGGAATTTTCTGGAGCATGTCTAAAAATAACAGTACACTGTAAATGAGATTTGGAGGGCACATCTAAAAATCACAGTAAGTTTCTTTTGTATTTTCATTCACTTTAGATCTACATTAATTCATCTAAGAAACAACAACTCATTTTTATTTTTAAAAGCAAACTGTCAAAATTAACTGTTTTATAACAAAGCAGATATTCACAAATATAATTATTAATTCAAACTTACAGGGATAACTCCAGCCTTGCAAGCATCACAGAACCATGGCTCCGTGCTTGCTGATGATTCAGTGCTGGCAGTTGACTGGCTTTCACTGATACCATAGCAACCTCAAATAAAAAGTGACAGTTAAAGACATTCTAAAGCCTCTGAGAACCAAATTTCAAGAAAATGAAATACTATTACACTGAGATCTAACCATGCAAAGATTTGAATGTTAACATTTATATTCAATAAAATTTGTAAAATAATGGATTTGAAAATCTATTACAAGACACATTCTGATATAAGTAATAGATACATACAAGTCAAATTCTACAATCACACTCTATGGTGCTATTATGGGTCTAAAACTGAAAAGCACTTTCACTGGAAAGAACTGTTCACATGCAAAGTTCATTTTAACACTAATTTAAGGTACAAATAACAGCTTTGTTTACTCTTGGATCTATTTACTGCCATTCATTTCTATAATTCCATAATTCAAAGTATCACTCTAAAACCAAAAGTGCACATAATGCCATTATTTTGGTTTAATGCAGCTATTAAATGAACTTTCAAGGATTGGGGCTAATACAAGCAAAGAGTGAATTCACAAATGTGACTGTTAATGTACTTGCCCGAGAATTAGTGATACATTTTCAAAAGAGACAGTTTTTTCTGCAACTTATGAAAAAGTGTTCAATGTTAAGTGGTGAAAATAGAAACACAAATGTATAGTGAAAAACAGTTTGAAAGATTTAAAGACACTTTCTGTGATTAATTATACAGGTGGAATAAGAGAGTCAACAAAACACATTATACTGAAAAAGTGATTTTGAAACTCAACAGATGCAAATTAAAATGCATTTTCCTCTCGCCTAAAGTAAAATAAAATTTGTAATTAGAGACAAGTCAAGGCATGATGGTTGCTTTCAAATGACAACTTTACTTGAAAACACATACCTTCATGCACAGATATCCCACAATTGTCACACTCGACAATTTCATCGTCATCAGCACTGGAAGCAAAACAGTGACAAGAGATTCACAGTGAATGGTGTTCATTTGAGTAAGAGAGAATATTTTATTTTTATTTTTTAGTCTTTTAAGCTATACTTACTTTTTGAAATTATATTTTATGTGACAGTTTATAAATCATGCCATGGTGTTGGGGAAGGCTGTTGAGCTAATTATAAGGTATTTATCTCAAATTCTCTGGACATTTTGATAACATGCTACCCTGTTTGGATACAAGTATACCATTATTAGTAACTGTGTGTGTTCTCCAGAACTGCAGTATTGTGACACTTCTGATTCACTTCCATAAAATAATGTGCATATAATGCTTACCAAATAATGTATATAAAATGATTGTCATACAATGTGATAATATGCTTGCTAAACAATATATATTTTAAATGCTTGCTAAACAATATATATTTTAAATGCTTGTCAAACAATGAGTATAAAATACTTACCAAGCAATGCACATGAAATGCATGCAAAACAGTGAATAAAATGCAAAAATAATGACTAACAATTGCAATATATTTTGATAATTTAAGACTTTAATATTAGATATACTCAAATTTAACCAAAAACAGGAGGAAAATAGAGATAGCATAAAAGTGTTTAAGTGAAAATGAGTTCAGTTTCACTAAAAGGACCTGTTGCATTTGTATTCCTTCCGAGTAACCCTGGTTACAGAAAGAGATTATGGATTTCAAAGAGTTACTTGATAATGGTTTGCTTTACATCCGTTGTTCATGACATGCTTGTTGTAATGTCAATACACTACTAAACCTGGTTAACGAACTCCTTATAATGGCAATGATTCGTTTTTTATTATGAATCTTTCTAACTTTAACATTCCTTAACTGGAAAATGTACAACTGAAAATAATTTAGTTTTGACATCAATGCAAATTTTAAGTGTCCTGTCCAAACTATTTAAAATATCTTTAACATAAGTTGAAGATGAGTGGCAACAATCTTAAATTCCTTTAACCATATGTTTGGCCTACCAACATTACTTTAAAGAATTATTACATTTGATGGTTAAGGACTACTATATAAATATTTCTCTGTATTCTAAGTCAGACTGCATCTGTGACCTACCTTTGATCTGAGAGACAGACACAACATATGAGGACTTTGATTTGGCCCTGTGCCTGGCCTGATGTGTGGCTGGCAGCATCAGCTGCTGGAAAAGAATTGCTGACTGTCTGTAAATAGAACAAATTATATATAAAATATAACTAGGAACATAAAACAGGTATAATTAGAAACAAACATAAAATTTAATTAGAAACAAATGTTAAGTGTAACCAGAACAAAACCCAGGTGTAATCAGTGGATGTTTGGGAGATGCTAAAACAGAGTCAAAATTTCTTCTTTTACAGGGCACGATAAAATGTATGCATCTTGTTTGCTTACCTCAATCTCCAAAGACCTCCAAACAAACACAGTCATTATGCTCAAAAAGCCAAGAAGTAAGTATGAATCAGTCAAGAAAGATCCCAATGAACAAGCATGGGATTGAACCCATGACCTTCTGCATAAGAGTTCAGTATCTTTACCTTAGATTTAATTTTGGATGCTTTAGAATTCATACCACATGCTGCTGAATTCATACTGGGTGCATTAGAAATCATACTACATGCTTTTGAAAATTAATACCAGATGCTTTAGAACAGGAGTGTCAAACTCAATCGCACATAGGGGGCCAAAACTCAAATCACACTTAAGGTTGTGGGCTGAACTGGATAAACATTCATTGAGCAGTGGAAAACTAAACCTTTTTTAAAGCAATAATATGAATTAAAACAGACAAAAGTTAAAATAATAACAAATCAAGATATATGAAATTTTGCTCTTATGCCAATTTGTCAGAGCTGGATGTCTGGTATCTTTTCTTGGCAACAAGTTCATTTATGTTTGGAGTAAGGTTCTGCATTCTAGAGATTCTCAGGATGGACTGCAGGTGTTCATCATTGAGATGACACCTGTGTGATGTTTTGTTAATCTTCATCACAAAGAACAGCTACTCACACAGATATGTGCTACCAAACATGCTCAAGGTTCGAGCCACATGTAGACAAATCTGGGCATCACTTCAGGAATGAAATATGTGAACTGTGCACACCCCACAGTGTCCTACTTTGCCTTTAGTGCCCCATTACACTGCAGCTCTATGAGATCCATCTGCAAATGTACAGGTGCAGTTTCCACATCAATGGCAAATAGATTGCGAAATAGCTCGAAAATACTTTTCTGTGTTTCAAAGTCACTAAAGCGCCGTGTGAACTCAGCGCGAAATGAGCTCAGTTTTTCAGCAAAGTGTGCATTTGGGAACACCATGGCGCTGATTTGGTTCAACATTGCTTTGCAACAAGGAAAGTGAGACAAGTTGCACTGGTGCATTTGTCTCCCATAAGAGCAGCTTCACTTGAAATGCCTTCACTGCATTATGCAAATCAGTGATCAAGTGGTCTCATCCTAGAAGCTGCAGGTGCAAGACGCTGAGATGAGTGGTTATGTCAGACAGAAATGCCAACTCACATTTCATATTTCAATCATCCCATAAAACTGTGGAGTCTTTTCCTTTGCTGTCCATAAAGTGACAGATTTCCTCGTTCACCTGGAAAACTCTACTTAGAACTTTTCCCCGATTTAGCCACCGCACCTCTGTGGGATAAGGCATGTTGCCGAACTCTGAATCTATTTCCTGCAAAAAAGACTGAAATTGATGGTGATTTAAACCTTTGTCTCTGATAAAGTTGATGGTTTGTGTTACAGTGCTCATTACATGTTCTATGTTGAGGACTTTACCATACAGCGATCCTTGGTGTATGATGCAGTAATATGCAATCAACTCACCAGTACAGTTCTGCATCTTTAACTGCATCCTTCCAACGAGTCCACTTTTTTTGCTGCACATCTCCGGTGCTCCATCTGTTTGTCCCAAGGCAGGTTCATGTCGGTTACATTTTGACATACGTTGACAAAAAAATGTCTTTTCCTGTCGTTGTCCCAAGCATGGATTTCATGTCCAATATTTCTTCTGTAACATTCCAACTGAAGTCCACTCCAAGGATGAAGATGGCAAGCTGTGCAGTGTCAGTTGCGTTACTACTTTCATCGACAGCAAGAGAGTATGCAACAAAGTTTTTGCCTTTTTAGATCAGCTGTTTTCACATCAGTGGCCATCTCACAAACTTGATCAGCAACCATATTTCTGCTAAGGCTTACCATTTGCAAACATCTGCTTTTTGTCAAGAACACAAGACATCACACATTTTCATCATGCAGCTCTTCAAAAACTCTCCCTCAGTAAATGTTCAGGCTGATTTGGCAATGTCCTCTGCTTTCACAGTAGCTTCACTTTGTGATTTTGCTTTTGTGAAAAACATCTGCTTTGATGTTAATATTCCTCTTCAATTCTTCTATCTTCTGTAGCTTCTGCTCTGCATTCAGGTTTTTCAACTTGTCTTGATGTTTAGTCTTGTAGTGCCAAATCTGATTATATTCCTTGATCATAGCCACATTATCTCCACAAATTAGACACACAGGTTTACCGCCAATATCAGTAAACATATATTCAGCCTCCCAGTGGCTTTGAAAGGCTCTGTTTTCAAAATCAACTTTTCTCTTGGCCATTTTAATGGCTAGCTTTGATTTAAAATTAAGACTGTGCATCTACCGACAGATGCTTGATTGATATGATGTAAGTGGGAAGGAGTGATGCAATATCCGGGCACTACACTACTTTCATTTCTTATGTGCCAATCCAAAACAAGCAACAGGACATTGCTAGTTTACTGTAATGATGAACATCCACACTTTAAACAACTTTTATTTTTGCTTATTCTGATTGACACTGGAATGCTCTCAGGCAGCCTTTTGTTCAGCAAGGCTGCTACATTAGGGAATTTGATTTGCACTTCATATTGGTGGGCCATTAAAAATATTTTTGCCTAAAATGCAGGCCAGATATAATTGTACACCAGGCTGGATGTGGCTAACAGGCCTTGAGTTTGACACCTACACTTTATGAATACTGAGTGCAATAGAATTCTTACTAGGTGCTTTTAAATTAAGATTTGTATACCAAATACTTCTGAATTCATACCAGGCACTTTAGTAATCATATGAGGTACTTCACTGTTCTATAAGGTAAAGGAAACATCATGCAAAAAGTGTGTATACAAATGGTTTACACAATTCTGAAAGTCTACAAGAAATCAGCTAAAAATGTGAGAACAATCTAAACATAGAAATATATTAATATTGTATTTGTTAAACTGGAATTTCATAAGATGTTTCACAATGCATGACAAGATAATGTTGAACATGCTGATAGAACATTGTTTTCAAGGAGTCCTCAATCAAAATGATAATCAGAACTCTGGAATTACGTGTTTCAAGTATCAACATACAAACAGAACTCTGAGGTTAAGACTTAAAGGATCATGTATCAATGAGATTATTCTCTGTGTATATTATTGCCGAAGGTATGTGGTTTTGCTTGTATAACTGAATATCAAATCTATGTTTATATTTTAACTTTAACACTATTTTGTATTGCTATACATTTCACTTATCCTCTGTAAAAAAGCACATGGATAAGAGTTTGTCTACATGTATTCCCTGGCAGAACACTCTTACATACATGGTCATCATATAGTCAGATATCCTATGTATGTAAGAGTGTTCTGCCAGGGAATACATGTAGACAAACTCTTATCCATGTACTTTTTTACAGACAGATCAACACTTTATTTCCAGTGTTGAATGATGAGTACTGAGCCAAAAAGCAATGCCAGACTGGAATGGCCCATGGGCCAGAGACCACAGTTCAATGGACCATGTGCGCATCCGCTGCAACAACTACTAGGACCCTATACGACAACATCTGGCACATCCTGAGATGAGTGGGCCATAAAATCAACAACTGTAATGCTTCTCTCAGAGTTACTCTCAAAGTTTCTCTCAGACCTTCTCTCATAAAGTCACTCATATAACACAAATAAGCGCAACTGTGTCATAGGCCACAAGCAAACTATTTCTTACTACACTACACCACTATACAGTCATGACTATGCATGATATACATTTATAAATTCTAATTATAACCATCGAACTATTCACAATATGCAACCACATTCTGGCTTATTTATTTCCCTTTAAATATATTTTAATATTGATACTTATACCACTCGTGTTGGCATGGCTTCCTTACATAATATATGTTGTAGTCTGTTACCTGTAATTAATTAATATACCTGGCTGAATGTATCAGGGGCTCAGAGCTATATTCTCGACTATAGCTCTTCTTTTCTACGTTACTTATCTTCCCTCTTTTAAACATGTGTGGCCAACCAGGAGTTCTGTTTTGGGGATTAGCCTAAGGTTATAGGCAGCCCAGGGTGATGAGAATTAACATCTTGCCCATCTCCCAGCAAAACACCACAAACTGCAAGGTTATCAATGTATATAATCAGAAGAACTCTGGAACTACAATGCATATAATCAGAACTCTGGGATTATGAGATTCATAATCATATATCAACATATATAATCAGAACTTAGGGGTTGTGATGCATACATCAAGATACCTTAGAGGACGTTTGTTTCTGAATTAGAAAGGTATAGTGTAAATTAAGAGTTGGAAAGTCACTAAAATTATTCCATGAATGACTTGTTATCAATGTGTGAGTGTGTGTGTGTGTGTGTGTGTGTGAGAGAGAGAGAGAGAGAGAGAGAGAGAGAGAGAGAGAGAGAGAGAAGGGAGAGAAAATTTAGAGAATTTCCTCAATTGTGCTTTAAAGTACAGTGAGTTCATGCACAAACGAATTCTTCATTTTCAAAGTGTGAATAAAATTACCAACATACATCAAGAGATGTCTTCTTCACTGGTTCCTGAGCATCTAATTTCTTTTTCTTCTTCTTGCATGGCACATAATCTTCATCATCCTCATCAGAGCTATCAACACTTCCAAATATGCCATGAAGACCTTGACCACCCCAAAAATAACAAATAAGAAATAAAATTTGAGAGAGAGAGAGAGTGTGTATGTGTGTGTGTGTGTGTGTGTGTGTGTGTGCGCGCGTGTGAGAGAGAGGGAAAGAGAAGAGTTAAAGCTTAGAGGATTTCCTTCACTGTCCTTTAAAGTACAGTGAGTTCTCTGCTTACATAAGTTTTATTAATGGGAATTTGAATTTACACAACATAATATTTAGCATTTTCATTTATGTGCATGCCAAAGTCACAATTACATAATCTGAGGTGTATAGAGCTGTTGACCTGAGAGAGAGAGATGCTGTTTCCTGTGTTTTCAATCTCTTAGTTGTTAGTCATGCTATCCTGTCTTTGAACCTAATGCTTATCTGTTTCAACATAGTGTCAGTGGACATATATATGCATTTCAGTGGAAAAGTCCTATTCCGTTATGTGACCTTTGTTTATGCAAGGTGTCTTGTGTAAACAGAGAGCACACTAAAACAATATAAACAATGAACAAAAGAAATGAATGAATATGAAAGATGGCTTATTCAACTGATATGAGAAATAGAGATGTAGAGTGAGTTATTAGTTTAACAGATTGTTCTTTGTCAGTTTGCAAATAAAATATTTTTAATTATATAAAAGAATGCATATATGAGTGCCTATTTATAAACAAAACAGATTTTAATATATGGAAACTTACACCTTCTCCCAAACGATAGTATTAAAAGTAGCAACCAACATTTTAATGTGTCTTCAAATGTAACCTACACAGCATGCCAAAAATAAGTATAATAATGATAATAAGAATTATAATAATTTGACTGAATTGATTTAAAGTTGATTATCCTCAGTTCTTTGTCCTTATATTTTGTTCAGCAGCTGTCAATCAAAATCTGACTGCAAGAAAGCATGTGATGAAAAGACAGACTCAAGTTACCTTTGGGCTTCTGTGGTTCACTGGCTTCTTCTTCATCTTCTTCATCTTCTTCTGATGATTCACTACTATCTTCCTCCTCATCTTCATCATCATCCTCATTATCCTCTTCCTCTTCTTCCTCCATATTGTCATATTCTAATCCCTGAACTTTATCAAATTTGTCATCTTCACTATTGTCGGGGGAAATTATTTTGTTCTCTGGCAGATCAGAAGACTGGAGAGTTAACCCCTGATCTTCATCTTCATCCATTTCATCCAAGCTATCGGATTCTTTGTACAACATTCCACATGAAAAATTCATAAGTACATATTCATTAAAATTATATATATAATATGACATGTTTTAGAGCAAGGTACTTTTATCTATTTTTATTTAATTCATTATTTTTCTACTTGTTATCTTCTAGTCAATAGAAAATGTTCATATATTTCAAGATAAAATTAAATCTGATTGAAACAAAAACAAACTGGTATGTGTGCCACTGACTTCTATTATATAACTTATAAGTATAAATAAGTGATTCAGTGTTCAAAGTAACTTATATTTTGCATCTTTAAATCCCTACTAATTATTAAGCATAGGTTGTCACACTGGGGAGCTTGTTTGGTTGCTTTCTGTTGATCATAATAAAAAGCTGACTGCCCACTTAAAAAATGTCAATACTATGTAAATTACCTAAGAGTTTTGTTTTTGGTGAACCTTTAAATATGACTCTCCAAGTCTAAGTTCCTTAGTTTCACTCATACTGAGGAGGTTGAAGGTCGAATGTATTTTTCTGTGACTTGTATAATGTAATTTTCTCTTATGTGTAAACTTTTCTGAATGATTGGAATATATGAGTCAATTTTTTTTCATTTAAAACAATGTGATAAGATGTGAACCAGATTAGATGAATAAAGTTGTATTATCTATTAATTAATTATTGATCCTAGAAATTTTTATAAAGAACCTAAAAGGAGCATTTTTTTATTGTTGTTTATACCCTACTAAGCTTTGTCCTGGTTTTCTATTTTTGCCTTGGACCATCTATAGTTAAATTTTGGTTTGTATTCCTGCTTTGAATCTGCTTTGAAGTAACAAAAGATTTGTTTTTTTCTAATCTATTCAATCCATTCTATTTTGTGTCTTGTCTATGATGAGATTATATTGTATGTTCAATCATGTCATTTTATTATTAAAATGTGAACATTGTATTAAATTTATCTGTGTGGACATTTGCTCATTCAAGAAAAGAGATTAGCTGAACTTTTAATATCTAATTATTTCTTTATCACAGTAAATTATTACCAGATATTATATTTTAAGTATTTAAAATTGAATTTAGTATTGTTATTGTGAGTGTCTTCCTGGCCTGTAAAAGTTATCATTTTAGTAAAGTCTGGATGCATGACCATTCATTGAGAGGGCAAGAGTTTGATAATAAAAAAATTATATATTTGATTATATATGACAACTGGTCAAGCAAGACTCATTAATTTAAATTAATGATACTGTTTTCTTTAAATATATGAATAAATTTGTTTTATTGAACAGTAACATATATAAATCGAAACATTGGGAAAGATATAAATATGTATGTTTTTAGAGTATGTCCTTTAGACTTAGTCATAGAGATTAAACTGTGATGGTTGATATCTGATTGTTTATTAAGACTAAGAGCAGAGTTAATTACTGAATTAAGGACACATGAATGATCTACTTGAACACTAATGATAGTGGAATGACCTGCAACAACACTACAAATTACCTGCAGTCAACACTAGTGACCCATGAATGACCTTCAGCCAACACTAATAAATATGAATGAATATATATCATGTTACTGTTTCCAAAGCAGTTGGCTGAGTAGAGGTGCATTTGATACACAAATTGCCAACTATTGTGACTGTGACCACACAATTGGTTTTCCCAAAGCTGAAATGTTGAAAGCTTACCTTGATGTTGTTCAATGTCAAAATCACTGTCATCCTCGCTGTCATCTAGTCCAAAGTCCACCTGTAGTAAGTGCTTCTGGACAAGTTTTACACGCCGCTTCTGTGGATCACGTTGCACTGAAAACCATTTTCCATATATTAAATTTATAAAAGCATTTGCTAAAACTTCGTTTATGTACAAGTGTTAGTATTTCACGTGTAATTTTGACATCTACTTCTGTACCAATACATTGAGATTTAAATGTAGCAATAGATTACAAAGCTAAGAATGAATTAGAAACAGAATTCTGAGTAGGAATAACAATCATATACCTCTTCTAGATCTACTTAATATCTATTTTCTTTTTTAAAATGTTAATGGTTTTTAAAATAAAAAAAAATTAAGTGTAGGCCTATGAGTATAAGTCGTTAAGTGGTTATAATCACACTTCAACCTCGAAATAAACTCACACATTGTTTTGTACAAAAAGCTGACGCTTGGATCCAACTGTCCATAGTCTTCCTGGCGATGTGACATGATGTTTTGATGTTGTTAATTTTTTTTTTAAGTGGCTACACTTTGTTTATAGAACTATTATAAGGCAACTTTGTTGACGATTTTTTTTATTATTCACAAATTCTATTTGAGTATTTCCCAACCTCACATTTGTTTTAGCAATAATTATAATTAGGCTACTTGTTAACAGGGATCAAATCACTTAAAGCAAACAACCAAAAGATAGATCTGTGAATGTTTTTAAAAAAATAACCCCTCAAAAGATCCATACCATCTTCAACGATTAATTTGTCTAAAGTAACTAAATAGTACTTGAAGTTGGTATACGAAATACAAGCATCACCAAGACATTAAAGCAGGCTAAAGCTAACCTTAGGTATTTTAGGATGAAAAATGGCGCATGGTTTATAATCGTATATATTGATATATTTATATATCTGTGCTTTTGAATCTCAATTATTCCGTAAAAGACTTAAGAGTCACAAATATTTATAAGTACTGTGTTTCATTTGTTTTACTGACTTAACAATTTGATTTTTTTCTTAATTCTCATTTATACTTGTTGCTCAGATGTCAAAATAACTTGACATTTCATCAAAAATTACAAAGTCATAATTCTAACTCTATATACACTGTACATTTATTTTAGTTTGAGATAGCATTTATAAATTTTTTTTTTTAATTTAACATTTTGTGATAAAATCTGTAGTGCTATTTGTGATAAGTTCTTGTGACAAGGGAATTAATCGAGATCTTGCCGAGCTGTTGCAATGTAGAATATGGTAGTGGTTCAAAGAAAGTTAAAATGGGCAATAGCTTTCAATCATTTATGAGGCCCGAGCCACAGTCGAGGTACAAAAAGAAACAACCACAACAAAATTCTTAAGTTTTCTCCAATCGAGATGAGAACATAATTGACTATGTGCTCCAGTATTAACCGCGCAAGCTAGCAGCAAGTGAAACTGGGAAAGCCCCTAACAAAATCACGCGGATAAATACTATTCATTTTCCTACCCTTTCTACATTCCCTTTTAAGTTTACCTGAAGACCGAACTATCACTGTGGGCAGTGAAATCACCGTCTGTGAAATGTCAAACTGAGGACTTGAAATAATAATAAATATTATGCATACTTTGAGCACGCAGAAAACTGCTATTTTTGTCAGCGAATACGAACAAACTCTAGATCCGATACACTGAGAATTTTTAAACAAGGTTATATAAGAATTTAAAAGTCACTCAAACAGTTTGATCGGGCACCCATGGATGCATAATTAAATCAATATCTCTGCTAAACTACCTTTTAAAAATTATGCTACTGTGAATCGGACCTCACCAGTGGGCTGATCACATAGTGAAGCCGAGGGAACGTCATCTGTTGACATAACACTGATCATTGTAGACTACAATAATAATATACACACGGCAACTCGTACTCCCATGCCCATACTGTACAGTAGGTTTGCTTCGGGCTGTCCTGTCATTGTCATATCAACTTGAAAGGTCGAAATGAGTTGCAGAGAACTGATATAAGTGCCTTTCAAAAATTAATATTTAGAAAATTAGTGGAATGTTGGTCTAAGATTTTACATTCGTTTTGCTCACCACCGAGCGAAAGCAAGCAAGTATTGCTATAGAAAGTTGCAAAAAATGTTAGTGAAAATAGAGATGTAAAGATTTTTGTGTATACTTTTTATGAGTGAACCTGTTTACATACATAATTAAATATCCACATGCTTGGGAAGTGTAAGAGGCTTGAGAACGACTGAAATAACCTAATCCTAAGTCAATTCGTATTCTAACCCAAACCATAACTTCATAACTTGTTAACTTGGGGAGGGGGGCGCTTTTGGCTTCCGCCGATTTCGCGTAAAACCATAAACATTAAGAGAAAGAACTTTTATATTTCTCTCACTCTGCAATAATGACTCTAATTTGATAGCTTATGTCATGTAAAGGCTGGGGTGCTTTTGCCAAGAAATTAAGTCTTAAATGTTGAATATAATAATACAGATGATTAATAAAGCGTGTATTCTTATAAAGTTATTTGCGCTTACAACATTTTATTTATACAGATAAGAAAATAAACAAGAAAATTCTTCAAACAAATTGTTTACACAAACGGAAAATTAAGACAATACAACAAAGCACATGCAAAAACTGACAACCTTTTTTTTTAATGCAGGCATTTACAAAGGAAAAACATAAATATATGTACAAATACAATTTCAATTTATTTTTTCAAACGACAGTGCCATTCCTGCTTGATGAAAAATATCTTGATTTTTTGGACATCATTGGTCTCGGTTCGTAAGATAGCAAGCACACAAACTGCTGAAAGTGCGTGCCTGACGATAAGCATCATTTTAAAAATTCATCTGGATGGGGTTATGGGATAACGCCTGTTTTAAGATTCGTACGAAAAATAATTTCGCGGACCCATAACTGATACTATGTGCCTTGAGTCTGGGTTAAGTGCTCACTATACATAGATTAGTAATGACAGCTGTGTGTGTGTGTGTGTGTGTGTGTGTGTGTGTGAGAGAGAGAGAGAGAGAGAGAGAGAGGGGGGGTCGATTTCAGGTCACCATTTGTTAGCCTTGTTTGGTGCAACCCGTTAGCCGAGTCTCTTGCTCCGAAATGAGGTACACGGATCGGTTAGCCGTTTCAGAGAATTACTGATTTACTAATTGAGCGATTTTGAATGACAGTAGCTTTTAGCAAACACTCTTTTAAAGAATGAATATACACACCGATACGTGCTGCCCCGAGAAGATAAGAAGTCGTAAATTATTTGTCTATTTAATCGAGGTAACAATCTCGTCTGACTGGCCTGCCGCAGTATATTACTTCAGTCAACTAAATTATTTGAGAATATGCAATCTTATCAAACTTGTAACAATAAGTTTATAATGTCAGCGCTTCTTGACATGATGCAATTGTATTTAACTAAAAGAAGAAAAATAGAATTTAAACAAATATAAATGGTAAATTTATATAGTATCAATATTCTATACCTTCAGCAATTTTTTAAAACTATTTGTAAAATCATCTACTTTCGATTTCGACATTCATCTGGGTTGACCGAGTCGTTGAAATTATCTGCATGTTGGGGTCATCCATGGCTGTAGATTTTCTACTCATGAAATAGTTCGGAACAATAAGAGTTAGATATCATACTATTGACATCATTTCAGTTTCATTAGTTAGCTTATTGATTTTTGTAAATGAAGTAAAGTAGATTCGAATGTATCTCTCTTGTCTACAGCCACTCAAAAACGGCGTAAGATCTCTTTATAGTTTGAATCTGCAAATGGTTTAGTTGGTTTTTAGCGTCATATCCGTTACTTTACATCGTTGCACCGAGACGTCGGTTCTGCACTGTGTAATGAACTTTAATTCAGTATTTGGCAACCTTTATTTTAAGCTGTTGCCTTTATTCTTTATATACATTTTGAAGTTAAAATTTTAAAGGTGAGAATATATGAAACATGACATCTCTATGATAGCATTTATAGAGAATTTTTGTCATAGTAGTTGTGGTGATTAAATATTAAAACTATTGTTTTCTAATAGTATAGCACATCAGTAGTGTAATACCGATACATGTTATAACTCAAACACATTTATTATTTAGTTATACAGCAGTGTACTTTAATTTAGAAAAATGAAATAAAAGTTATTATTTTATTCGGCTTTTTAAAAGTTGGGCGTTGATTTATGTTTCCAAACTTAGATTAAAAATTATATATGACATTGAAATGTGACTGTGACTGTGAGCGAAAGCTCAAGAAAACAGTATTTTATATTTATACAAATATTATTTTACAATTTCAAAATTTCATTTAAAAAATCTGTGTCAAGTAATATCACTTACAGTTATATGTACTATGAGTAATGGTAAGAAAATTAAAGTTTAATATTAATTAAACAGGAAAGATTAATTGATTGCTATAGCCATTGAAGTCGTTTTGCTACAGACTGTTATGAGATATTAATACATTTTCAGAGGCTAATGAAGAATGAAATGAAATAGTGGAAGAGGATAAATCCTAATTTGTGTTATAAGTGATTTGTTCAGGATAATATATTGCTTTGGAGAGATTTAAAACTTATTATTTTTTTAAAGCAAGGAAAAACTCAGATTACTGAAATAGTGAAAAGGATGGTATTCTTAAAATTACAATTTATTAAAAATTCGCAGACATCCACATGATTTCACTTCATTTAGGTGGTATAGATTGTTGATTCATATGCCACAACTTTTTATGATTTTTTTTTATTTTTTAAAACCATCTTCAGCTTGATTAATCTGTTTGAAGACCTAACAAGGCACTTATTTGCTTTATAATTCATTAGCTTCTGATAGTATACTCTTTCATATGATTTTAAACTGATCAGTCAATGGTGCAATTTTTTCCTTTTTCTTTCTTTAGAATCTTTTATGAAAACTTTCTATGAAAGCAACATGTCAGCTTTAGATATAATTGGTCCAGCAAAAATCAACTTATATAGGTGTGGGACATGTGGCAAAGATTATTTCTCCCTGGCAGAATGTGTTTCTCATATGAAATCACATAATGCAGTAAATACTTTTCTAGATAGACCAATCTCCAGCAACCATGGTGGTGATGCTTTAAATGCATTTTCACATCCAGTCAACAATAGTAATGCTGGAAGTTTACAAAGCATATTACCTTCTACTGAAAAGACAATATTGCAGCAGACATCCTTAGATGAAAATATTTCACCAGTGGCTGCACAGAATGACTTTTTTCAGATCACTTCCACACCACACCCAAGTAATCAAAAGTCAAAGAAAAATGCCAACACAAGAAGACGAAAAGTACAAATTAAAAATCAGGTTGATACAAATGCACCAGAAGTCAAATGGTTACCATGTAAGCATTGCTTTGCTGCATTCATGTCTGAAATAGATTTACAAAAACATCTGCAGAAGGACCACATTGAATCAGATGATCTTAAAGATAATTCCAATGCTGCTGATGGTGGTTCAGCTGATATTGAAACTCAAACTCCCAGCAGCCTTCCAGATACAGAAAATAATGCTAGTCAATCAGAAGGAAGCAACGAGTCTTCAACAACTGCAGAAAAACGTCAACATTCCTGCCCTGATTGTCCCGCTCGATTTAGCCACCTGAGCAGCCTTTCTCTACATAAGCGGAAGCACTCTGGCCACGAACCATATGTGTAAGTAAAATATACATGCAAATGTTATTTCAAAAGGGTCAAAACAATTTATGGATATAATGTCAGCGTTTGGTTGTAATTCCAGTCAAATAAAGAATTTGTGTTCTATGTATAGGAATACACATACAATAAACAATTCAAACATAAGAATTTCTGGTAATAATGTGTTTGTATATATGCACTTTTTAAAAAGTATGCTAATACTGTAATAGAAATACATTTTAACAGTAAAAACTGACAAATATAAGTGACAGTTGTATATGTAATTATATTAATAAATATAGCATTTAGCAGGACAGCACCAATTTTTACCAGGCAGTTAGAAAACAGATTTACCTTTCACTTTCAGAATAAGAGAGTTACCTGTCTGTAAATTGGGCTTTTAATGGTTGGTTTAAACGCCACCTCAGAAATTCTCCCTCCCACACCCACCCACTTACACACTTATTTAGGAGAAAAAGGAGAAATTTTTTTTTTTTATCATATCATACAACGAAAGACAAGACAGTAGTTTTACCTATTTGATGGACAGATTAGTTAAATTTGTATCTGTCACAGGAAGTTGCATTTGTTATGTCCAGTATAGAAATACTTATATTGTAAATGTTTCTTTTAAAAAAAATAAGGTGTGATGATTGTGGAAAACGTTTCTGGGATCCAAGCAACTTGCGTGTCCATGTACGGATCCACACCAATGAACGACCTTTTAAATGTGACATATGTGGGTTTGGATTCAATCAGGCCAATGATCTCAAGACTCATCGCAGAAAGCATACTGGAGAAGCACCCTTCCATTGCCCAGAGGATGAATGTAATGCTTCATTCCGTGATGCCTCTCATTACCGGCGCCACATGAAGAAACATGCTGGCATCAAGGTAAGATAAAGTTAGAGAGAAAAAATCATGTCACTTGTTCATCTGAAATCATGATATATTGAAAATTATTTTAATGTCATTAACATTGAATATCATGCAGTTTGAAACTGGAATATAATATGTCTAAAGTATTTTTAATTAGTATTGAATAAACATGAACAGAGTTTAGGCAGTGTGTCCTTAGTTAAAAAGGACCAAAATTAATCATATAATACTCTTCTTCTTTTATTATTTAATTTCCTGCTGGGAGCAGTCATAGGTAAGTAGTCTGAGAGATCCTCATTAAATCTTTGACTCTGGTAATTACCCACTCATTAACTGCTATAAAGGCTAAATTAATTTGGTTGTCATTTATTTGCTTACCCATCTCTGATGTTTTAAAGGATCTAATTATGTGCCTTATTTAATTTTTAGTACCATCTAAATTCACTATTCTTAAAGTTAACAGATATAACAAAGATTTAAATTATGAGTGAATTCAAATAAAAATTCAGTATTGTTTTAGCTGTAAATACAGATATAATTAAACACGCTTAGCAATGACTGAAATGTGTAAATACATATTATGACTGAGATGTGTATACATAACAATAACATGAACACGCTTAACAATGACTGAAATATTATTTATAGCAAAATGCACAACATTTCAGACACACTCACTCAAACCTTCAGTATCTATAAACATACACATAGTACTTTTAGTAGCATTTAGTTTCTAATTTCTATAGAAGAAAAATAATGAATGTTCACATGATGTAATTTCAAGCTGTTTTATAATGCTAGAGCATTTCTACTGCTGCCTAATATGTAAATGTCAGTTTTCAGTATCCTTGTTGAGTCAGCTCTTCATTCTCAGGTTAGATCTACAATCTAAGGAGAAATCTATACAAAGGATATAATATTTAGTATTATTTGCTTCACTCTCAACTGCACACATTAAATACATTAATCAGAGTATTAATTCAGAGCTTCACACTTATTCAGATAGTTTATAATAAAATTATTTCTTTCAGCCCCACATCAAGTGTGACCAGTGTGACCTCATGTTCTTCCACCAGTCTGGATTATTGCGCCACCGACGCAAACACACGGGTGAAAAAGATTATGTCTGCTCGGTTTGCAAGGCAGCTTTTGCTAGAGCAGACACACTAAAACTTCACAAGCGCACGCACACAGGGGAAAAGCCCTATCAGTGTGGTGAGTGTGGAAAACGCTTTGCTGACCGCAGCCAGTGTCGTCGACATCTAAAAAAGAAACACGAGAATAGCAGGGCTGGAATAATCACTCGTGATCTAAAAATTAAACAGGAACCTATTGATTCTGCTCCAAGTCCCTCAATTCCTTCCATTTCCATTAAAAAACCTGATTTAACTGTAGAAAAGAAATTCCATGTACCAACTTCTGGTTCTGGAGAATCTAATGGAGATGCCAGTGTTGAAATGTCTTGTGAATCAATTGAAATTGAGCTTCCTGACCCTAATCTTACAGAAGGAGTTGACACTGAGGAGATTGTTTATCAGTACGGGGATATGCTTATCACAATCTCTCGCTCCTCTACAACACCTGATGATGGGGAGAGGAAACCTGACAAGGATACCAAAACAGTAAAATGGCTTGCCTGCACTGAATGTGGGGCTGTGTTCTCGACAGATCAAGAATTGCAGGCACATTCTGGAAGACACCATGAAGAAAACAGTGGCAAGCTTAACAAATCCTCATCACCTATGCAATCTCAGTGTGAGAGTGACTCTCCACATCCTAGCTCCTCAGATGACAAGATGGCAGGTTCAGTAGACTGTAAAATGAAACGGAAGCCAAGGACTGGAGACAAGAAATGGGAATGTACAGAATGTAGTATGTCATTCTTTCACTTGGCAGAGCTAAAGCGCCACCAAACAAAGCATACTGGGGAGATGCCATACCAATGCCGGATCTGTGGAAAGCGAACCCGTGACCCAAGTAATCTTAAGCGTCATATCCGTACACACACAGGTAAAATTTGTGCACATTAGATTTACCTAATAATCTTCTCCTTTACTAAACGAGCAACCATTTCACAATTTTTTCTAATATGAATATGTTTGATTTAAATGATTTTAATAATTGCTCTTAACACCCAGTGCTCATGATGGCTTTTTAATTACTTATAATATATGTCCTGAAATGGCTCATTCTCTATGCAAGTGTACCACAAAAGGTGGGACCATTTGAAAAGTATTTTAAAAATAAAGCAATGAAATATATATTTATAGTCTATGTATTCAGAATTGATGTGAGATATACAGAAGCTAGTTGTGTGAAATATGTGTTTATTTATTTTGTAATTATTTGTAATAGTAATTCATTTTGAAATGAAAAATGGCACCTCTTTTTGTGACATTCGTACATATAGCCATTTTCTTTCATTTACATTGTTATAAATAATCCAACAAACTTACCATATAATGTTTTCTTAGAAGTGATAATACTTTGAAGCAACATTCATTTGGAAATGGTAAATTTTGTGAAGAAATATTTTTTTTAAATAAAAGGCACATCTTTTGTAATGCTTATTTTCCATATACTAGATATAGATCTAAAACTTTTATTCTTTTACCAAGCAATGACATGCCATACATATACATACATGCCTTGGGACATCCTGGTGATAGAAATATTCATATTCATTAGAAGTAATATTTCATTAATACTGTTTAGTGTTAAGGTCATACTGATTCTAATAGCAGTATTAAAAGGACTGTTCTTATAAATTATTATTTGTTCATTTAATTTTTTTTTTTTATTAAAGTATTTTCCCTTTGCAGGTGAGCGGCCCTACAAGTGTTCTTTTTGTATGAAAGCTTTTTCGCAGGCTGGGCACCTTTCTTCACATTTGCGTACTCACACTGGTGAACGACCATACCAGTGCAATCAGTGTAATGCCAAGTAAGATATTTTGAGGAAAATTATTATTGATGTCTTTTGATAGTGAATTAATTTCCTTCAGTGTAAAATAAGAAGATTGTTTTTAATTTAAAAGTAATGTTGAGTGTTTTAATTTTAAATTTAGTGGCACTATTTGATATGCAAAGCCACCAGAAGCCAGAAACAGGAATAAACTTTTGAATGACAAATGATACATGAAAAGAAGGATTAAAAATTTAATGAAGGCTCCCACATTGAAATTTTGTGTATAACTTATACCTAGTCTCTTGTATGTCTGCAGTTTGAGAAACTCATTTGTTAGAGCTGGAATAACTTGTTTTCAGCTAATCATTCATGTCCTTGTACTCAGAGCTGTTTATTTATATTTGGAATTAGACCTCAATTTTTAGTTAAGTAAATAATCAAGAGCCATTTGCGGCAGAGTAAATTTGCCTGTCCCTATTTCTAAACTTAATTATTTAAGTACTATGCGTTTATGATGTTTTTGTAAGTAGCAGAATTAAAATAACAACTCAAGCAAAGAATCAACTAGACTTGCTGATGCAATCCAAACCAGTTCCAAGCAGATGAGTAGTTTTTCTAACTAATAGTCTCATACTTGCTCATAATTTCATCCAATGGGGATAGACCAAAACTTACTTTGTTGAAAAAGTTCTATACACTTATAATTTTGATGTAACTCAAGTCTCTTCATAAAGGAAATTGTTAGCTTATGAAAGGAGTGTGCCTTTTTTCCTTTAATGCTTTGATGTTTTTGATTTTGTAACCTTATATCCGCTTAAGATTGAGGTGACTACTGTACTCTACCAGATCATGTTGGTGTGTATTCAGCTTTTGTTGTCAAACTTATCAGTAAACGTGTTGCTGTAAGTTGATTACTGAGAATTCTGTTTGAGAACCAATACTACAAAAATTGAAGTTTGAATTTGGTCTAAAAAATTCACAGTTTCTTGAACATTCCTTTTGGTGTGCTTGGATAGCACACATGAAGTTGTGGACTGTGTGCTTTGTGAACACATCAAAGATTCTGTAAACAGTTGTATAATATCATATAATATGCCTAGAACTCAAAAGGGGTATGTTGGACTGTCATCCAATGATAAAGAAAGTAATTTGTTGCAAACCATGTGATTGTGAACACGCACTAGTGACAGCTGCCATCATTAAAAACCTTTATGCATGTTTATAATTATCTCTCTAAAACTCCACTCTCATTCCTATGATGAAACCATATCTTGAACTTGATGATATATATATATATCTATTATATGTTAATCTGACTTCTGATGTCTATGCTTAAACTGATAAACTGAATGAGTGTCTAATGTTTAATCAGACATTGTTGTGATGGATGTAAATGTCAACACTCTTTTGATTATATTCATATGTTGTATATTTGATTTTTGATTTAATAAATTTCTTGTTAAATTTATTAGCCTTCTTGCACAAATAATAAACAAACCATATGTTAGAGTGACAGTGGATGGATGGGGGCTTTGTTAAATTAATTAAAGACGGATTTATAGTAAGAAGTTTTCACCTACGAAAATATTTTGTGACAGTAAAACGTCTATCTTAATATTGTGTAAAGAGTAGAGTTTTTTGACACCCTTCGCCAGGTGGGAGAATTATTAATAACTATAAACTAAGATTCTTGATCACTTGTAATTAGTTATGGATGATTAATAATAATCATAACCAGTAACAAAGGGGTGCATGTCACACCATTTTTCTTTTTTATTAAAATACAGCAGGGAAAGTTGTCAAAATTACAAACTACCAATTGAAAAAGGGAAAAGGTTAGGTTTTTAGTCCCTACAGGTGTGTTAACCAGGTATAATGACTCAGTGTTTGTGCACATGTACACATAAATATATGAACGGGGTAAATTTGCATATAAAAATAATTAATTTTATATGTGATAACAATACTTGACTATTTTAAAATGAAATGTACATTTTAATTGTCAATACATCACTTACTAGCACTCATGAAAGCAGCTACAACTAACCAGGTTGGGGTGGGAGTGTAGCACTGAAGGATTTTGATCAAAAGAAGGAGAATGGAGTGAGGAAATCTTTAGTAAATTTTAATATGTAAATGATTCAGTATAATGTTTTTGGTTTTTTTAGTGATCCTGAGAGAGCTTTGTTTTAATGTAATAGTTCAGTATAATGATTGATATTTCACAGTTTGTGATGAACTTTGTATTGATATAATAAATGGTTCAGTATAATAATTTATTTAGCAAAATTCACTTTATATTACTATAATAGTACAGTAGGACTATTGATTTTAAAAGAATGACCCAAGAATACATTTTGTATTGTTAGTTGTTATAATTTAATTGAAACATAGATGGGAACAAAGCTGGTCTTGCAGTTTATCATTAGACTTTATTCTTATCTAATAGATTGATGGTTCTGATAAATCATACATGGTATAAGCTCTGATGAAGAAAAAGTATATTATTTTTTATATGAACATAAAACAATGCACGATCATTACTTGGGAATGAATGGTCTGCTTGACTGTTTAGATGTGTGGGCCTTTCAAAATTATAAGCTGCCAAGTCATATCCAAATCAGACCTCATATGTCAACAAATGTACACATGATCGTGCATTAACATTTTTCAGATCTTAATATAACAGGATGAATGGATAGAGTTAATTAATTGACTTAATTTCTGATTTTAAATTATTTTAGGTTTGTTGAATCCAATCATCTACGTCACCACTTAAAGGTGCATGCTGGAATAAAGCCATACAAATGTGTACAGTGTGACTTAGCTTTCATTCGACCAGCAGAGCTCAAGCGCCATCTTCGAATCCATTCAGGGGTGCGGCCATTTAAGTGTACAATATGCACAGGTAAATTTGGTTCAGGAAAATTAAAATTTATTTACTTTGAACATTGAAAATAGTATTCCACATCTTGTTTTTGTGATCTTTTGTAATTTTTTCCACATTTTCTCAACATTTTCTCCTTTCCCTTACTGTAACATCAGCCTAATCTTAATATTAACCCTAATGCTGACCCTTTTTCATGAACATCAGCCAAACCTTCAATTTAACCTAATCCCGACTCTTTCATTAGCATCACTTTTTTATATTTTTTAACAAGTGTTTGTCTAAGGCAGGGTATCCCAACTGGGATTATGCAGAACCTAGGGGTTCCACGAGAATGTGATTGAAAAAAATAAACAT
Source organism: Sinotaia quadrata (assembly GCA_028829895.1). Lineage (NCBI taxonomy): Eukaryota > Metazoa > Mollusca > Gastropoda > Architaenioglossa > Viviparidae > Sinotaia > Sinotaia quadrata. The sequence continues at coordinate 101,319,705 of CM054179.1, read as the reverse complement.
CATAGATATAGTAATTTTTATGCAAGGGTTTGTCTAAGGCAGGGTATCCCAACTGGGATTCTGCAGAACCTAGGGGTTCCATGAGATTGTGATTGAAAAAAATAAACATCATAGATATAGTAATTTTTATGCAAGGGTTCCCTGAGAGCTGAAAATTATTCAAGGGTTCTCCAGTATAAAAAGTTGAGAAAGGGTGGTTTAAATTGTTTGCATCTAATAATAAATATTGGTAATAAACAAGCTTGACAGTATTGTCTTGCCTGCGATAATAAACAAAGCTTGTCTCACTCTCAGTCGGATCACCAACTAATGCTAGTTTTACATATCATTTTGCTGGTTATACCTTCATTTAAAAATAAAAACTGTGCAAGAATAATTTTAATAATTAAGGTCTTTAATTTGTTTTTGATTAAATTATAAATTGAAAAATTATTGTTTGTTTTCATCTATTAAAATAAAAGTGAATGCAAAGTATAATTGTTCCTTTACAGTTTAAACTGAAAACAGTATCTTGTTTTCAACTCTTGAAACTATTCTTAAATTAACTTTTTGTTATTTCTATGTTGTAGCCATGTTTTTGCGTCAGGATGCTCTGAAGACACATTTGAAAAAGCATAATGGTGAGTTTCCAGGCAAAAGTTAAGAGTTTATATATATTCTTGTTCATATTAAAGGAAATTCTTCTTAAATGAGATATTTAAGTTTGTATATGTAAAAAATGCAGAGTAAAGTTATAAACCACTGTGTTTCATGTGTTTCCATTACATTTGTCTTTTTTCAGTTTTTACTTTACTGACTATTTATCCCCTATTCTTTTTATGAGGGTTGACAAAACATGTTCACTCTACATTTTATTTCTTCTGACAAGAATTTTTCAGTGAGAAAAATAATTGAATTTTTGAAGTATTTGACCCCTGACTTACTTAGTTCTATTCTGCAAATATTCTGATAAGCCAGTCAAATCAAGCTTCAGATGGCAAGTTTTACATTCACTGATTCAGTAATTCAAATATTGAAAGTAGAAAAAACGCAACTGTTTCTCAATAACTTCACATACCAGTCCAAGTAAGAGTAAACATCCTAGCTACTACTTTTGTTCACATTTAGATGGACACATGAAGATTACAAGGCTTTCTAGCATTATATATAAAACTTTTCAATGCAGAGGACATAACTCTTCCTTAGAAATGAACCATCACACACACACACACACACACGTATAATGTGCATTATATATATATAACATGACATCCCCATCTCCCGATTTCCTCTTCTTTTTTACCAATCCAATTCCAGGCCTGATCCTTTTCTATACTGATAACTGATATTACATTCTCATTAATTTCAGTTTGGAATCTATTTAGGTGAACTTGTATATTTAATGCAGGTACATTTTTCTTTATTTCATGAGTTAAATAATTTCAGCAGTTATTCAGAATTTTTAGACAATTTTTATAAAAATAAACATCAAAACGCAAATTTCTTATATCATGACTGCGGTTTTATGATGATATGCTAAGCTGAGATGTGTAAACTCACATTTTTCTGATTCACAGATTGAAAGAGTTGTACATGTATTCAGTTTAACTATCATTCATCTATTACAAATACTTTCAAAGGAATTATGTTTTCAAATTTTAATATTTTCTTATCCAAAATGGACATAATCTGTCAAAATATCAGTAGTATGTATGGTCAGTATTGACAGTTATATTCCTGATAACTTGGCTGAAGTTGTTTTGCATTGTTGGCATAAAATAAGTTAAGCACTTTTGAGGAAATAGTGGATCAGTCTTTAAAAAGCTGATCAGGCCAGTTTTGCTTTCCATTTAGATTCTTCTTCTATGAGCATTTGAGTCAGTTGATTAAAACATTTTCAGCAGAAAATCTGTGTTTATTGATGGATTTAGTCTAAATGTTTTATTGATGACTTCATTTAAGACTATATGCTTTATTAATGGACTTAATTAAAATCTTATGTTTTCAATGATGGACTTCATTCAAAGTCTATTGTTTTCCAAGATGGATTTTATTTTTCAGAGATGGACTTTATTTAAGTTGATATGTTTGAAGAAATGGACTTCATTGAAGTCATTTTGTTGTATTCGTGGACAAATGTGTTTTATTAATGGACTTCATTAATGATGGATGTTTTTACTGATGGGCATCATTTAAGTCTAAATGTTTTCCTAGATGGATTTCATTAAAAAAAATAATTTATTTTAAGTGATGGTCTTCATTTAAATATATATATAGATAAATAGATTTCATTTATAAATTTAATTTAATGAAGACTTTTCATGGGTTTAAAAAAAAATAGTTTTGAAACATTTTTAACAGTACCTGTTTTTTCAGTTGATTGGTGTCATGAATTCTTTGCTTGTATGTCTCAAATTATCCTGTTTTTTTTCCAGATGAATGGAGTCATTATTCATTCTGTTTTATTTCTCACTTTAACCAATTTTAAAAACTGGTATGTGTTGTTGATTTTTTTATTTATGCCTCACATTATCCTTAATCCTTTGATTTATATCTCACATTATCCTTATTTCTTTGATTTTATATTTGTGCTTATTTGTATTATGGTTTCAGATCAGTCTCAACAGTCAGATGTTTTGAAGTTTCAGTGTGAAACCTGCCCCAAGGTGTTTAGTGATGCTAATAGCTTCCAAAAGCACTTGTACCGACATCAACGAAATAACAGTTTTATGTCGTCTAACATGCAAACTAGTGCTGCTGTCAGTGTCAGCAATGCTGGCCAAAGCATTTTATACAAGCCTATTGCAGAGAACACTGCTGTCAGTGTCAGTAATACTGAACAGAGCATTTCATACAAGCCTGTTGCAGAGAACACTGTGGCAGCAGATGCTCTTTGTGAACTGGCTGCAGGTCGACGAAATTCTGTTCCCAGTGAAATAACAGAGTTGTTGACTCTCGAGTCTGTTGGAAGTCATCTCTCGCAATCTATGGACTATTGTCAACAGACAGCCTCCTCAGGAAGTGGTGAAGGTTTTGTTGTCGAAAAAAGCATAGAAAATTCTCTTCTAATGGATCGTAGACTGGAGAATGTTTTAGTGAATCATTTTTCTGGCTCTGATGCAACAAATCAGCAGATTCAATCAAAGTTGAATATTGGTACAGATACTGTGTCCCTTGCTGGTGATTCTGACATAACACACTATGTCGAACAGATTGATGATGGGGAGACATACATATTATCTGCAGATGGAGCTTATCTCATACCTAAAAGACTGTGCAATTCTGGAGACAACTCGGCACCTTTCATCATTGTTGATTCCTCCGGTGAACCTTGCAACTCAGACTTTGTCCTTTTGAATGCTTCAGAGCAGCCCAACAGTAACTCAAATGCACAGTCCATTTCCCTTCCATCCACAGAAGTGTCTTCAATAGCAGAGACTTCAGTAATTTCAGATTCTCTGCCTGTCACCAGTATCTCTGCCATTCATTCTTCCATAGATCATCAGTATTTCCTGACTGTCAAAGACTCACATTCCACACAGACTGTTGGGTCCCATAATGTAATTATTGAGGAAAATCCTTCTGAACTATCTTTGAAGGACCAAGAAAGTCTTTCAGTTGAACAGATAGGGATGGAGGAAGCAAATGCTTTGGAGACCACAATGAAATCAATTTTGAGTGGCGAAGCTAGGTTAGAAAGTGTTGCCCCCCTTGGAATTCGATTGAGTGGTGACAGCAATCCTGCAGGAAAGGAAGATGGCACCATTGTCGTCAAACAGGAAATTACAGACACTGACATGCCTAATGAACATCTTGTTCCAGGTCCTTTACGAACTAGGTCAGGCCGAGAACGAAAAATTAAAATTAAGTTTTCACTTTAAAGTGGTGTTTGAATATAATTGTTTACAAATAATAAAACTGAGCAACTCCTTTGTACAAATTTAGTGCCTGTTCTAAGAAACAGCACAAATAATAGCCTTAATTTCCCCCACCTTCTTTTATATGATAAAAGCAACTTCTGTTATCCACTGAGTATGTTAAGTTTACTATTTGGATGTATTCTGAATGAATAGATATGTTAATTAAATTTATTTATGTGTAAAATTGTTCAGATTTAAAAATCTTTTTTTATCATGCAATTGTATCAATATTGTTGAATTGTTAGTGTTTACATTAAACAATTTGTTAATTGGCATGGAATGTTATATTGATGTTGACCTGCTTGATATTAAATTTTGAATTACTGGACACATTTGTATGGATATTTATGTATAGCATTTTCCATCATACCACATTACGTATAATGAGAAAAGAATTTTTGCTTTTGTCCACAAATCTGATGCAAAGTTTCACTGTTAGAATTAATTCAAAATGCATTTTTTTTTACTGCCTTGTGAAATGATTCATTGAATGAAAAGTTAATATTTATGCATAACTGTTAAGTTCTTTCTTTGAATTATTTTCTATGTTGACTTTGCAGCTATTGGGACCAAAAGTATCTTGAATGAAATATGTATTGTTGTTTTGTGGTGAAACGTGAATTTGGAGTATTAGATAACTGGAGATATAATTTCATTATCTTTCACATTACATAGAAATTTTTGTTTCTTCTTTTTCTTGTATGACTGACCAACACTAGTTCTTGTGTGAAAAGCATTATTATATAGTAAAGCCACTATTAGAACTACATCATAAAATTCATGTACCATCAAAAATACAGACTCACTTTGTCAAATTATATTTTTTACACTCAACAAGTTATATTCATCTAGAAAGAAATCTAAATCTGTTTTCAGACCGAATATTTGTATCATTAGCCCTAATCAAAAGGGTTTCTTTTTATATTTTTATCTTGCATTTACCTAAATTAGAGCAAAGTCAGATAACTGGGTTTATATGATGGTGGACAAAATCTATAATAGTATACTCCAGAAATTCTTTGTTAGAAAGTCTTGCAACTAGACAGGCTTACAGTAGCAGTAGGTGCAAACTCTCCATAATACAAATTTACAGAGCCAAAGACCTCCATGAAATCCTTAGTAAGAGATAATAGAACAAAAGTACATACCAAATTATTCTCCCACCCCCACCCACCCCATTGCAGTGTATGTTTCCCTTATTGCTTCAGTGAACTTACCTTCTCAGTCTGTGCAATTTCTACAAGATTAGAACCTTTCTTCCACTATTTTTTGTTGTATTGCTGTTGGTTCTGTCACTTCTTGTTCTTTTGTCTGTAACCAAGTCATAGTAAGGTTTCTATTTTCCTTGCTTTTGTTTAAGCTGACGCCCATGCAGTTTTCTTCAATTGATGACCAAGTGATGTCATGTCTCACTATCTTTGCAATGAATGTGGCAGTCAAAGAATATTCTCCTTATGTGCTCTTACAGGCTGATTGAATGAAAGGTGAAAGGCTGCATGAGTCAAAGGTTAAAGACTGCATGAGTCAAAGGTTAAAGACTGCACGAGTCAAAGGTTAAAGCTGCATGAATCAAAGTTGAAAGACTGCATTAAGTAAAAGGTAAAAGACTACGTGAGTTTGTGAGTACTGGTCCAGCTCTTAGGAAAATTATTATGTTAAAAGTTGAGCTATGCCTGTATCTAGTGCCAACAAGCATGGCAGTAAGTACAGTCATATCAACAGTCACATGACTGCCTTCAACCAGTAATTTACAAGCAGAAGCTACAGGGAAAAATGTGACTTTCTTCAAAATCATTTTCTAAGTCTAGTGGCAATTTCTCTCCCAAGTCTTCATCAGTGTGCAAGTCACCAAAGTTTCCTTCTGGCCTCATTCACTCAAGTACCTTTTCCTTGGGATCACCTAACATGGGTAAATTTTATTTTCTTTTCAATATCCCTCTTAGGGCATATCAAGATTGATTGTAGAATTTATGGTCACACTATTTCTTTCACCAGCCAAACAGCAAGCAATGTATCATTCATCAGTATCAAAATCTGCATCCACAGTGGCTCCACCCAGACTTGTATCTGTCACACATTGGCTTATGTAGCAGACACCACCCCTCTAAAAATTGACTACACGTAAACCTACCTTCTAGAAAGGCTTACACTTATCCCCGGGCTGGAAATGTACCTGAATGTTCCAGACAACTCAGACTAATCAATCAAAGCACAGCTCAGTTGCATGAACCAACATTCTTAAAACTCACCTGTAAATCATTAGTTGAATGCAGCTGACCTCTGAGACAATACATATTTTGGCTTCCAGCCTTTGTAAGTTATATCCATAGTATTAACTCTTATTGCCAATTAACAACACAGCAGGAAATCATCCTCTTTATATATTACTGCCAATGTTATGTGGTTTTGCTTATAACTATATCTCTTGACATTAACTATATTTTGCTTATGATATTTAAATGTATGATGACCATGCAAGTAAGAGTGTTCTATCAAGTATCAGAGAACACGAGGATAATTTCTTAGCCCATGTATATTTCGCTGGCAGATCAGCACTTTATCTGAGACGTACCTCAAAACAATGCCAGAACAGGACCACTTTATTTTAATGTTGACTTTGATAAGTATTGTACCACAAAGCAACTCCAGAGCAGAACAACCCATGTACCTTTGACATTTTGCTGGGAGATGGGGAAGATATTAATTCTCTACCACCCTGTATTCAACAGGAAATAGCATAAGACAGCATGTTTACATATAGCAAATAGTTCAACAGCTGCAATTAGTGTGTATGTGTATATATATATATATATATAAAGTTCATAATCACAACCATGTGCTGTCATAAGAGAATGTCAATTTTTGTTAGTTCTATGGTACTGCAGTAGTTACTTGGTTCGTTCACATGAGTGAACTATAAATGAGTTTTTAAGAGAACACTGAATGTTTTTGAGTGAACTCTAGAGTACTTTGGTGGAGACTGTCTTATACTTGAGTCTAGTTTGTGTAGTTGTGACTTTTAAATACATAACTGTAGATTGCCTGATGTGTAACCTAGATTCTCAGTGAATATCATTAGAAGACATTCATGTGGGTTCATTGAAGTGATCTTTGGCCCGTGGGTCATTCTACTTTGATGTTGCTTGTAGATCAGAGCTCATCAAACCAACATCCAAGATACAGTGCCGATTTGCCAGTAAAATGGGCTAAGAATTTGTCCTCATGTATTTTCTGACAGAACACTCTTATTACTTACATGGTCATCATACATTTAAATATAACAATATAAAATAAAGCTAATGTCAAGAGATAAACATGAATATAATGTTAGTTAGGTAAACAAAACCACGTACTTTTGGCAGTAATATATACAGAGAATGATTTCCTGCTGTGTTGATAACCAGCAATAATATTAGTAGTATGATTATACTTTGTTTACACTGAGAGCCAAAATATGTGTTGCCTCAATGGTCAGCTGCATTCAACTAATGATTTACAGGTGAGTTTATGGAACATTCTTTCAAGTGGCTGAGCTGCACTTTGATTGGTTAGTTTAGTGAGTTGTCTGGATAAGGGTCAGCCTTTCTAGAAGGTAGGTATACATGTCTTTTTTTTGAGGAGGGGTGGGGTTAAGGATCAGCCTTTCTAAAAGGTAGGTTTACATGCAGTCTATTTTTAGAGGAGGGGTGGATGAGGGCTGCATAAGCCATTATGTGACTCTGGGAGGTGGGGGGAGAAGTTCCATGTAGTTTATTTTACCAGTGCCCTATTCTAGAATGGAGAAAAATAGTTATCACAATGCCCACTGTCCCATAATAGAAATTATCAACACAGGAGTTGATTATGTTTGGATTACTTAAAGAAAAAACAAAGTGGCAGGCCCTTCACATTACTTCCTTTTAATGTGAAATATTGTATTAATGTGCAAATTCTTTTAGTTATAGTATTTTGTAAAAAAATTACAGACTTTGTGTATCAAGTTGCCAAAGAAGGTTTTTTTTTCCCTCCATTTATAACATCTCTACAGTGCTGCGGCACATCTCCTTCTGGTTAGTAATCTGTACTAGGCTTCACTGCAGCCATCTCCTTCAGGTTGGTCTTCTTAAGGCAGGGTTGCACAAACTTTTTAGGCCAGAGGGCCTAATTTCCAATTGATAGTGCATGGAGGGCCGCCACATGGATGGCTCAGGAGGAAAAAACAACACAAATAATGAAATAATGTGCTTTACATTCGTAATAATGGTAACATCCAAAAGTCTTCCGGGGACTGCATATCCTGTCTCAGGCCATATGCGGGTCGCGGTTTGTGCATCCCTGTCTTAAGGCATACAATTATTGTTGTCTAAACTATTTTTTCCGAACACAAACTGAATATGAGGAATTGTTTCCCCCAATAATATATGCACACAAGGAGAAATATTACATTTTTTTTCAAAATGCTTCTGTAATGTAAACATTTAGATCAAAGATGCAGAGAAGAAAAGAAAAAGATTTCTTCTAAAAGATCAATGGAAAGAAGACAAATTTAGAAATTAGAGTACTCAGAAAGATGATTTGCTTTTTACATCAATACATTCCAGCTATAGTGGTTTCAATTATCATGATTGCTGGTTATAAGAACCAACTGCTTTATAGAATCAAAATTCCAAGGATGGATTCAAAGTAAAATATTCTATAAATTTATTTTTAATTACAATTAATTTTCATTTATAAGAATTAAACAATTTGTTTCCTACCCTCATAATGAAAATTCAAGTGCCTCATATCAAGTTAAACCACAATGGTAAACTATTTATTCAGGAATGATACTTAAGTGATTGAAACATGATTGTTATACCTTTTTGAAGCACACAAATTATGAATTTTGGTAAGTTCTTGATTCGCTTAGTTCAATCATGAAACTGATGCTCTCCACTTCCTGTTTATATATCATTACAGGACTGGGTCCCTACATGTAGTGTAACATAATTGTGGTCATTTTCATTCATAAACTTAGTGCATTTTATGTTTATCAAAAAGTCTCCCATTTAATTGAAAGAAAGATGTATGTGTCTTTCAAAAAGCATGCAAAATACTCATATGTATTCAAAAACACACAGAGAAATAATTTAACTGTGCACTAATTACAAATTTAATTGAAATTATTAATATTTAATAATTTTCTTAGTTTTGAAGAAGCACTTTTACAATCTTTTACATTAAATAAGATCAGTATTCATAAAGCAACATATTTTTATGCAAAAAGCAATGTAGATTTTTGCTTATAGGAATCACCACTAAACAAACATCAACATATAATCACAATAAGCAGTCTTTATAAGATGATTATATTTACTGAACAATTTGGCTTGCACCAATATCTTTACTAGGTTTCATGGGGTTTTAAATATATATGTATTTCAAAATAAAGAAAATAAGTTACAACAGATAATATTTTATAGTTTAGTAAATGTCTTGACAAATGACTTGCATTCAACCAGTGATGCTCACAAATTTCAGTCGAGCGTCAGATTGTATTTTGGAATTAATGCGATGTCCCTGAATGGCAGATTGTATTTTTTAATGTTGTGTGATGTCACTGGATGGCTTGATAGTTGTTTGTGTGTGTGTGTGTATATATATATATATATATGTGCAAGTCAATTGGTGGCAGGTTGTATGTTTGGAATTCCAAATGTTCACACAGGTTGGCATATTTTATTTTGACTGGTTTGGATTGGTTGGCTGATTTTTAAAACAGGTTGATACAATGCATAAATAATGATTTAATTTGTTTGTTTGTGTGTAAGAATGCAGTGGTGGTCACTACTAAATTCTGTCATGATTTATGCATAGTTTTAAGGAGAGTTACTTTTCATAGTTTCTTTCAGTTGTTAAGAGTAACAAATTGCTTCGATCAATTAATATAGAAAAATGTTCTACTTATTCACTAATTAGTAATCACTAAAATCAAATTAGTAGAGAGAAAATAAATGTTGTGCATGGGATATATAAGTGAAATTCCTTGTATAACGCAGTTCTGTTTGATTAAAAGAAAGATAATAACTGTGATAGTGATAAGTATCTCACTAAATAGTACTTCATGCTTGATCCTGGAGGTGACTAGGACATATTTAAATTTGTAAGCTAATGAAATGAGAGTACATTAGCATTGAAGGTGACCATTTTTAATAACCTTTTCTGTAAAACTGAAAGAACCAAGATCTTATGAAGGTTGTGGTGGTGATAGGATAATTAAATGACTGGGTGGATGGTGTTCATATCGGATCCAAGAGGTGATTGAGACACTTTCAGCTTCATAAGAAAAGATATGAGAACAAGTTAACAACACTGAAGTGATAACAGATCAAAAGACTATGATTTGTTTCTGTTTGGAATAGTTTACTTTGATTATAATAAGATGCTCTGTATGTAAATAGATACATACTAAGTAAAATATGAGAATACTTTAATAAACTCAAGTATACATGAACACACACAAACACACACCTGCAAATAAATATATAGCAAAATATTTCTCTAAAAGAGCATATTCATGATTTTGTATCACCTAACATTCAAATTAATCATATCTTAATATTCTATTCATGATACCATATGTGGCTAGTTTTCTGGTGAAATCGGTTCAACCTGAAATGTGCTGATACCAAACCCACTTAATTGGTATACTAATATCAATCTAACAGCATCCCTCCTTGATGTAGTCTTATGATGAATCAGCCCTGTTTGAAGTACACTCTAGTCATGTAATGAAAACTAGTCCCATCTAATGTACACTCTAATCCTGTAATGAAAACTAGTCCCACCCAAAGTATATTCTAGTCCTACAAGGAAACTAGTCTGACTTGCTGCCCACTCTAGTTCTGTGATGAAAACCAGTACTTCTTGATGTACATTCTAGTCTTGTGATTATATTAGTACTATTATATGTACATCTGGATGTACTGGAACAAGTCCTACTAGATATACATTCTTGTCCTATGATGAAACTAGTCCTACTAAACATACATTCTTGTCCTCTGATGAAACTAACCCTACTAAACATACATTCTTGTCTTCTGATGAAACTAGTCCTACCAGACACATACCTGTCTGATGAAACTAGTCCTACTAAAAATACATTCTTGTCCTCTGATGAAACTAGTCCTACTAGACATACATTCCTGTCCTCTGATGAAACTAGTCCTACTAGACATACATTCCTGTCCTCTGATGAAACAGTCCTATCAGATGTACATTCTAGTCATGTGAGGAAGTCTTTACCAATTCTGTATGATGTGTATTTGTGTCATCTCTATCTGGTGTTTAAGAGATGCAAAACCAGATCTGGAGCCCAGCTCAAAGGGTTTACAAGCTCTTGGCACTTCAATGGACAAACTTTCTTGTGTTACAAAATATTTTAGGCAGTTCAGGTAATTTTTTACAGATGTTAATTTCATGAAGAAACTAAAAATCAGTTTTAAGGTCTTCTTGCTCTAACTATGCCATTCTCATCACAGCAACAGTTCTCGACCTTGTGGCAATGGAGAAAAGTACCATTCAATCTTTTCTTTAGTAACTCCTTCTAGTTTGTCTGGCTTCCATCTTGGGCTTTGGTCTTTGTCTATTAACACTTTGAATGTAAAGAAAATAAAACAAGAAAAATTGTAAATTTTGTACAAAGAAAACAATTTCTTTACAAATGTATTTTGAAGTTATAACATTTCTAGGAACACAATTATCACAGCATTCTGTATATCTGTATATGTAAAAAACAAGAGTTCACCAACAGGAAGAATTGAGAATGAAGAGAAACTTTTATGTCACTTTTCTGTCAGAATTACAATTAAGTTAGAAATGTTTTATTCACTCCCTTCATAAAACATATACATGCTCAAAAACTATGTGCCACTGGCATGAATAAATAAACAATTTATGGATGAAAATAGGTCACAAACAGGCCACAAGCATACTTAGCTAAATTATATTTAGTATTTTAATTTTAATGAAGTCTAATCAGAAAGATTGTAAGCATGTCCAAACAGTAACTTTTAACATGGAAACCGATCCTGAAACCATTCTTAAATTTGCTATGACACACAGTTCATTCCAAAGAATGATCTCATTCTTATAAGACTCTCATATCAACTAAATCATTTCAGGTCACTCTAGATGCCATACAATGATGAACTCTTTTTTTTTTTATGGCGTTTTGCTAAAGGCTGTACCTAACTTGCAAAACCTATGAGGTAGTTACTAATCTTGTGACGTAAATATAAAAGAAAGATGTCTTTTCACCTGCTCTGACACCTTCGTAGAAATCATTGTCTTCTATACACCTCTGTGATAAGCGATATTCGACTTGGAGTATATCTGCTAAGCTCAGCTTCTCACCCATCTTCAGTTGCTGGAGCGTCACCTTCATGGAGGTAGGCGACTAGAATGCAGTTCAAAGACAAGCATACACCATCAAGCAATGTTTCTATCATGCTAACATCCTAAGTCAGACAGACTAAATATTTTGTACAAAAAGACAGCTTAGAAACACGTCAAAATGTAAGACAAATGAACAACTGTATGACTGGTGTTTACCAGTTCATACACATTTGTTTACAGTTTGTACACACCATCATTTTTTGTTCAGTTTATGAAAGTTTAATGATTTGTAAGCAGACACCTTTTGGCAAGCTAATTTGGTTTCTGATGATTATTTATATTTTTATTTAGTCCATGAGAACAAAAATGGACAAGTGTGGTTAAAATAATCTTGCACATGTCTGTGCTTTAGCAGGACTACTATAATATCTCTCTTTGATAACAAAATATTCAACTTCAAAAATTATAAATTATATTGACAGAATTGCTACATTACCTTGCCTTGAAAAGAAAAGTCTTTTCAAATGTAAATACAATGGCAGGATTATTTTACAATTTTAATAGATTTAAATGTATTTTACAACGTTTTTTTCAAATAGTATGAATTACTTTGCAGGACTGATATATTAACTCTATTTGATAATAAAAAGCTAATCACCTTTACAAATATTATAAATTATCAATCTTGTGCTAATCTTGATTTTAAACATGATACTAATTTCTGTTTTGGATATTACACTGTAATCTGTACACAATTTCCATTTCAGAGCAGTAACTAATTTGAAATGTATAAAATCCAAATAAGTAGAATCCTAAGTTCTATACTTTTATAAAATGACTCTATTATAAGCTAATAGTAATAAAAATAAATTCAGTCAGTGAAAACTCACCATCTTTTGCAAAATATTTAACTGCTGTAGGGCCCATTCAGAGTTGTCTGTCTTGAGTCTTGAGAAAATCTCCTCCACAGTGTCAGCGCTAAAGATTTTGTTGATTTGTTGCATATGAGGTGCCAGAATAAAAGGCTTGTCTTTGTCCTGGGGGTTCTTTAAAGAAAGGGAAATGTCAAAAAAAAAAAAAGAAAAGAATACAAACAAATGGATATATTAATATTCTCTTTACTAAAAAGAATGCTGCAAGGAACCTGACATTCTTATTGCATTAAAACTATTTTGGTCCAGTACATTCCTTCTGGTAATAAGGAGAAATGTAGCATGCATGTATATTCTCTTTACTAAAAAGAATGCTGCAAGGAACCTGACATTCTTATTGCATTAAAACTATTTTGGTCCCGTACATTCCTTCTGGTAATAAGGAGAAATGTAGCATGCATGTATATTCTCTTTACTAAAAAGAATGCTGCAAGGAACCTGACATTCTTACTGCATTAAAACTATTTTGGTCCCGTACATTCCTTATTCTGGTAATAAGGAGAAATGTAGCATGTAAAGTGCATGCAGTCTTACATAATTTAATCATCTGAAGGGATGTGTTAGCCGTAACAATAAGCTATATCTATATGCCATCTTTTTGTTTACTAGAAAAATGCCATATTTATATTAGATGTTTCTTTTCTTAGCGGTAACAAAATCGATTGGACAGTGAAATCAGGGTAACTTTCAAGGATATAAGATTTAATATGTAAATGAAAACAGTAAGTCACAAGGTTAAGAGAATTTAAATAGGTGATTAATGTTCTGCCCATAGAGGAAATTAATTAAAAATTATTTGACATGACTTTTTATTTTGCTTTGTGAGATATGAATACGTTTTGATATGAACCCATGATGAAGCTTTTGGACAGAACTCACAGAAGTACAAATGATTTACTAAATTTTCTTTTGTATTGTGCAATTAATATTTTATATAATGTTTATTTATGAAATTGTATAACCTGCTATCATTGTCTCAGATTTGTATTCAGTCACTGTCAGAGATCTGATTTCTAAAAATTGATTATCTTTATAAAAAGAAGTAGATCTACTATTTTACATTAGTCAATATTCTCTGAATATACCTTGGTTGTTATTTCAGCCAAGGTCAGTGTTTCATATATATATATATGTTTTGAGTGGTGTTTGAAACATGACTTGGCGATTTCCCCACAAGTATACCTGTTAAAAATTAATTTAGAATAAATAAATAATCATCCTTGTTTAATCTTTTGCAGACATTGTTTTGCAAGTTTGTTTGAACAGCTATCAAACTCCAAATCACTTAGTACTTATATTGGCAAAAAGTGACTAGATGTTGGGCCTCTTGAATGATATCCTCGTCTTAACTCCAGGAATTTGAGAAGTTAGTTGGCAGGCAGGGAAAAGGGGAATGCTAATTTGTGGCCATGTTTTACTCACAGTATAATAATAATTTGAATTAGTGATGAATTCACTGTCTATTTCTCAGCACACTCAAAACTTGAGTTTGTGTCGTAAGAATGCCAAGTCTAGTGCAGTTACAAAGAGATCAACAACTATACACTATATTTCAACTTATAACTAATGTGCAGGTGACAGCTACAAAGTGACATGACAACCATACATTTCCACTTATTACTAGTGTGTGGGTGACAGTTACAACATATCTCTATGAATGTAATCTATTCTTAATTATATATACATGTAATAATATAACCCTTATCACTAGACTGTAAAATATCTCTATGAATGTAATCTATGCATAATTATTGTACAAAGTAACCCTTATCACTAGACTGTAAAATATCTCTATGATTGTAATCTATGCATAATTGTTGTACAAAGTAACCCTTATCACTAGACTGTAAAATATCTCTATGATTGTAATCTATGCATAATTATTGTACAAAGTAACCCTTATCAAAAGATTGTAAAATATCTCTATGATTGCAATCTATGCATAATTATTGTACAAAGTAACCCTTATCAAAAGATTGTAAAATATCTCTATGATTGTAATCTATGCATGATTATTGTACAAAGTAACCCTTATCAAAAGATTGTAAAATATCTCTATGATTGTAATCTATGCATTATTATTTACAAAGTAATCTTTATCACTACTGTGCAGGTGACAGTTACAATTGTATAATGCAACACTTATCATTAGTGTGCAGGCAGCTGTAATAAGAGGCCTCTAAGAAAGTAATCAATGCATAATTACTGTATAAAGTAATCCCTTTCACTAGTGTCTAGGTGACTGTAACAACAAACCTCTGTGATTGTAAAGTATGCATAATTTCTTCATGAAGTAATCCTTATCACTACTGTGTGTCTGACAATAATAGACCTCTATGACTGTAACCGATGCATAATTACCTCACTATTATGCAGAATACTAATACTTTAATGTATGCACAATTAAACTCCAAGATAATAATGCCAATGAAGATAAATAAACATTTCTGTATTCTATAAAACTGACCTTGCTGTGGAAAGTGTCCAGTACTTTTCCCACCTCCTGATTAGAAATAGTGGACAGCTTCATCAATGCCTGTTCCAGTTCTTTCAGCTGCAAATGTATAGAATGAGTAGATGTTGAACAGCTTGGCAAGAACATCATTCATTAGATATGACTTACGACTGATTTGCAAATAGTTCAAGGCATGACAATTCTATAACTGTCACCGCTGGAAGCAAAAATTCTGTAGAAAACACACACCTTTCAGTGTGGATTTTTAAAACTGTTCTGCCCACATTTCCACAGAATTTTTCGGGGATTTAATAATAATATATACTGCTTGCAATCAGAATGAAAGGAGAGAACTAAAACAATTTAGCAATGCTTTGAAAGGTTTTGCAGAGTTATCTCTCCTTCAGCATTCTCTCATTATATTATATTTGATGAACATTAAGTTACATTCAAAGAAGCAAAGTGTCAAAAAGTGAAAATTCTAAACAAGAATTTCTCAGAAACATAAGACTGTCTCTATTTATATTTTGAAAAAATAATTATGCACACAGTTAATATCACCTATATACACAAATAAACAGGGTCAAATGCCAAGAGAGTAAATTGTTTAATACTTTTAAAACTTTCAATATTACCTTCTCTGCTTGAACAAAGTGTGTGGCAATTCCTGCATGAAATACATCACGACCTTTCAAGCGGAATCCTGTCAATGCAAGGTAAATTCCCAGCTTACCCTGAAGACGAGGCAAGAAGTGCCCCCCACCCACATCTGGAAACAACCCTTGGGGAAAAAAAGAAATCATGGTCTAATATGATCACAGAGAACACAATTTACCAATTGAAGGAAATATTAAAAATGTAACTAATAATGTAAGACTCTCACAAGGACTGCACTTTCAAACTCTACAGCAAGTGTAAACAAACAAGAAGGAATAAGTTTACATTTTAGATATCAGGTTTCAATCTCTACCAGCAAGCATAAACAAAGAAGGGAGTTGACATTTTAAAAGTTTACATTTTAGATATCAGATTTCAATCTCTATCAGCAAGCATAAACAAAGAAGGGAGTTGACATTTTAAAAGTTTACATTTTAGATATCAGATTTCAATCTCTACCAGCAAGCATAAACAAAGAAGGGAATTGACATTTTAAAAGTTTACATTTTTAGATATCAGATTTCAATCTGCTGTGGCCATTACTGGCTTGGTATCAGTACTAACATTTGAGTGGATTTTTAAAAAAAATGGATTTATGAAACTAAATGCAAAACAAATGACTTGATTTGCTAAAAAATTACAGAACATTAAATTATATTCATAACAATATTAGAAAGTGATTATTTCATTATAAATTAGTAGCCTTTTATTGCCTCTGATGATATGATACATAAAATTGCTACAGGATACTTTTGTCTTGAAAAATTCTAATTTCTTTCTTAGATTTTTTTATGTCATCAAATTCTAATTATGAGTGAATACTTTTCAAAGTACTGACATCAACTGTCATCAAATTCTGATCTGAAATAATATTTTTCAAAATATGACATTTCTCTCTTCACTGCATTCTTACTCTCCTGCATAAACCAACATCATCCTTGTTATGATCATGAGCAATGTGGTAAAATAGTTCAATATATGAATTACATTATGAAGCATTAAATTGAATGCTTGATGATATCAGCTAAAAAGGGTATTATGGTGCCTCGATATTGTGCGCCTGGATATATTGTGGACCCACATAAAACATGGACAGCCTGTGGACCCCCTTCTTTTTTTTACCGTCGAGCCTTGTCAAATTACTTGTATCAAATCAACAGGCTCAATTGGCAAATATTTTGCTGATCATGCATAAACTTTATACAAATGTTCAGTACATTGTACATGTACTTGCCACTTCTTAAACACAGCTTAACAACGATCACAATTGTTCTGAAAAACTTCAAACACATCCTACCACTATCTAAAAAAAGTTAACAGATATTCTGGGGTTTAGACGGCTAGAAATTCAGGAAGTAGATCGCCTAAGAATTCTTCATAATCAACTTAGCTAAAAAGAAGGAATTAAACAAATGTCTATAATATCGTTTTTTAACAAATGAGTGAGTAAACTTTCATATCCTCATGCAAGAGACTGCATGTTTTATTAATGCTAAAAACTTATATACATGATTTTCTAATTTAGTCCAACATTTATGCTTAAATTACAATTCATGTGGTGAAGTAGTGAACTGTAAGTTGATAAATAGTAGCCACCATGTGACATGGGTTGTTCATACATGAACATATCTCTCATTATAATGCATCCTCATGTACAATGCAGTTGAAATTTAGGGATCTCAAGGACTGTGTTATACTGAGGCACCAGTATAGTAAAAAACAATTATAAGAAAACACATAACCAAAAGAGTGTTATAGAATTAACTATATATAAACTGAGAATTTTAAAATTTATACATTAATTTGATGGGACAGAAATTCAAAATCCAAAATGATACATTTCTCTTTATTTCAGTACCATCATGTTAAAAAAATATAAAAATACAGTTTGCCTAATTAAAAGGGATTAATATTATTGTATTTGTGATGCCAACTCCACTTAGTTATCAGTTATGATGATTATTATTATTTAATCATCCATAACTAATTACATGTGATGAGAATCTCAATTTATGTTATTAATAATTCCCTCAAAGACGCCAATCACCTCTCTCACTTGGAAGATATATGGGTGCTGTTAACATTTTCTCTCTTCTACAACATTTAAAGACAAACATTTACCGTCACACAATTTCTGTAGGTGGAAAACTTCTTAATAAAGGAAAAGATAATACTCTTTTAATTTATATTTAGCAAGCCCCCATCCACCCACTCTCTGTCCAACATATGTGTAAGAAGATCAATAAATTATTTAACAATAAATTTATTAAATCAACAATCAAATATATAACATATGAATATAATCAAAGAGTGTTGACATTTACATCACTTCACAACAATGTTCGATTAATGCTGGATAATCACTCGGTTTATCCTAGCATAGACATTAGCAGTCAATTAACATAAATATATAATCAAGTTCATAGATATCATCGCAGAAATGAGAGTAGAGTTTCAGAGAAATAATGTAAGTCAAATACACATAACCTTTTCAAAGAAGGTGGCTGTCACCAGCCCATATACACAATCAGGCAGTTTGCACTAAGTCATTGTCTTTCTTATTCAGGTGATGGTTTCTTAGGTGCCTTCTAGGTATGTTACACAGCTGTTCCAGAATCCTTGATGAGCTTACAAAGCACATTGTAGAGAATCAGCCTAAATTTCACAAGCACTCACAAGCACATCAGGAGGAAACTTTCTCAAATTTCTGTGTGTAGTACTCAGCACATCATGAGGAACATTCAAAATAATCTTCATGAATTCTCGAGATCAAACTCAAGCCACCAATTTTTGCTGTATTGGCTCTTGCATGGAATTCACAGGAATCAACTTACTGCAACATGTTTTACTAATAAGTTCACAACAATGTTGGATTCACACACCAACCTGACCTAGCAAGTACACTAGTCACCATAGCATTATGTGACAAAAGTAAAACAAAATGACCTGCTCCTCATAATTTAATGGATGCCTTTATGACCAGACTCGAGATAAAGAATCTTTCAGTCCATCCCCATTGAATGAGTTTGTTATAATAGTTGTGAGATTATTATATTAGTCAGAAAATCTACTCAACCATTTGGAACAAGCTTGGATTGCATTAGCAATTTTCTAACATATTCTCAACCCAAGTTGTTTATTCAAACTCTGACACTTACAGAAAAATACCATCATAAGGAATGCCCAAGATTAGGTCACTTTGACAATTTAACAATTTATATAACAATTAAGTTTAGAAATAGGGATAGAAAAATTTACTCCACCACAATAACATATATTGTAAAAGGTTAGTCAAAAAAAGCAAAATCATGTTTTTAAAAATACCTATGGCCGTTTCAGGCATGGCAAATACTGTCCGTTCTGTAGCCACCCGGAATTGTCCATGCACTGAGAGGCCCACACCCTGAAAATGACAAAAAAATAATTTAGTGAAATGTGAGCACACCCTCTAAATACAACAAATCTTACTTACACACTTTGTTATTTATAATGACAAAATATTTATGTCAATATATTCCATTTTTAATATAATACTTTAAAGGGGAACAAATTCTCATTTCCTTTGTTTAAATATAAAACCTAATAACTTATAACTAGGCTGGTTAACAGAGAAAATAAAAATCCTTTAATTATATTTGGTTAGTTACATCATATAGGAGACCAGGTTTTAATTAATATTTTCTATCATACAACCAGTTGAGTTTATAATAGCATAGCAATGTTGCTTATGTCATATATGATATTGAATCAAGATTTGTTAATTTAATGAATTAGTAATATTTATTTGAAATGTTTAAGAATTTAGCAGTTAGAATAAATAGGGCAGTTAAACTTAGTGCACTGAAGCTTTTGTGCCTCAGGTATTAGGTAGGATGTGAAAAGCATGTCACATGAAAAGCACGTGTGATGTAAAGGACAAATCTGATCAAGCCATAGCAACAGTTTAATGTTTAGTTGGTATACTGGTACACATTTTTCAACCAATTGGACAATGCTGTAACATTAGCCACCAGAGGGCACTAAAGTGAAAATTAATTATATGAAGTTTGTTGAGGACTGAAGACAACAGGAGACTGGAGAAAATGTTATGTGACGCCAGCACCATATTTTCTCTCCATCTTTGGACATCAATTAGATACTCATCTCTATTTGGTTCGAAAATCAAATGAGTATTTCAAAAAGAAAATGTAGTTTTATCTAAACAGGAGAGTTTCAAAGGCTGGAAGAGGACAGTAACATGACAGGAGATAGGTTTTCTTGTGTGACACTACATAGGCCACAGGGCTCATGAGAGGTAACTTTCTTTTTTTTTTTGTGACACCATGATAAATGCCCATCTATAGATGTGTTGGAAAATGAGGGTATTTTAATGCTTTGAAGTTGGCTGAAGAAGAGAATGTCCCACTTCCTTGGCAAGATCATTAATCCAATAATGACATTCTATGTGGACTGCCAAGTGCATCGAACTTCACTAGCTATTCCTATCTGGACTGATTACATTTACATGGTCTTTGGTAATACCAGGCTTGACAACACTTCACTGATGGCAGGGCAAGACATCAACTTGTCGCTGGTGTGGGTGGGCAGTTTGGGAAGCCTCACAACCCCAAATGACTAGTCCTTTCATGGGTAGTCATTTCGTTTTGGGGATCACATTGAGCGATGATCATCCTACACCAAAACAGGTTGTCATATGCAGGAAGAAGACTCTTAGGAGTATTAAAGAATATTTAAAGGGAGGTTACTACTGGTAAACTCTATTTTTCTTATATTTCCTTCATAAGGGAAGAGAGGGCCTAGTTCAGTCTTGTATGGTGTAAGTAACTTATACTCTCCTTTTACATAATCATCTGGTAAATATTATGAAAGAAACTACTTATTTAGAAAAATTCCTGTATTTCAAACTTACCCCTCCCATTGTAATGCCATTGATGACAGCAACATAGGGCTTTTTGTAGGTTCCTAGGCAAATTTATGTGACAATTTTTTTTAAATGCAGAAAATAAAGGACTGCAGACATGATATGTAGTATTGAAAAAGAAGCATGAAGCACTTTTAAAAATGTATAAATGTAAATAAAAGAAAAAGTTACAATAAGAAAGTTTTATCATTTATATATGAAAAAATATGTCAACAAAAGCAGATACATTAAAGTTATTTCATTTCTAAATGTATTCTGTTTAGACTAGCGGAACAAAATCCTATAATGAAATAAAATACCTTAGAATTAATTACAGAACACACACATCCCTTCAATCTGCTGTATGCACGATAATAAAACATTCTAAATTACGGCCAATTAATTTCATATATAAGACTACTTCTGTAGTCAAATCATCTGTATAATTAAATTACCATGATGGAAAAGTAATAAAGTAGTCACTGAAAATACTGACCTATCTTACAGTTCAATATGTATTCTTCTCGGAAGAAATCTTTAGGTAAATCACCCCCTATCTTTCCTGCTTCTGTGACAGCTGAAATGGAGGAAACAATTTAGAAATTTTAATAAAAAACATTTGGAAAAGTATATTTTTAACTGTTAACAGTGGGAAAAAATCCAGGTATTTTTTAATGTTAATTACATTTACAATTCAGAAACAGGGAACAGATACTTCAATGCAGAACATAAACAAAACATCTTATAACAATAGGTGTATCTACAACAATCTTCTATCTTGTACATCAAATTATAAAATTCATATGGGTCACCATGCCTCTAACGTCTCCACCAGCACAGAAGGCTTTATCTCCAGAACCTTTTATAAGAACCATAGAGACACCTGGATCAGTCTCCCATTCCTGAAAACATACAATAATGCTAGTGTGTTAACCAATAAGAATCTTGGAAGGAAGATATTTGGATAATATATCCTCTACAAGATATAATGACAGAAAAATATAAATACCAAGTTTTTATTAAAATATATAGAGATAAAGGATAATTAACTAAAAATATTGCTCAACATACCATTTTAATAATTAATGATTGTAACCTTTCCAACTAAAAAAAAAAAGACAAGTACAAGTAGGAAGAAATGAGAATATGTGAGGCTGTCAATATCAGCAAGATGCTGAATTTCAGTTTGGGAAATTGGGAGGAAGCTGTATATGCATGATAAGGATGATCTCGCCATACAAATGCATTCCCCATATAGTTCAAACAAACTAAATAGATGCAACCTTGGATTTTAACAGACTAGTTGAGAAAGTGTCTGCAAATGAAAATCCCTAAAATGAAAATTTTTTTCCAACACATATTAGTTGAACTGTAGTTAGTCAAGATAAATTGTATTTTAGTAATATATTAATTAAATTTTGTAAATACCAAATCAGCTATGCATGTGAACCTAGTTAACTCATTTAAAGCAAAGAGAGCCAGTAGTTGTTTACTAAATTATTTTGGTAAATATAAAAGAGCAAAAGCTGATCCATGCTGACAGTATGTTTCCTAACAGGATGTCTGGAGTAAGCTTACTTGGTGAACACAAATACACCTTATGATTTTAACTGCCTCAATGAAACTCAATCAAGAAAGACATTTGAAAACACAATGTTTTAAATCCTGCTTTTTGATTCACAAAGACATAGTCTTTGTTTCACAACCAACCCCACTCCTCTCCAAATGATAAAGACAATTTAAAATGGCAGTCTTAAGTTTCATCCCAAGGAGTCAAATGTGACCAACCCGCATCTTAGGATAGATTTGGCGAATCATGGACAAGTTTAGTGCATTCAGTGCCTTAGGTCTGTTGAGGATAATGATCCGCTTGTCTCTGAATGCCTCAAATATCACCTCATCATCAGCCTGACTGGAAAGCTGTGCCATTCTCTGAAGATAAAAAAAAAATGGTGAGATAATCATAGTTATTGAAAGCTTAAATGTGTTATAATTCTTTTTTAAGACCATACCAAAAGCAACACACACACACACACACACACACACACACATGTATACACATTTTATTTTTTGGATGGCAAAGCCCTCCTGTAGCTGTACACAATGCTTTGAAAAAACAAACCCCATCAAAACACTACATTTATTTAACTCAAATTATTTATAACTTTTAGTTGCTTTTTCTGCAGTTGTGTACTTGTTGCACCACTTCAAAAGTTTTAAATTATCTTAAAGAACTTTTACAATTGTTCAAGTAACTGGAAAAAATAATTTATTCCTGATAACATAAGGTTAGCAAATTTACTTTTTAAAAAAAACACTCATACATACAACATGCTTCAGAACTGTTTTAAGCCGCAGCAAAGACCTAAAAATAGAAAAAGAATTTTACATGATATGATTTTTACTAATGGTGCAGAATTGTTTCAATTATTTAATAAAAGCATGCATCAATACTGCCTTTGTAAATGTCCTTGAATAAAATTAAATACACTCAATCAAAAAATATGTTAATCAGTATGGTTGAGTCTTAATAGCTTTAAATAACTAGAACAGTAAAAGACAGTTTACAAACACATGAAATGGCAAATCTGTTGGATGTAGTTGCCAATGCTTGTGTATTTGTTCTGATTAATTGCAAAATAGATTAAAATGCAAGTAAGGTTCTCACAGACAGTAAAGATAATTATATTTTAGACATATTTGACTAAGACTTAAAGAGTCTGTTACAAATATAAAAGAAAAAATTAATACTAATATAATTAGCATAATAACAGTTTTTCCTCAGACTGGTGTTTGGATACAATTACAAATGTTATTTAAAAAATCCATTCTGTAGAAAAGTGTGCTTGACATTAAACAAGGCTAATTAAACTAGTAGCAACATTAATAGTTATATGTAGTATTTTAATGCAAAATAAATAAATATAAACCAACTGTAATGTGTCTTATTAAAAATATAAATGGAAGAACATACCTTGCAAACATTCTGCTAAGTACACAATACACTGAAAACTGGATAAAAATATTACATTGTAAAGTAAGTTTTAGATATATTACAATGGACACAGTCTATATAAACTAGTTTTTAATGTATTCAGAAGAAATGTATAATTATACATTCTTTACTATATAGGTGTATACAAAAATAACATACGAACATGAAAAATTACTGAAAAATTAGGTGAAATGTATTTTACTTTAAAATCCTTTTAATTTCCAACATACTATTACTACTATTGATAGTATATTTTTTAACAGCATTTCTTTTGGGGTTGTTTCTCAGAACAATTAAAAAGAAAGCTGCTTTAAAAAAATCAGAAACGCATCCCACAATCTCCATCTTTTTATAAATTTACATACTACAAAATAAATAATTACAAACTTTTGCATTATAAATTTAAATAAAACTAACAATCTATTTTCATATATTTAATTTGGGGCACAATGAATTATATTTTATTATATATAATATTATGATAATGCCTCTACAGAGCACATTCAAAAGAGGCAGCAGCTATGGTTAAACCAACCGACAAAAGCCCATCCCTCCCCTTATTCACAGGTTAAAATCTGAAAAAAGATTAGTATTACTATAAATGACATTAAAGTGGTTTTACACAATAACTTCATTTGCATGTACGCACAAGAAATTATATTTTTAAAATATAGGCTAGAGAGCAGATAAGAGTCCAGATGGTACGTCGTCTGCATGTGAAACCGTTCTGGTATATATTATTCTTGACTTTGCTTTGAAAAAAATAATATGTTAATTTATTTTATAAACATAAAAAGTAAATAAGATTTTTTCAGATTATTTTGATGATAAAATGAAACGGGGAGATATAAATAGTTGCGTTATTAATACTGCAGTGATAAACAAACTACTACTAGTTGTACTATCCTTTTTTCTAGAACTGTTAGTAGTGTACTACTGACCCGATAAGGGCAAGATTTTTCAATTAAGTCATACATATCATTGATTGGACAAAGTGTAAAAAATAAACTACTGTACAAATACTATTTTACTTTTAGCAGACACTTTTATATACCTATCAAAAGTTCTCAAATTCTTAGTGATATTCTACCTCGGTTCAATGTCGACCTACACTCTTTCGTTGAAAGAGGCAGAAAAGCTTATAAAGAGAGAAATCGTTTTTCAAAAACACATATACATAGGATATACATTGAAACAGGATTTTAAATGCACTCAAATACTATCTTTATTCCTGTTTTCTATACTCTTACTATTTCCTGGGGAAGAAAGCATATTTATTTTAAGTGTACTAATATCACGTGTGTTTAGCAGAATAATGAACTCGGGTCAGGGAGCTCTTGCTGATTCCAGTGCTAGGGATGACCATAAACCAGATAATTATTTCAAAAAGCAGATAATAATGCCGGCATGATAAGAATTGATGCGGCGGAGAAAGAAAGATAATTACTTTATTTTATTTGTCCATGAAATACTTTTGCTTTTTTAAACGCCCTTATTGTTTTCTCCTTTACTGTTGTCATGGTCTCTTTCGGGTCACGGTCAGGTTATTTCCGGTTAACTAGTTGACGCTTTGCGAAGATCATATCTATTGCTGCACCTTTAGTACATCAGGCTTTCCTGGACTCGCGATTAGGTCAGCATTGGCACAAATGGTCTTTTAGTGACGGAAAGTTATTTTTCCCCTCTCCCACTCCTAATCACTCCCTTCAAAGACCCGCGCAATTCCTCCGGATTTTGAGGGGAAAAAAATTACAACTTTTTGATCAGTAGCAACATAGCTGAAATTTCTTATAAAGGATTCTTTTATTCCATATTTTGTTTCATTTTCCGAAAATATCGGATGTTTGTGTACGATAATGGGATCTAGGTTTCTGATGGTACAATTTTATCACTTCCTTGTGGTCCTCGAGCTTGAACTACGATTACGAACTTAACAGTCGATTAATTTTATCTCGTGACGTAGTGCCATCGGCAGTGTGCATGAGTATTTGTAATTGTGTATGTGTACGCACTCACTCGCACGCACATTCTAAAACAGTAAGGAGAAAACATACTTTCGTTCTCTCTCTCAGTGTTTGTGATTTATCCGCCAGTCGGTATGTCTGTCTATCTATCTATTACAGTATGTAATGTTAAATTTATTACGTATCTGTCAAATAAAGTCACGTGATGACATGTCTTACAAAATTGGATAATAGTTTTAAAACTACCTATACCCCACACTTCTATATTTTTCAGTATTTTCAACGTTAATGGTTAGATTATGTTCATTAAAACAAAGTGTAAATTCCATTTTTCGTTTATATATATAATTTGAAGTTTCCATTATGATATAAAATTCAGTGATATATTTGGATTTTTTCTCAAAATAATTTGCTTAGATATTCTAAAGTTTCATCAGCATTGAAAAATTAACGACTACAACAACAGCAATAACAAGATAGAAAGGAATTAAGTTAAAAATGTCAATCAATGTCTGCGCTAGGCTGGTCTCCCAAGGGAATCTATCCAGACTTGAATAAAGCTTCTTACTTTATTTATTACTTCCCTTACATTACAATTTACCCAGCCTGATTTTCTCAAATTAATTCTGAGTGTTGGCTTATTTCAGCTTTCATCTCTAGATGTGCTGATACATCTCTTTCTTTGCATAAGCACACTCATTGACCTATTCACCTAGTTTAAATTAGGAAAGTGACCTCTTAATTTTAAATTCGTTCTCCTTACTAAGTGATTCTACGCTCAATCCTAATCCAATTATTAAAGTAATAACATATTTTAAGAAAATAAATGGCCGCAATTATAATAACCGTGGTGCTTCCTTCCTCATACTTCTCTCTCTCTCTCTCTCTCTCTCTCTCTCTCTCTCTCTCACGCGAGAACACAATAGAAATAACAGAATTAAACATATATATATATATGTTCTTTTGTGCTTGATTAATTAAAAGATTAGAAAGAAATATTAATAAATATAAACAAAACTATTAGAACTGTAAGTTAACTGCATTTTAAAATTTTAGTTTAGCCATAAATCTGACATGTCTAAATGACATTTTTAATTATTTTTTTTAAAAAGATAAATGAAACTTATTAAATAATATAAATGGACATACTCATTCTTTTTTGTAACATTTAAAATACAGCAACATAGTAATGAAGGGCTGGTCTAATAAATGATAGCTAATCTATTAAAATTTTTATCAATCCTACTTTACATTCTGATATTCATGTCTAATCATTCTTTTCTGAGGTCATCAGTTAGATGATAATTAATTAGTTGTAAATTAATTTTAGTATTAATTAGTTGTAAAGTGTCAACAAGACAAATTGGTTGACACAGTTAAGGGAAAGGTGTTTTGCAGGATCTCGATTCAGAATTTCAAATATCATGTCCAGGTGTATATATGCACAGGCCTACAGAATTTGAATAGTACACCTGACCTCACGAAGTACTGGAGAAACCTGTCTACTGTTTCTGGAAATATTTGCAAAAAAACCTTCAACTGTTGTGGAGGTATTTGAGAAACCCTTGAACTGTTTGGTTAGTATTTTAGAAACCTTCTACTGCTATGGAAGTATTTTAGAAACTCTTCTACTGTTGTTCTGGAAGTATTTGAGAAATCCTTCTACTGTTCTGGAAGTAGGTAAACTATAGTATTTTTCCACAGCCAGGCACCGTTATAATTTTTGTCGCTTTTGCTGCTACGAAGTAACAAAACCATACGCATACTCCTGCATAATTGCAGTGCTCATTACAGTTTCCCCCAATTTTTTTTTACCTGCGACCCAACATTTCGAAACGTATTTTCTGGCTACCCATCGTATGCCAGTTAAAAGAGGAATTTTTTAAAAGTAAAATTGAAAAAAAAAAAGAAATAGCGTAATACAAATACAACCGTGCATTTTTGGAGATACAGATGACATTTTCTCGATCATTCTGGTATAACTGTATCTTAGAGATAAATATATTTCTTATAATTATCCATTCTCCATAAAATCGTCTCGCATCTCTACGTCATACCACCCAACCCCCCCCCTCCCCATCCTGATTTGAGTAGAGACCTGAGGTTGGGAACCACTTCATTTCATTGATGTGATGAGGTCTACTAACTTCTTCTACTGCAGTAGAGCGACTGAGCCAGTAAGTTCTATACTCATCCAAAGTAGATTTTCTTCTATCGTGAATCAGAGTGACTGGGCCAGTCATTCTACTATCATTCGGTTTGACTTACTTCTCTCGTAGTTGAGTGACTGATCCATTTATTTACTTATTGGACTTACTTCTCTCGTAGTCGATGTATGATGATGAAATATGTATAACACGGCAGCACTGATGAGTGACAACCATGTTCATAGACACAGGAGTAAGCCACAAACCGCACAATGAGCCGACCCTGAAGAGTGAATCCACTAGCAAATAGGTGAATACCCAAATGCAATTTCCCCCCATTGAAAAATGCTGGAAATATCGCTGAAAAGCGAGAAAAATGTAGCCGGTTGAGTATATATATGAAATGTTCTATCCTAGCCCAACTCAACAGTCCCCAGCCCCATAGATACTGGTCGTTGCTGCTGTCAGGTGTTGCTCCATCCGAGCATCCAGATAGAGGTCGAAAGCCAATATTACAGATGACCAGGTAGTCGGAAAATAATTCTTGAGTATGTTGTCTCAGTCACACAAATGGCAACATTATTCAACAACTGGAATAAAATTTGTGTGTTGTCCAATATGAAGAAAAAATGTAGCAAAGTTCTTAGCACACTTGTAGAGAGCCTGCACACACATACACTGAAGTTAAAAATGGTGACAATGTTCTTTTATGTAACGAGTGAGTTTTCTAATGCTTCCATGGGCTTCCAGAAAACTTGCACGGTAAGAACAGAAATTTGGTGAAAATATTCCCTAACAAGGGGCGCATTTAAGCTAGGGTGCATTAACTTCTAATAACAAAATATAATCCCTATCTAAAAATTACAATGAAGAGCTAAAAAGGCTAAATACAATTTCTACCTATTCCTAACATAACAAACTATAATACAAATAAATTTAATTAAAATGCTAAATGCACATAAATAATCATGCACCACAAACTCACTGACAGTACATTGACACTCATTCACTCCAAATAATGATAACAAAAGAGCGAACACATCACGCGAGGTGACAAGGGGAGGAAAAATACCTTAAACAAATACATTTTCTTGATTAACACCCCCACCCCCTCTTGACCGTAACTTATTTTTCTCGTAGTCGAGTGACTGGGTCAGTCATTCTATTATCATTCAAAGTTTGACTTATTCTCTCGTAGTCGGGTGACTGATCCATTTATTAACTTATTGGACTTACTTCTCTCGTAGTCGAGTGACTGATCCATTTATTAACTTATTGGACTTACTTCTCTCGTAGTCGAGTAACCAGGTCAATGATTCTATTATTCCTCTTCTTTCATAGTTAAGTGGCTGAACCAGTAATTCTACCTTAGCGAGGCGACTTTAACCGAGATTTGATTTTGTTCAGTGGTCCAATGACTTGAGTCAATTACTTTTATAGTTATTTCTTGTTTGACTTTCATCCATCGCAGTGAAATGATGAATCACCTGCTTCTAGTCATTCCTGGATTGACTCTCTTCACTTGGCGTGAAATGACGAGCCATCAATTCTGTTGTCAGTTAGTGTTTGAATTTCGTCTATCCAGTTCTGTGTGAGTGAGCCAGTTACCTCAACACTCATCCGTGATTTGACTTACTTCTAATCCAGAGAAGTAGTGAATGAATTACTTCTTCAGTCGTGACATGATTTTTGACTCAATTCCCGATTTTTCGGAAAAAACTGCTTAGTTAGGGTGATGACCTCTTTCGACCTGTGTCGATTTCGCTGCCTGGCACAAGGTACATCTTTCGACCTGTGTCGATTTCGCTGCCTGGCACAAGGTGTACCGCTATTGTACACTTGTAGATTGAGGACATTGATGGCTGGGAATTAAGTTTGAAAAGTGGTGGTGAAGTTTGGCCGGTAGTTCTTCGCGTTCGCGTGAAAGAATTGTCTGGTCGGCCGAGGCCTGCAATAGCCCAGTCTTCCGTGAACGAGTATGGCAGTCCATTCCTGTCAGTATTGAGTAGACAAGAGTTAGATCCAAATATGGCTGTAATCGTAAACTGTTTAACAGTAATTTTAGCTGCGAATTCAAAGAATTAATTTACTTTGATGTTAACTGACATATTCTTCTCTTGCATAACCGGACAAGGTTTGTGAACAGGTTTGCAATCTTGTTTCTTCTGCGATGTTGTATTTCACTCTTGCTACAAACTCCTTCAGTCATTGCTATGGAGACGGAACAATATGCGACGCATCAAACCGTCGTCATGTCTATACACAGCGCATTGCCCCGTGAAATGCTTATTATTATATAAGCCCCACTTTCGCATTAATTAATACAATCGGAAACTTTGTAACCCACATAGGTCTACGAGATAAATAATTCAACCAAAAATAAAAAAAACACCGATCGTAGCATAGTTCGTTGATGCCCACAGGCGACAGATACAATTTAGGTGAGTGGATGGGGTGGGGTGGGGATTGGGGCCAAGCTCACCCTCCCAATTTTTTATTTCGCGTCTTTCACTAAATGCGGATTTACACATCAAAATAACTCATTGCATCTCGGGATCTTCAGTATTAGATTGAAACAACTCAACAACTTTTTTTTTTCCCCATTGCCTAAAATTGACGCAGGACAGAGACGTTATTGGATACCGTATATTACATGATGTCCATCACAGGAGCACCCAAGCGAGAGTGACGCCATATTGTTCGCACTGCCTCGTGAGCGGGAAGCCATACATAAGAGTTTGTTTTTGCATTTTTACACTGGATCCGCTCTTTCGGGATCCCGCACTCCACGCTGGTTTCAAACTTAACCGTGCGAGCGAAGCGGGCACTTTACCCGCTCCGCCAGAGGTCGCCTGTGCCACGATTGTCCTCAACATGTCATGCTCCATTCACTGGAGGCAACCGCTATTGAAGGGGAGCTAATTCAGTGCCGCGCACCACGGGAGACCACTTCCTGCGAGAGGAGAGCGACTGGTCCAAAGCGATACCCCAGGAGGGGCCGAAAGGACTTTCGGCGTTGAGAGATTTTCACAAAGAAGCTGCCACATTACTTCAATGGTTGACTTTTGTCGAAAAAGTTCATGTAACAGTGCGCCCTTTCACGGTGAATTTATTTCTGTGTACTGTTAGAGTGACAGACTATCATTTAAGAATAAAAATAATAATATACATACATTTTTTAACATCGTGCTACAGGTTTCTCTTTATTTATTTTCTCCCTCCGAAGAAAAATATTAACTCCCCCTGCACAGTGTCCACAAGTTTCAAATGGTGTAATACATGTCTCTTCATTAGCAAGCATTGTGACAATATAAGTCAAGTGTGTGTGCTTTTATACCATGTGTACATACACAAGGTAACTGAGTACTTCCTGCATTGGGGTGAAAGACTATCTATCTATCTATCTGTCTGTCTGCCTGTCTGTCTATCTATCTATCTATGTCCGTCCGTCTGCCGGTTTGCCTGTAATTTTATTAGCTCTGTAAGGTAATTACATAACGGATGATATATGAGACTGTTACAATAATACAATATAGGACGATATATTCTATATTTTCATACGATACACCTATCCTTTTGTCATAGTTATTCATTAGCCGATTAATATATATCTATATATTGTAATCACATCGTGAAAGAAAATAAGTGATGTGCGGGAAACGAGTTTTATTTTGTCTTTCCTTTTGCCGTTATAACTGTTGGGCATCATTATTATTACTATTATTATTATTTTCATAGGAACAGACTCGTCAGAAGTATTCTTTGGCCGCTCAAATAAATATGTCAGATCCGAGTGTCCAGACGGAAATGAGTCCACATGATAGACAACCCAGGCAGATTTTAATTACCCGCCCCTGTCGCAGCTTGCATGGAGAGAGATGTCAAGTGCGCGCGCACGCAGCCAGTATGAGTGCACGTGTAGCGCGCGCGAAGTTCCGGCATGCGGTGGCCTCCCGATGAACATTAAACTGGGCTCAAACGCTATCTTAAATATTGACCCACTTGACAACAACTGCAATTAACATTGTCCTGATGGTAGGTTTCCCTTTCGATAAACATCGACTAAATTATAATTATTACTTCCCCCCACCCCTATTCACATCAGTCGGGAACTCGCTCGGTATAAGATTGGCATGTTACAGCTCAGTCTGCCAAGCGCAGGGATTCTCAACCAGGAGAAAGATGTGGGACCACAGACTCAAACTGCATTATTATTTGGAAGGCACCTTTTGAGTCAGACAACCATTTGGAAAGCGGGGGATGATAAGTACATATGGTGCAAAGGATGCATGGGGCAAAGAAAAAAAAAAGGATGAGAACCACTGGCCTAGCTGTAACAGCAAAGTCGTTTTTTCTTTAATTTTAATCGGCGTTAAACATGGCCCACAGTCAATTCTAACAACAAAAATACACTATGTCGCCGTTGAACGATCGTGTGACCAGTTATGAGAGAAATGTAATAATTTTATGACATTATTACTCACATCCTTGTATATTGTACACATAAACTTCGGTACCGAAAAATAAAAATTCAAAATTATCTCCCCTTCCACGCCGATCTACTCTTGTGAACCTCTGAGACACTGCGACACCTGATTTCCTCTTTTGTGTTAATGTACCACAAATCCTCGATCTTCTTATCAATGTAAAGTTTTAATTTTCGAATCTCAATGTTCCACTTGGTGAAAAGATGATTGGCACCCAGGGTTGGGAGCGTGTTTAGTAAGTTTCTCATGTGAATTTATGCTCAAATAAGTGAAGTAAATTTTGTAAGCATTACATCGTGAGTGTGTGTGCGTGCGTGTGTGTGTGTGTGTATGTGTGTGTGTGTGTGTGTGTGTGTGTGTGTGTGTGTGTGTGTGTGTGTGTGTGTATGTTTGTGTGTGTGTAAAGCTTCGATACTGAGTCCACTTGTTATGGTTGGGACATCAGAATACAATGTTCATTTGGAGAGAGCACACTTAGCTAGTCTCATGAAGATCTACAACAACTCACTATGCTCTGGACAGTAGTGACGTCACGTTGCAGTTCTCTTCCAAGAATGACCAACTCAGCGTCAGATAGGTGCACCAGCCGTTGTCATCAGAGGCTCCGAAATCTGCAGTAGTTTAGGCCCAAAACCAGCTGTAATGAATAGCATTCCTCTATAGCAACCTATTAGCGTAAATAATAATTTGGGCTTTGTGGCAACAGTGAATTAAAATGTTTCAGTTTATTCTTTAGAGGCAGTCTAATATTAATGATATGTTACAAATTGGGTTGATTGTTTTAATTTGATGTGATGCTGCAATATAGTAGAGCTCTATATCTGTATACATTACGCTGGAAATCTATTATGTATGCCTTTATCTTGTGGACTGTTTATGTTCATTGAACTCCATGCTCTGAAAGGTACTGAAAACATTACAGATTAATACATTTAATGTCCTTTTTTCTTTTATTAATAAAAATGGTTGAATCTTCTGCATACATTTGTGATGACTGATGGAGAGTTGGCTGAAATGTTTGTATGTAAAATGAGAAAAGAGTTGTGCGAATGTTGGCGAATAGTAAAAGAAGGTTGGGTTAAAGTTGGGAATGTTGGGAAAAGGATGACTATTGTACATACATTGAAGTAAAATGTTGGGCCAACATTGGGGAACATTAAAATAAGGTTGGAAAAGGGTTGGCTGTTGTGTATACATTGAAACAAAATGGCAGGCCAACAGTGGCCAAGAGTTGTTAATTTTGGGTAATGTTGGATATGTTGGCAAATATACATTATGTGACACCTCTGGACACCCTTCACTCGTCACAGTTATTATTTATTAATTAATAATTATTAACTTGTAGCTAATTACAAGTCATTGAGAATATTAATGTTTAGTTATTAATAATTCTCCCACAGGACCAACTCTCTCTCACGTGGCGGATTGTAAGAGTGTCGTAAAACTCTACTCTTTACACAATAATAAGAATACCGTTTTATTATCACATGTTTCTGCAGTTGGAAACTTTTTACTAAAGGAGTAATAAAAATCAGTCTTTTATTTATATTTAACGAGCCCCCCCCCATCCAACCACTATTACTCAAACATAAAATTTTAATATATGTGCAAGAAGGGTTTATATTTAACAATTAATTTAATAAATCAACAAATATACAACATATGAATATAATAAAAAGAGCATTGACATATCAAGAAAACGAATTAGACAGGAAGGGTAGAAAACTTTATATTTGTTGAGAAAATCCAAGTTTATTCTTGAGAGGTTTTCAGTGACAAATATTGAAAAAATATATGAAGTAATCCATCCATCTATCTATTTATCTATCTATCTATCTATCTGTCTATCTATCTATCTATCTATCTATCTATCTATCTATCTATCTATCTATCTATCTATCTATCTATCTATCTATCTATCTATCTATCTATCTATCTATCTATCTATCTATCTATCTACCTACCTATCTACCTACCTACATAACTATCTATCTATCTATCTATCTATCTATCTATCTATCTATCTATCTATCTATCTATCTATCTATCTATCCATTCAACTATTATGTGAGCATGTACACAGGTGTACTGTCTTCACCTGTCTCGAGCAAAATATGTTTCTATGACTTTTCTTTTATATTAATATATTAAGTTTGGTTGTTTTTAAATCTCAGTGAAATCATATACAGTTTTTTTTATGTTTGTACACGTCAGAATGATATGCTTTGCTTGAAACAGTTTTAATTCAACTTCCAGAACATTGAAATATTTCTGTCTAACATTCTGTAAACATTTATTCTAAATTTAGGCTTTGCTTACCATTAGTCAGCTCCCCTTGTAGTTCGGGTGAGAATAGAAATGCAGGTGAATGTGTTCATATATTATTTATTTATTTTGTCATGATTGATAGACAATATTTACATTCTGAAAAATAATACTAGAACTTAACTACTACTGAGTGATTGAAATATCCGCACATTAAATAACATATCTGTAGTTGTAAATGATAAAATAATATTTTATCAGTCTAGAAAGTCTGAGTATAGATTTTATTTATTTTAATTTATTTCAAATGACACTTTTATTGGAACGAAAAGTAACTAAAACAATTGTTGTAATTTAAAAAAAAATACATAGAACTGTGAGTTTAATTAGGCATTACGTTCAATGAACTCAGTTTGCCAGGGCAACAGGCACACAGACAAACAAATGTTAACGAACATAAACACTATTTCCTACATGATACTTTAAGATTGTGTGCATCAATTGGTGCGAACCCCGGCTGTTATATATAACAAATACACACACACACACACACACACACACACACACACACACACACACACACACACACACACACATACACACACACACACACACACACACACACACACACACACACACACACACACACACACAACAAAATTAACAAAATAAACAGTACGAGTCAGTATCAGTCAATGATCCAGCAAACTAACAGCTGATGAATCTGCCGTTCAGTTAATTAATTAATCAATCGAACAGATATTTTGCCAACTAACCAACCAACTAACCAATTTAATCAATCAATCAATCAATCAATAAAATTAGTACCAAAGAAGATAAATACACGATTGAATGAATATTTGACCACGTCAGACAAATCAGAAACATTGCCAACCAGTCTTTCAATCCTGATCACAGTTTAGTCAAAGGAAGTTAATCAAATAAAGAACAGATAATAAAAAATATCTCCAATAAATCTCTGATAGCGGAAAGCAAACATATTGACTACCCGTCATTGGCCAATTCAAGCAAACCAAAACATCAAGATAACACATATCACATAATACCCCACCATCACCACCACCACCACCATCATCATCGCCGTCATCGTCATCATCATCACCACCACTATCATCATCATCGTGTTCTTCCTCCTCCTCCTCATATACCCCACCTTTTTCTACCCGAAAAGAGAAACAAGTTATAAAAAACAGCTGAGAGGAAATTTCATGACTACACTCTAACCCCTACGACGTCACACCCTAGCCAGGGTCTATCCTTCGTCACTCGATAGTTCACCTGGATGGCCAACCCGAGTCGAAAGAAGAAAGAGAAAAAAAGGCTCATACGAAGCGGAGCTGTTATCAAATTCTACAATCAGACAACTTTATATCTTTGTCGTTGGGTAGAAGAAAGGCCAGAGCGCAGTGATTGGTGTTCGTACCCGTACACCTGTCGACCTGATACCTCCTTGCTCTCAGCTTACCCGCCATGGAGTCTCCCGGTACGAGCTCAGGTAGTCTACGGGTAGTTTTGAATATCTAGATTGTGCGAACGGTCTTGAGGATATTATTATTTTTTTATTATCATCATCGTTGTCGTCGTCGTCACCATCAAAATTCTTTCTCAAGGTACGCGTTATTTGTACCAGGAGTCTGTGTGGTCCAGTGTTGGTGTTATTTCGAAATTTAATTATTTATTGATTTATTTACGGCGGATGTGGGCACTTACGAGAAATATTGCTGTCATCTGTGGGAAGGGTAGGTTGATGGATTCCTGATAGTCTGCCAGGGCAAAAGTAATGTTTCCTAGTGATCTGGTTCCTACTGGCATCACTTCTGCTTTTTTCGCTTCACAGACCCTGGATTTCTTTTTATGAGAACCAGTATCGCTCTCTGTTATTTATTTATTTGCTCTTTCCCATATTTGGTCCAGAAGCTCAAACAGTTTGTCTTGATACATATATACACAATGTATTATTAATTTGTGGTTTGTATACGACCTGATGGTAGCTGCTTGGCTTCACAAAGAATGATGATGATGATGATGATGATGATGATGATGATGATAACAAGTTATAATAAAATAATTAAAACTGATTGTATGATAATGTGGCTAAAATGAGTAATTCAAAACAAGTGATTTGTTCTTGGAAAGACCGGAAAGGGGTGCTCCATTACGTTTTCGGCATCACAGACAGTTGGATTTTGTTATAATCTTTCACTGCTACACTGTCCTTCATTGCGACGACCTATGGCTTCACAGCTTGAATCAACACGTAAGTCTAATATCTCGATCAGTTATCAGTTCACGTCATTACAACACATCTGGAAGAATGACGTCTTGGCACTTTGATCAAATATTACGTCACCACTCTAAGCAAAAGGCAGGAAATGTTATGTCACGACACTATGATCAAATATTGTCACAAAGTTAAGCAGGAAATATCACATCTCGGCACTACAATCAAATATTGCGTCACAGCGTTAAGCACACAGCAGGAAATGTCACATCGCGGCACTGTGATCAAATATTGCGTCACAGCATTAAGCACACAGCAGGAAATGTCACATCGCGGCACTACGATCAAACATTGCGTCACAGCGTTAAGCATACAGCAGGAAATGTCACATCGCGGCACTACGATCAAACATTGCGTCACAGCTGTTAACCATTGCCCGAACTAGTGCGTCTCAGAACTACGATCAGTTATATCGTGATTTTTATTTCAATCAAAATTTCAAACATGGTCGATACAATAAATTGGGATGGGGGAGTTTTAAGTTAAACAAATAGTAAAACTTTTCTATGTTAAGAGTATGTATTTCTCTGAATATTAATGTGTGTAATGTGTGTAGATGTTTGTGTGTGTGTGTGTGTGTGTGTGTGTGTGTGTGTGTGTGAGAGAGAGAGAGAGAGAGAGAGAGAGAGAGAGAGAGAGAGAGAGAGAGACCTTCACTGTGATTTCCTGCGTGCTCAGATTTGTAATTGAAAAATTCATTTGAAAGAAGTTGAATAATGTCAAGAAAAGAACTCTTTGACAAACACATGATCTTTAATGTTAATGCAGAAACGGAGGGGTGTCGAAGTAGGCACCAGAGAGTGGACACCTCAACTTTGTTTCACATTTAGACTTGAGATTCATGCGGCAACAGCTTAAGTGGTATCACTATCGTCTCGAAGTTTTGCGCGAGAGCCAGAGACTAATCCACTGCGAGGTATTAAATGTTGCTGTTTTGTTAGGGTTTGGCGTGTCGAGGGTAGCTAGGGTAATGTTGGTTGTGTTAGTGGGGGTGGGGATGGAGGGGATGAGGGTGGGCATCACCTGGATGCTTTTATAATGTAAATGACTTAAAGAATTTATTTTACTAAAAGAAACAAACGTATTTCAGAATTAATCAGAACAGCTGAAAGAAATTGGAGAAGATGAAATAAAATTTCAAAGAAATACAAACAAGGCATATTTAAATGTTTTCTTGCTGTGTTTTTTCTTAGCGTTCTTATTTGTGGTTAGAACCTAATCAGAAGTGTGTATAAATCAGTCGCTTAAATTTCATATTTCTGGATCGCACTATTGGAAGTCAGTTTCTAAAATTACATGCATACAAAAAATTCGCGGCATAAATCATGTCTGAATGTAAGCCGATCTGAAAATATTAGGGGTCTGATGCTGAGGGGATTAAAAGAAACGATACGTCATAAGCATTATTATTCAGTTATAGGCCTAGACCTCAGATGACACAACCAGATGAAAAGTCAGAAAAGACACATGAAGAAGATAACGACTGGTGACAAGTCGCTGCTTCAAGCGTCTTATTTTAGTTGCTCTTCGAATATCTAAAACGAAAAAAACCGTTCTTTATTGGCGAGGAGTTAAAAGCCTTGAATCTTGGATGCCGCTCGGGAAATGTTGGGTCCTCAAGCCGCTCAAAATCTACAGGCGATACCGCTTTCGGACAACACCATTCAGAGGAGAATTGTTGACGTGGTCACCGATATTGAAGAGCAAGTTGTAGAGGGGATAAAGAAATCAGGATGTTTTGTGATTCAGCTTGATGAATCAACTGAAGTGAGTGACCATGCTATTCTACTTTGCTTCGTGAGGTATAGTGAAGATGAATACTTTAAATTATAATCTCGGAACTCTGATTAGTTTTAGAATATTAAATACTATTAGAATGTGAAGATTTTTCTTCATCCTATGCTGATGATTCTACTCTCTATTTTGTACTGATTTCTAAAATGTATAATTGATTCCATTTATGTTACTGTGTACACTTTGTGACGTTTTGCTGGGAGATGGACAAGGTGTTAATTCTCCACCATCCTGGACCACCCGTAACCTTAGGCTAATCCCCAAAACACACCTTCTGGTAGACCCTACATGTTGAAAGATTAATGATAGATAATGTAGAATAGAAGAAGGATAGTTCTATAATCTAGAAGATAGCTCGGACCCCCCCCCCGATACATACAGCCAGAGTGTGACAGACTACAACATACAACATGTAAATATGTAAGTGAGTCACGCTAACAAGAGTGGTCTAAGTATCAACAATAATTGTATTCAACAAGAAATAACACAATACAGCATTGTTATATATAGCAAATAGCTCAACAGTTACAAATAGAGTCTATATATATTTAAGTATCATTTGTAAGAGAATGCTCATTTTGAGTTTTATGGCACTGTAGTAGTTATTTGGTTCGTTCGTATGAGCATACTATAAATGAGTTTAAAAAAGAATATTGAGTGAACTGTAGAGTACTTTGGTAGTTCGTCTACAACGTGACTGAAGCTGTGTGGTTGTGACTTTATAAATACATAACTTTTGGTACACATGACATGAAGTCCCAATGAATGTCATTAGCAAACACTCACGTGATCCATTGAACAGGTCAAGGCCGTGGATCATTCTGCTCTGGTGTTGCTTGCAGCTCACAGTACTTGTCAAACCAACATTCAAGATACAGTCTCAGATAAAGAAGTCTCAAACAAAGAGCCAATCTGCCAATAAAATACAAATAAATCAATCTCATATGTTCTCTGACAGAACACTCCTATTTACATGGTCATTATACACTTAAATATCATAAGCAAAATATAACAATATAAAATATAGTTAATGTCAAGAGATAAACATGAATATAATATTAGTTTAGGCAAACAAAACCACATACCTTCAGCAGTAATGTATATATATATATAGAGAGAGAGGATGATTTCCTTGTGTGTTGATAAATGGTTTTAAGGTTAGCAGTATGATTATTCTTTGTTAACACCGCAAGCCAAAATACAGGTTGTCTCAATAGTCAGCTGCATTTGACTAACTATTTACAGGTGAGTTTCTGGTAAATTTGTTCTTGCGGCTGAGCTGCACTTTGATTAGTTAGTTTATTGAGTTGTCTGGAACGTTCAGGTATGTTTCCAGCCTGGGGATAAGAGTCAGTCCTTCTAGAAGGTACGTTTACGTGTAGTCTATTTTTAGAGGAGGGGTGGGCG
This sequence comes from Sinotaia quadrata, assembly GCA_028829895.1. Lineage (NCBI taxonomy): Eukaryota > Metazoa > Mollusca > Gastropoda > Architaenioglossa > Viviparidae > Sinotaia > Sinotaia quadrata. Next base: position 101,279,146 of record CM054179.1, on the reverse strand, counting down.
TGAGCTATATAAGCCATTATATGACACACTTAAGAAAAAATTATTCACTCTATACGTTATTAAATTCTTGTCAAATTTTCTTTACATTTTGCCTGTCATTGCACTTAATTGGAAGAAATCTCAGGCATGTGAGTGGGGGCAATTGTGATGGAAGGAAGTCTGAAAATATTCAGATAGAATGCAGAATGTCTTGATGAAGGGGTATTATATCGGGTCAGAATTTACTCAGGATCAAAAGTATCAAGGTTAAAATGCTGAGTGGGGAAATTGCTGATAGGCCCTCAACTGTCGACGACGTGCATTTCCTTAATGATTTAGACCCTTTACAGCAGGGAAAAAATAATCTTCACATTAAAACCTATCTCACACATAGGCAGATATATAGATAGATGGACAGATAGATGGATAGACGGATGGATGGGTAGATAGATAGATAGGTAGTTTTTTTCTCAGCTTAAGATGCACCCCTTAATATTGAGGATTATATTATTTTTCAGCCATAATATACTACACTTCTTGATATGGACTGACCAACAATAAGATAGCCCCTCCACACTCCCTCCCTGACTAATGCTACTCGCCGTATTATAAATATGTACTTCAAGCTAACCTTGACCTGATATATGACCCCATTTGCACATCAAGGGACACTCACCCTCACAGGTTCTTTTTTGTGTCCAGCTTCTTAATCATTCTGTAATAGCCCCCACAAATGATGATGAAAATTGCTCTCTCCAAATATAACCAGGAAGTAATGGATGAACAATAGTAAAATATAAATTTATTTTAGCAATGTAATATAAATGTAATATAAATTTATCACACACACACACACACACACACACACACACACACACACACACACACACACACACACATCCACACACACATATGATGCTGAGTTGTATGATGAGTTAAGCAGACCAGTTGGTTAGAATATTCAACGATGAACTGTTGATGTGAATTGCCCGAGGGACTTCTCCGATAACTACTGATGAAAGATAAGTGGGCATCTGATAGACTCTGAGATCAGAAATTCGTGTTACGATCAATATAAACATTTAAAGACAGAATAGGTTGTCCTAATGACTTTTGTATTGAATTTATTGATGTATGGATTAACTATTTTGTTAAATTGTTAAATATTAAATTTTTATATTTATCTTATCATAATAACAAAGTTGACTAATTATTAGCAAGAGGAAGACCAAAGGGAGAATTGGGTTGGGGGCCGGAGTCAAATGTGAATGTTTTGTAAGCATAATTAGTCGTTATTAGGATAACGTGCCCAATTCACGCAATATTACACAGATTCATCTGTCACTATAGTTAATATCTAAACCGAGAAAATTAATTAAGGAGACTGAATGGTGAGTCTGGCAATCAGTCTGTTGACAGCTTAGTGTCACGTTAAAAAATTAACAATCTTTAATTCCTCATGCCGAGATGGGGTCTCTAAACAAACACTGGAATGTAACAATCATGGACAAAATATATTTTATAATGGTTTATGTCATCCTCTGTACTGAATCAAAGTATGAAATGTTACTGTACAGAAGATATTTAGCTAATTACACGTCGTTTAGATATCAACAGCAGCATTACGCACACACAGTTAATGTGTATCATACATATTCTCTCTTTCTCTCTCTCACACACGTGCATGCACACAATCAACATAATAAAGCAAGTAAAATGTGAATATCACTTATCGAGCAATGTGTATATAACATTTTAAAAAATGAGAAATAGATTAACAATCAAAAGAAAGCTATTCTAATTATATAAAGACAGGCTATGCTGTTTTACAAACCAGTGTCATTCTGTAAACATAATGGGAGTACTGATAAAGAAAGAAAGAAAGAAAGAAATTAAATGTTCAGCAAAGTATTTTAAAGTACAGCATTTTAAACAATCCTTAAGCACACCCATACACACACAAAACACGTATGCACACATGAACGTATTTACACACACACACACACACACACAAACACACACACACACACACACGAACGCACATCCACGTATGCATACAACCACACAAACCTAACACAAAATCATCAGTGAAAGTTAAAAAAGCAAGTAAGAGTGAATTTTTCTCTTTATTCTTTCACTGCTTTATTTACTTCAATGTGTTAATTGTTTTTAAAACACAAATACATGGCGAAATAAGCCAGCAAGGTTTCCGACAGTAAGCTTAGAGCAAATACCACAAAAGCGTATGGCAGACATTTTAACCGGATGATAAATAAGCGAGGTTAAAGAACAGTTCAGGGGCGATAACTGCAGGTAATTATGTCACTGTCTGAAACGTTTTCTTACAAGGAGACCAACACGATTTGGTGTCAAAGTACTGGAGCGCGCCACTACTAGGGGATATCTTGGACTCTTCTTAGGCTTTTTCCGGGTATCTATCCGATCACCACACGCGAATGGTGACTAATAGGTGTGTAATGTCCTCTCTTTTTTTCTCCTTTTCATCATGGACGACAGAGGTTTAAGCCTTGTGTAAAGGGATCCCTCTTTTTGTATGCTGTAGAATTCGTAACGAGACACCAATGGGGACTGACATTTATCGCTCTGGTCGTAACTCTTCTTCGTTTTATCCACCCGAAGAAGCATCCGGCCACTCCCGTCACATTCATCAATGATGATTTTTTTTTTAAAAAAAGGTCATATTGGTTGAGGGCATTAAGTGCTACCGCTATTCGTTCTCTGTTTTCCAGTTCCCCACCTCCCACCTTCACCCCACCTCCACTCACGTACACATTTTCTTCTTGGTGTGAATATATTTTGTTTATAACGTTACTTAGGTTTAGAGAGTACTTGAAATGTTCCGTTGAAATAAGAATCGTTTACAGTATATATATATATATATATATCACTCACACACACACACACACACACACACACACACACACACACACACAGACACTCACACACGCACATACATACACATTAAGCAACTTTAAGGAAAGAAAGCAAATGAATACATTTTATTGTATGTACGTTTATTTCTTCTTAATTTAACCTCTTCATTAGTTTGTATATAAGTTGCAGTGTTGCACACATTTAAATATAGTTTCCCATTACACAACCTAACGACTAAGTATGTGCACCGGATTGTTTTGTTAAAACTGAACTGAAACTATCCTCAGTTAATGCAAAATAGCCAAAATAAAGTAGTTCTTGCTGATGCTTCTCTAGCCCGCTTTATATCTAGGTATATTCTAGTTGCAAACAGCATATTTTACCCTGTTTGGTTAGTATTATATCCAGATATATTATGGTTGTCCGCAACATCTACTGCAAGTGGATAATTCAAAGACAACAGCATTCCACAACCTCACCGGCTGGCGTATTAAAAAGTAAATGCCTTCTTGAAGAAATCACGAAAATATCCTTTACTTTGAAAAATTAGATCATACCAAGTGACATATACAAGTGAAGTAAGCGTTACAGGACAAAGGTAATTTCTAAAAAAACCGAAGAAGAATTGTGCTATGATTGTTTTTCGGAGGCAGATATATTGAAGTGGAGGGTATTTGTATGCATGTTGTATTTTATATGCTGTGTGAATGCTGTAAGGATCTTTTATGTATAAAATTTGCTTATAATATTATGTGTGTGAATGTGTGTGAATGTGTGTTAATGTGTGTGAATGTTTGTTTGACATACTCTTAAACCTCTATTTCACAATCTTAACATTTCTTTCTACTTAGAGCACACATTTTACATATTACACCAATCCACATCGTCCCCCCAGACACACAACAAGCCTCAACTCCTCCACAAACAACAAAAAAACCCAACCCTAAACTAACAACTGGAAAATCAATAAGAAAAATCAACAATAAAATCAATAACTGGTGAAACGAAATAAAATCTATTTCATTAGCTATACATTTTTTTTTAAAGAGAAGACGAGGGGATAAGTCTTAAAATAAAATAATGAAATGCTGACTAAGTTATAACAACATAAAGAAAGAAGAAGAAAAGAAAAAAGTAAAAAATTACATCAATGCTTAGTGAGATGTAACAGTTTTAAGAAAAATAAATAAATAAAAGAACACGAAGGATAGCGAGATATAGATTACTGCTGCACATACGGGAGGTAACTGGGTTCAGGTTTAGGAGCTTGTGTCCGCGAGGTATACAATTAAGCGCTTGAATCGCATTTAGGAGCTACGGAGTTATGTTCCCAGCACCGACCATATTATCCGGAGTTTTTTCTTCTTCCCCATACTAGTGCAATCTTTTCTGAACTCGAGATTGTGGGGTTGTGTCTCCGATTGTACAATAAGTTGAATTATAATAATTTCATATGAAGTGTAACTACAATATTCACATTATCACTATTATTGTCTGATCTCAATGATTCGTATTAGTGGACAATTTATGAACTGTCTGAATGGTGTCGCATTTTATTCTTATGCTGATACCAATCGGGGGTGGGTGGGTGGACATAGGACGACCCCAGGTTATTGCCATTCAACTAATTTAATTAACATCAAGTTAACTGAACAATCGACCCTAGCTTACATTATGGATGGGATTAGAAAAGAAAGACCCCAAATTTATTGTACGGTATCAATGTCTTTGATCCAAAAAAAACTAAAATGAAAACCAAAAACGAATAAAAGCGATGATAAATATATCCCCCCGCCGCCCTACCATTGATCTCCCCCCCCCCCAAAAAAAAAAAATAATAATAATAACGGCGGCATGGTGTAATTATCAGGGAACCAAGCAATAATGACCGACAACTCTTGTCTTCGCTTTCCAAACATTTTCTCCTATCGATAATAGAGCGTGCAGCCGCCTTGCACAAGAAAATCGCATTTGCTTCATAAAATCAGTTTACACTGCGCCATTCTGGGTCGGCAATGAAACAGTAATGATCGCTTTGCCCAGACCGGAAATAGGATCAAGCGTGGATGCGCATGTCTTTAGGCGTTCACACGCGCACGACAGAAGTGCAAATGCGTGCACGTGCAGTCCAGGCGCCGGCCTCGTAAGGCAGCAATTGTCACTTCATCAGCATGGAGGCTGGAGGCAGTGCTACGGACGGCTCATAATAGAACTTGGGATGGAGTAACTGGACGTTCTGCGAGGCTGTTTTGGGCCCATGTTTGGGTGAAGTGGAGGGTGGATACAGAGGGGTAAGAGAATGGAGCAAAGGATTCGATGACAGTTCTGACACAATGAATAAATCATTCTTAGTGCGTTCGTGTGCGTGTGTATATATATTGCACATGTGTTTTAGAACGTGTTATTGTTGGAAGGTGTACGTGTGCATGCGCGTGTTTGAATTTGTAAATGTGTGTGTGTATATATATAATGTGTGTGTGTATATATAATGTGTGTGTGTGTATAGGCCTATATATAATGTGTGTGCGTATATATAATGTGTGTGTGTAAATGTGTGTGTGTGTGTGTGTATAATGTGTGTGTGTATATATAATGTGTGTGCGTATACATATATAATGTGTATGTAAATGTGTGTGTGTGTGTGTGTGTGTGTGTGTGTGTGTGTGTGTGTGCATATGTACAGCAAGTTTTTTCTTATTAGAACATTTATTGTTAACCAATGTGCACAGCTTACAATTTCGTGCACATGTAAGGCTGACCCACGGACTATCTCAGAAACGTTGTCCAGAGCGATCCTATGAGGCATCTTTTATCAGCAAAATCCATATTTATTATTTAGCAGAAAAGTACCCCAAACGTGTAATCGGCTACAGACACTGCTACTATATACACGTGGGGAGGGGGGGGGGGCAATCTATCAATATCACTGAAGCTGTGAAGCCAAGCTGCTGTCTTATTCCACTCTTCATAGTATTTACGTTGTCAGTAAAGCAATACAGCAGTACAGTAATACAGCAATAGAACAGTACAGCAATACAGCAGTACACTAATACAGCAGTACAGTAATACAGCAGTACAGTAATACAGCAATAGAGCAATACAGCAGTACAACAATACAGCAATAGAGCAGTACAGCAGTACAGTAATACAGCAATAGAACAGTACAGTAACACAACAGTACAGTAATACAGCAATAGAACAGTACAGCAGTACAACAATACAGCAATAGAGCAATACAGCAGTACAATAATACAGCAATAGAGCAATAGAGCAATACAGAAAAACAGCAATACAGCAAAGAAATAATCTGATGCGAAAGAAAAGAATAAACCTTTCTAGGCACAAAAACAAACAAAAAATCCAGCAAACAAACAATCAAATGGCAATCAATCAAACAATCAAACAACAGCAACAAGAGCAATGATGGGGCTTTTTAAAGTACTCTATAGCAGCAGTTGAAGCGCTCTGCCATTTTAGTATTCTGTTTTCAATTATAAAGTTCACTGGATAAAAAGCATCTGAAGTATTTATTGCTCACTTTATTTACAGAGAGCAACGTGGGGTCGAGCGCACTTTAATATCAAATATCGTATGTACTGACTGTCGAAGTGCCTTAACTGAACGTTTGAGATAAAATGAACTTCGATTTGAGAAATGGAGACTTTTAGTCTTTTGTAGTATTTCAGTACCCGAAACTTCAAACAACAAAACTGCCTGGATCTTTGACCTATTTACGTAAAACATAAAAGAACAAAACTCATGGATCTTTGACGTATTTATCTAAAGCATAAAAGAATAAAACTACCTGGATCCTTGACCTATTTACCTAAAACATGAAACAAGAAGACAACCCGAATCTTTGACCCATTTACCTAAAACATGAAACAAGAAAACGACCTGGATCTTTGACCTATTTACCTAAAGAATGAGAAAACAAAACTACCTGGATCTTTGGCCTATTTACCTTAAACATGCAAAAAAATATACCTGGATCTTTGACCTATTTACCTAAAGAATGAGAATAAAACAAAACTACTGGATCATTGACCTATTTCCTATCAACAAAATGGATACACCAATACTCGTAATTTTATCTTGATTGTAAATAAAACATTGAATGTTCTTTACTTTATTCAGAAAGCGTGAATGGTATTTTAATTTATATACACACACGCAAACAGGCAAGCGCACCTAATGCACACACATTATTTCAGTTTTATACTCATGAAGCAGTAGTGCTTAATATTATATTCTGCTAAGATTGCATAATTTAAGGATTAATAAGTGTATTCTTCAATGGGCAACCATACTATTTTATATTGCTTAGATTTCATACATTTAAAGATTTCAAATTTGTATAAATATGGACAACGTTAAGTACCGAGATTCACTGGTAATTTCCTACTATGGACATTTTATGCAAATTCTTACGATTATCAAATTAAAAGAATCTCTCTTTTTTTCTCTTGCGCGCGCGTGTGTGTATGTATTTGTTGCACGGACTGTCGTAAACACCCATATTTATATTAAAAAATGTAAAATTGAAATTTATGTAATAGAGAATAAAAACATGCATTGAATACGTCAATCAGGAAAATGGTTTTCGAGACCTTTCTATGTGTTAATAATGTTAGATGCAGGCTAATACAATTACATGGACCATATATCTGTCTTGTAGCGTGAATGTTCGATCCCAATGTTAATTAACTTTTAACCTCCACTAGCGAGGACTTCGTGAAACGAAATTTTACGCGTTTGCGTCCCTTCATTATCTCCGTCTGAGTAGGAATCTTTACCTTTCATTGTTCTGCATTCAGAATGTATGTAAGATACTTGTGTGACATAGGATATACAATTAAATACCTTACCTGGAAAATAAACTTAATACACAGAAAAAATAAACTTAATATAGAAGAAAATAAACTTGATAAAGAAGAAAATAAACTTAATACATAAAAAATAAACTTAATACATAAAAAATAAACTTAATACATAAAAAATAAACTTAATACATAAAAAATAAACTTAATACATAAAAAATAAACTTAATACAGAGGAAATAATACAGAAGAAAACAACCTTAATACAGAAGAAATAAACTAAGGAAATAAACTTAATAAAGAAGAAATAAACTTAATTCAGAAGAAATAAACTTAATATATTAGAAATATACTTAATACAGAAGAAATAAACTTAATAACAGAAGAAAATAAACTTAATACATAAGAAAATATACTTAATACATAAGAAGTAAACTTAATACAGAAGAAAATAAAATTAATACATAAGAAATAAACTTAATACAGAAGAAAATAAACTTAATACATAAGAAATAAATTTAATACAGAAGAAAATAAACTTAATGCAGAAGAAAATAAACTACAATAAAAGTATGAAAGAAACAACCAGATTCAGGTATATCAAATTCGACACCGCACGCATGACTAGCCCATTTCATCGATGACTTTCTATGATTTTGAACATCTCTTATAACGGGTTTGTCCGATCGACTGGGTAGTTAAACTACAAACGGTGAAGCAGTAAGGACAGCTTTATGATTTAAAACAAAGATCCATTGCAACGATTTATAAAACCCACAGGCCAGCGTAAAGTCTTTCATAGTCTGTTGAAGGTAAGCTTACTCTTGACCATTTCATGGGACGTAACCCTTGACGCTCCTTGATTTCAACAGTACTCCACCCCACCTACCATTCATGTTGAATAGACCGCATAATCTTTAGGTTAGTGCTAATAAAGATAACAGAAACAAAAGCTAATTATAAATGAGATAATGCATTTTGCTTTTCTAATTTTGTTTTATGTTTGCATACCTAATTTTATCGTTAAATTATAATTTCATTTATTTTTAAATTGTTACAAAAAGTATATTTAACTCTATTTCGCTTTCTTTTTAATTTAAAATTAATCTCTTACAGTTACTTTTATGTGTCCTTTCATTTTACTTTTAATTGAATTTTGCATTTGTATATAATATATTTTCAGATTTTGCTTTAATTTTATTTTTTCTGGTTTGATGAAAGTCAGACAGTGTCTTCAAACGCTAGAATGAGATCTGAATGACTTCCCACATTACAAAGAAAACCCACTCAAGCAAATGAAAGCCTCGGTCTGGTTGTCGTATTCTAATTACAATGGAGAAGTGTGATGTGAATTGTTCAAGTTTAAAGTTTTGAAAATATAAAATGTTTTATCTGTGTACAGGAGTCCCATCCTTATTTTCCGTCGTGCTGGCTTACGAGATCAAGTAGTTGATTAATTAACCTCTGGAGCAGAAACCCCAGAAATGAAACCCCAGAAATTTCTGGAGCAGAAACCCCAGAAATGTCGGTGCCACCGAGACTGAGAATACTGGCCAAGAAAACCATGAGGGACAAAATGCCTTTCTAGTAGCAAGTGGCTTTCTAAATCCATTGACCCTTGAACTGCACTTCCTAATCACGCCAAATCTCGCTCGAGTCTTACCAGTAGAACTTGATATGCGAGGGATTAGGTTTCCTTTTCCATTAGAAGGTAAAGCGACACAAAGATTGATCCGTCCAATAATGCTACTGGAAAAACCCAAAGACGCAGCGACTAATCTATCTATCTATCTATCTATCTATCTATCTATCTATCTATCTATCTATCTATCTATCTATCTATCTATCTATCCCTCCCTCCCTCTCTCTCTCTCTATATATATATATATGTTGTTCATTGCTCGAAGTTGAAAACTATTTGCCACATAGGTCATTCGATGAGCTGGAGGAAGTTAGCTATTGACCTACAGGAATTTTGAATAAAACTGTGCTGCGCTAGTTATTTCTATTGACTTATCTAGCACGGGACTATTTATCTGCACACAAAGTAAGAAGCTGCACTCTGTGTCATTAGCTCA